>VWYI01040428.1:174572-194756 GCA_013399455.1 Anthoscopus minutus
CCATCCAGCCCCGAGCCCCATCCAGCACCGAGCCCCATCTAGCACCGAACCCCATCTAGCACCGAGCCCCATCCAGCCCCGAGCCCCATCCAGCCCCGAGCCCCCGCGGGTGGGTCCGCGCTGCCGGCCCCTCGGGCCGTGCCCCGCACACACTACAAGTCCCGGCGGCTCCCGGGAGCAGGGCCGGGCGGGCGAGGGCAGAGCTCCGGCGGGACCCGCCGAAGATCCCGCCTGGACAGCGGGTGTCCCGCACTCCCAGCCCGCCCGGTTGTTGCTGTTGCACAACCATCGCAACGAGCTCGGGCTCGGAGACAAAGCCAGCCGACAGCCGGCAGCCTTTGCGGCACACAGGGTGGCAAAGGCGCGGTCGAAGCCGTGGCAGGAGGAAGGGGTGGTGTTGAACCGAATCGCCAAGGAGGAACAGCCAGGGAGGGGGTCAAGGAGTGAACAAAGGTTCAGAACTATCTTCTTAGGCAGGTTCCCAAGGCTGCTGCTTTTCCACCGAGCAGCTGGATATGTACCTGTGCAGCCTCTCTCTGGGGACAGGGATGCACTGTCCCCATTTCCACTGGAAGTCGGCCGTGGGGTTCTCCACCGTCCTCCTTTTGCATTTTGTTCCGTGAAAGGACAGACAGCTCCTGCTATGAGGTGCCACTGCCTTTGACCTGACCTGCAGGTTTCTGCCCTGACCTGCGATCCAAACCTGGGAGAATTGCTCCTGTAGCACAGCCCCATATTTGCTGCATGTACTTGGTCCATAACTGCAGGAAAACAAAAGCCAAAAAGCTGCTTGGCACTTCAGAACCCATCACTGGGGAACTCCAATGGTGGGGTGCTTGCAATGCTTTAATTCCTCTTCTCCAGATCAGTTGGAGCTTGGGGTGTGGGAGAGGAGCCCAAAAATCATTATTCGTTCATAGTTTCCAGCACCCAGAATCTCAAGAAATTCCCCTGTGCCTTAGGTTTATAATTTCTCAGTGAAAGAGATTTTTTGCAACATAATAAATGCAGCAATAATATTTTGGGGGGGGAAGGGGAAGCCAGTGAATTTCTAAATCATCATCTACTTTGGCTTCTATACAGCAGGTTCAGACTCTGCCGACACCTTTTCTGTTATAGACCCCACAGAGAAAAGCCAATTATTTCAAGAGAAAGGAATGCATTAATGTCTGCACTCCATAGTTATTCATTAATATTTTTCTTGCACTGCTTCCATAGTTCTAAACACCCTATGCTTCATAAAAGAGAGAGGGAAAAAAAAAGCCAAGGAAAGCCATTAAGCTTTTCAGTTCTGAAGCACCAGACTTCAAGACTAGGGTGCATTTCCTTTGATTACTGTGGAAGGAAGATGGAGCTGGGCCAGCAGCACCCAACATCACTGAAAAATGGACAGCTTTCTGCAAATGGATGGTCCATGGGGCCTTTGTGTCTTGTGGAGGCACCAGCTGTCCCTGGTCCATCCAAACAGCAAGCCTGGGATGCACCTTTGGAGTCAGACTGCAGCCAGGGACTGGGGCCTCTCCACCCCGAGTCCCCCCTTCTGTCTGCATGACTTCCACCACAAACTGCACATCAGCTGCTCCCTGGGCTGCCCGAGCTAATGACAGCCCTGCTGGCATCCAGTCACTGTCCTTTCACAGAGCTTCATTCTGCTCCAAATGATGGCAAAGATTCAAATCATCCAACCAGACCCCGGCTCCTCTGCAGGGCAGGCAGGGCTGGCCAAGCTCTCCAGAGAGACCAGCAGCATCTCTGTTCTCAGTGCTTATGCTGGTCGTGGGGGAAAAGCAGCACAGGCTTTTTTCTTCTTCAAACATGAGTCCTGCATCTCTCAAAGGAGAAATCCCAGCTCCTCTTCTTCCCTCGAGGCAGGAACAGGAGTTCTCTTACAAGCAGAATAGAACAAGAAAGGAGTTAAGGCTAAACCTGTGCTCGGGGAACGCCACAAGGCCCCCGGTACCGCCGGCGTGGCTGGGGGAGGCGGCCTCGGTTCTGCCACATCCTGGAAAGCAGCACGGGAAATGAAATCTCCTGTCTCATGGTGCAGCTACTGCAAACACAGGCTCTAATGAGCTGTTACCACAAACACAGCAGGAAAGGGAAGAGAAAGTGAGTAAGGATAACTTTGTGGAAGTTAATTAATTTGCTTTCATTTTTTCCGCCTCGTTCTTGTGAAAAGCACTCGGCCTCCTCAAAACACCTACAGATAAAATCCAGCCATCAGGTCAAAGCTGCAGGAGCTTGGCCGAGCCACTTTGCTGACACCTCCCTGTGTTTTACTGCAACTATAGAAGTACCTGAGAAGAATATATTTCAACTTTTTCTGGGCAGAGATAACTCCTGCAAAGACAGGCATAGCTCAAAGTATAAGGATGCCTTGGGGAAGGCAGGACATTGCTTAGCACAAACCTAAGAGCAGACTGCAAACAAGAAGAACACAGACTTGATATACAAGCTATTGTAGGGGTGCATTTAGTCCTTTGTAGTTATAAAGAAATAAAAATACACAGGTCAGTCAGTGAGGAGGCTGGGAGAAAAGTCATCTTTTGCAGTGGGTGTACAACCATCCATATCCTAAATGTACAGGATTTGTACTGCAAATCCAGAGCGTCCTATTCTCATTCAGATTGGGAAGATTAATTTTATGATAATTCAACACAGTTAAGAGGACTCACTGGGTTTTTACCTACATGTTAATACATTCCCCAAGGCTAATGAAAAATTGATACACAAAGGCTCCTTCTGGTGGACTACAGCAGCATTATCCAGGAGGTGGAATGGAACAGCTGCAGATCACCAACCCAATGTGCTGGATTCTACTGAGAGTCCTGGAAAAGGTGGCACAGCAAGACTATCCAGGTACAGAACCATATCCTGCCTAAAGGATGACAAACAAGCAGGAAGTTGTACTTTTAGGAGCATAGGAATGGGACAGAGGTGGGGAAAGAGCAGCAGGGAAAATGTTCCCTGTCCCTTGGCCTCTGCAAAGCCCCCAGGTCCCTTCGGCTCTTGTCCCTCCCTTGGCAGAGGAGCTCTGTGGTGCTCTCCTTGTAGACTCGTCTGAGCATTTTCCTTTCATCCCCCAGTGTCTTTGGAAAAATTGATTTGAGACATCCCAGCTCTAATTGGCAAGTCACTGAAGAACCTGCCTCATTTCTTAGCAAATTGATGGGCTTTATTTTTGAAATGGAGCAGGGCTACTGTGGAGCTCTGACCTTTTCCAGTTCCTGCTGCTGCTTAGCCAAGGCTTCGTTGCTGTAGGGCAGTGCCCTTGGGCTGTGCCATGGATACCCGCTTATTGCAACAACAGCAGATGAAACATCCCCATTCCAAGCTCCACAGCTAAATAAGTTAACTGGAGAGCAAGGGACTTACTGTGGGAACTGCCTGGTTTGTTGGTTTTACTAATGCTCAGTCTGGATGCTGGCCACCAGCAAGGCTGTGAACAGGGAGATCTTGAGGGGAGCTGCACTCAGTGGCGTTTGGTTTAGGTCATTGCAGGAAATTCTGCATCTGGGCCCTCTGCCTCAGATTTTCTGGTTTGGTGCCCTGAGCACACCATAACCATTGCTTAACCCAGAGCTGCTGCTGCAACAAGAATTGAAAAATGAAAATCATTCTTCTTTGGGCCACTTGTAACAAAATAGTTGAGCAGAGGAGGTTCCAAATCAGGGCTGCCTTTTGGCTTTGGTTTTTGCAGGAATCTTCCAAAAGGACTATTTCCTCTTCACTGAGCTCTGTTTCCTTTTGCTGGCTATACTGGTTACACACAACTAGTGGGCATCTAGAGTGATCTGATTTAANCACTGGTTACACACAAGCAGACCATCAGCTCTAGTGGGCATCTAGAGTGATCTGATTTAATGTTCCAGTAACATGCATTAAAAAAAATTATGGGTATGGATGTTGGTAACTCTGAGACTGAAAACACAACAAATGGGATACCTCAGTCAACTCTTCTGGACCACAAGCATATGTTAGAGTGTAGCTAAAGCAAATGCCATCAAAAATCTAATTCTACTTCCTTAAACTTTCCTGCCCTCCCATTTGATGTCCCTTCACAAAAGGAAAATTGCGTATCTGTGCCATGGCAAAGGACAAACAGAATCGTGGTAATTGCAAACAAGATTCCTGAAAAAGAAGAGGCTTGAAGAAGACATTGCAGAGCTCATAACTGCCTGGAGGATCTTGCCACAGGAAGTGCACTGCAAGCCTTGGATATTAGTCTAGATGAAAATAAAGGCATAAAGTATGGCCAAGGAAACTAAGAGGGTGTTCATACCTCTGCAACTGCAACAGCAGGGAGAATGGCTAATATTCAGGAATCTTGTGCTTTGCTCTTTTCTGATATTCAGGAATCTTGTGCTTTGCTCTTTTCTAATATTCAGGAACCTTGTGCTTTGCTCTTTTCTGATATTCAGGAACCTTGTGCTTTGCTTTTTGTGCCACCATCACTGTTTCCAAGGAGTTTCTCAGAGCACAGCTCGGCAATTTTCCTTCCACATGTCCTTGTACCAGTCCTGTGTGTCAGGGGAAGGATGAAGCACCTGTTTGGGACCAGGAAGCACTGGGTCAGCAAGGAAAGCTGCTTCAGTGGACCCTGTGGTGGTGTCCCTTCAGTGGGGGCAGCCTGAGTGGTGATACCTCCATTTCTTGGTGCTTTCTACTCTGTCCCTGGGGAATTTCTCCTCCACAATCTCCAGTTCAGTTTATCCAGGTGCAGCTCCTGGGAGCTGTGTGTACAGACTCTCCCAGCCCTGGCAAAGCACTCAGGGGAGCTGGAATGGCACGGGGTGGGGGGGATTGTCACAGTGTGACAGCAGCGAGCTGGGCTGGCTTTCTGTGCAATCAAAATACTGCCCTTGATTGGGATGGTGGCTTGGCAGTGTTGGCATCTCTGCCAAATAGTTTTGTCATCATCAGTACTGTAATGTCTTGGCCTAGAGCAATGGTAACCCTTGCCTTTCCTGTGACCTTGGGGGTGATCTCTCTTTGACCTCTTAGTGAAAGACTAATGAAAAGTGCAGATGTTCATATTGCAACTAAATTATGCAACAAATCCAGGAAACCCTTCACTAGCTTATCTTAATTTCTTCTTTACTTCATAGAAGGCAGGAAAGGGCTCATAAAGGGTTAGAAGCAGAAAAGGAACAGGACAAAGCACACAGCTCATGGTGGTTTCTGGGACAGGAGTTTCTTCAGATTTTCTACCACAAGTCCTCCATTGGCTGTAAGCACTGGGGAAGAGGAGCTGTAGGAGATCCAGAAAACATTTTCCTGCTATGACAGCATGTACATCTCAGCAGAATATTAAATATGTAGGCCAAAATACTGCCCATTTCTTCAGGTTTGCCTTTGGTGACGTCATGGAGGGAGAGTCTCTTCGGGAAGTGGCTCAGGTATCCCCAGATCTGCAAGGCAGGGCACAGGGAGAAGGGAGAAAAGGATGAGGAGATGAAACCACTCATTACCACCTGCTAAACACAACCTCCAACAAAGATACTGTTCCTTTCCTGAATTCTGCACAGAAACTCTGTCTGTCTTTAGTAGAAATATTGTCCTATCTCTCTCAGGCTGGGATTTAACTCTCAGAAGGTTTTTCCTCCCTCAGAAAGTTTTTTAGGAAAAAACATTCCATTTGAGTCAAACATGCAAACTACATCTCAAAATAGTTAAACAAATATTTTTGCTATTTCAATTTTATGTTGTACTTTGGGAAAATATTAATTGTAACTTTGTAACTTCAAAGTCTGAAAACCATAAAACTACATTTTAAAATGAACAAGAAATCATTTAATATTTTTTAAAGGAAGGAAGCAGAAAAGTAAGGCCTTTTGAAACAGCATTAATAATTTACTTTTTTTTCAAATATTTGTGGAGTTATGTTAAAACTAAGTGGTATTTTCTGATTTAAAAAAAGAAAATGCCAGAAGGCTTCTAACAATCTCTGCCAAAGCTGCCAGGGCCACATCTCATGACCTTTTCATGGGAGAGCATGTGACCCTGGTAGCACAAACTGAGCAGGAACTGTCCACCCTCTCCAGCCAGGGAACAGTCAGGATGCAGAAGAACATTAAACAAGATGTCTCAGCTCTGGGATGTAGAGCACAGCTGTATGGACACAACAGATATTCTTAACAGCAAAAGACAAGTGACTCCAGAGCTGGAACACATCCATAGCATTGGGGCAGACCCAGTTTCTATCGCCCTTCCCACAGGTGAGCACACCCAGGTCTCACCCATGGATCCCCTCCTTAACCTCGTGGTCCTTCTCTCCAGGTTGCTGGATTTCAGTCCTCACTAACCCAGACTCTTCTGTCCCATCACATCCAATGAGATAAATAATCCATCTACTCCAATATCACTTTTCCAGTTGTGATACTTCTGGAAGGTATTTAATGCCCACAAAGAACCTGGCCAGGTGCAGAAGAACATACACAAAAAGAAAAAAAAATATTAGCATGGCAGTTAACCTTTCTTAAAGGTTTTGTTTGAAACTCTTAGAGCCTTCTAGTTACCATGTCTACTCTATTTAAACACAAGGTTCGTTGCAGTGGCTCTGAACAGGATATAAACACAATTGGAATGTCAAGACAACAAACATATCAGCACTGGATACAGAAACTTTATCCATGGAGCCTGGAAAGGTATTTAAAAAGAAAACCAGTTACCTGCACTGAAATCTGGGCAGGGTGATTCCAGCTTCTACATGATCTCAAAAAGTCCAAAATGGGCCTTTTACAAAAAGACTCAGTGACGATGGTGCCACAGCACAGTCACTGTCTGGGATGGGCAATGCCATCTGGCTCCTGACAGTCCAACATCCACATCCAGTCTGCTGGAGCAGGGATTCCTGAGGAGGAAAAGCCATCAGCAGCTCAACAGGCTGTCACCAGCAACACAATGTCCCCAACACTGCCACAGGACAACAACATCAGCTGAACATGACAGGGGACACAAAGGCCACTCACTCCCTGCTAAATCACACGGCCCAGTTAGTGCCCATCATGCCTCTAGTTAGTGAGGGAGCAGTAGAGAGAGGAGCAAGGCAAGCAGAGGGCAGGTTTTACTTGCATTCTCAGGAGGACACAAAGGCTGGCAGCTCAGCTGATCTGTGTTTTGAAGCCAAGCTTGTGAATGAAGTGCATGGATCAGTACTAAATCAGGAAATCCATTCTGCTCCTTGGAGCTTTCCTTTTGCCAGCCCTGGGGTGCCAGGGCCAGTGGCACCTCAAAGGACATTTTCATCAGCCTACAAGGAGGAAAAACCACTCTTCTGTTTCCTTAGCAGGGGTGTGGCTGTGCCACCCAAGGGGACCTGTTGAGAGCAAGGTAGTAGGAAGTTGGTCACTTCTGGGAAATGTTCCCTGGGCCCAGCCACACTCAGAATGGTTTCCAGAGCTTAATCATCCTCTCTGTCATCTCCCTGCTGCTGTTTGCAGGACCACCAAGAGAGGGGCTCAACTGATGAACTGGATGAGCTCAGCCCTTGTGACAGACACAGGTCAGCACTGCAGAGTGACTCCAATTGCACCACGCAGCCAATGGCTGAAAAAAAGCTAGAAGGGTTCAATGACAAGGTTTTGCTAAGCTGTTCTCTGTAAATAGACATTTGCCATCTTCCTGTGGTTTTTGAAAAGCTGTTTCAGCCCAGTGAAACTCTTTCTGAAGTGCTACATACTTGTGTTTGAAGTCTGACAATGTTCCATAAATGTAGATGTTATTCTTTACAATTATATAGATACTGTTCCTGAAATTAAACATTAATGCCTGAACAACCAACTGCTGTCTGCAACTCTGCTGCTACAGACCAAGAATGAACATTACTTAGGAAAGGGAGACCTCCAAGGAAAAGAGTCAGGTATCTGCAGAAAGCAATTACCTGTCAGTAAGAGACACCTGAGTCCATATAAATCCCACTATTACAGCAGGAGCATGGCAGACAGCTGTCCTTCCGAAGGGAAAAAAAAGGTTGAAAGGATTAAATTTGAACTCCAGTTTAGTCATTTGAGAATAGTTTGGGCTACTGCATTATCTCTGCCTGTTACTGAGTGCAATAATCATGGCATGTCCTAAACAAAGTGGATCTCCCTTTGCTGTAGATCAGTTGTGAGCTACATTTTATAGGCAAGGAAAGGAAGGTGATTGAAGCAGTTGGCAGTGGGTCAGAAAAGGACATTTGAGCTTGCACCTATCTGGGAAACTTTGAGGAAGTACCTTGGGAAGGGTTGAAGAAAATCTGTTACTTGAGTTTTATTTCATGGTGTTCCCAGAAACTGAACATTACCCTTCTCCTTGTCTAGTCCAGCAAATCAACAATCTGCATTAAGAAACATTAAAGACAGAAAGCATTCCCTATCAAACTACAAAGTATTTGTCCAACAAATACACCCCTAAGGACAGGCTTAGCTGACCTGGGTATTTAACGTGCAATTTGCAGTGTTTTTCTATTGCCCCAATAAACTCAGTGTTGGATATCCACACCTCACACATATAAAGCAGTTACTGCCAGCAAAAGGCACCCTGGGCAGCAAAGGGTAAACTTTCCCTATGCCCAGGGAAGAGCATTACCTTAATCTCTTATCTAGGCCTGCTTTTCAGGGGCACTTGATACAGGAGCTATACCAAACACTTCCTTGAATACATAAAGCCAGGGATTGGGTTACACACAGCCCAAGATCTGTGCCACCAGTAAGACAAAAGCTCCTGTATTACCTGGCACATGCCTGCTAAATTATTGAAGTGTCTCTTCAAATTGAATATATTCACTGGATAATTAGTCAACAGAAGAAAACAGTCTCTCTTTACAAAGCTAATGCTGGCAGGTATTGTATCTTCCATGCACTGTAACAAAAAGCATTTGCAGAACTGATGCAACACAAACATTTGGAATTACTCTGTCCATGCACAAGTCCTCCCAAGGCACACGGTCCCCCTTTGTGGTGCTGCCTCAGTCTCATATTACCTTACAACCAAGACCTAAAAATGTGAATTACTTTAACCACGTGTAGCATTTCAGAAGCAGGTAAACGGTGCAAACACCTGGAAGTTTGCTTTGCCCCTGAGGAAGGGGTGAGATGAGACTGGCACAGGTACCAGCCTGACCCCCTCGTTGTGCATGGAGCAGGACCTGCCTGGGGCTGTGCAGTCACTGCCACTCTCAGCTCACCCTGCCTGGGGCTGAGACCCAGTGAGCCACTGCACAGGCTCTGCTCTCAGGGGCTCATTCCCTGCTGCAGATTCTTGAGAGCACAGGCACAGAACACAGACGCAGTCCCTGCATGCCTGCTGAAAGCACCACAGCCAGCCAGCTGCTGGTGCTCTGTTTATTCTGACCTGGAAGAACAGCAGCAGTTTCCTCTCATGGAATGGCTGTCCTGTTGCTGAGAGCAGGATGGGGCCTGCTCTGCTGTACATAAACCTAAGCTTACCTGGAAATGCAAATAGATGGCTTCCAGCTGTTTGAACACCAGGATGAAATACAGTTGTACCAACTCCAGCTCACAGCCCTGGGTGTGCAAAGGCAACATTCTGTCAGTGCAAATATTACTTGTTTTTTTCTTTTTGAATTACACCTGCTACACCTGACACTAAGGGGATAGATGGGTTCTTTTAGGGGTCTTTGGCAGAATAAAGACAGCACTAAACTGTAGTTACAATCAAGGCTTTCTCAGCAGGATATTCTGATAAGAATAGCACAGAATTTATGGTTAGTACGGCACAGGATTTTTACAAGTAGCATCAATATGGTACAATCTGTAAATAGCACAATACAGAATTTATAATTTCTTAATAGCCTGGGCCCTCTGCAGGTCTGAGGATCTTAATACATGGTTCAGTGTTTTGATGTAACAGTCATCCTATAGACTTGGAACTCATGTCACAGAATGAGTCAGTCCTGAGCAAGCAGAGGACAGTGGAGGCCCCTGTGGCCATGAGGGGTCACAGGTGACTGTCCAGCAGCAGTTTTGGGTCTCAGCTCTCCACTGAGGATTTATAATTCCATAATTTTACAGAGCCCTGGGTGCTGTTCCACTTCCCTGCCTGTGATGGGCTCAGCAGCAGCACTGGGCTGGGAACCCGGGACCTTCAAGGCCAGCAAGGGAGGGAGGAGGCAGCCTGGAGCCCAGCAATCGTGAGGCAGCAGCGAGGGGAAGGAGAAACATGTTGGGGTGACTTGGTTCAGAGCACCTCCAGGGCCTGGCAGTGAGAGAAAGGGAACAAATACACGACCTGCTTGCTCAGATGCCTCTCTGAGCAGCTAAAAGAGCATTGCATAGTTAAAAACAAGCTCTACGAACTTTGTTTACGTTTATGGATACCAGGTACACTCCTGAAAAACTCAGAAATATAAATGATTTCCATCTTCTTCTGAATCTTTTGGGATAACTTGCTTTTACAAGTAAGTGTACCTTGCAGTGCAGCGCTCCGAGCTGCGCCAGCCGCGGCTGCAGGAGAGCCCCGCTCAGAATCCATCAGCATCGCCCTCGCCCGGCTCCGAGCAGAGCTACAGCAACCAAACCGCAGCACCACGGGCACCCTGCAGCTGCCGGGCTGCACTAAGTTACCGGGGAATTGTTCCCACTCTGCATTTGTTCCAGTCATCCCCGTGTGCCGCAGCTCCAGATGATGATCATCACCTGCCGGGTAAAGCTGACTAGCGCACGGGAAATGCTTCACACGGTGAAAATGAATCAGGTTTATGAAATAAATCAGTCTTGCCCAAATGACTGCAAATGGCACTTAGCCAGCCTGGAGATGTAGAAAATAACAGCCATTTCATTTTGCTCAAGTTCATGGCTGTGAAAAGCAAACAGATTGGAAATCAGTGGTTTCTATTATTTCAAAGGCTGGATAGTGTAAAAACCTCACGGTAAGATCTGACACAATTCCTTACCGTGGGCAGCTGCCCAGACACCTCACCTGCAAGCAGCACTTCTTCCCCAGTAACTGAGCCAGGCCAAAGCAACAGTTTCATTGAAATATCCCACGTCTACCCAATCCCACCTCGATCTGAAATCCACACCTCTCTGCAGAACAACTCCGTGACCAATTTTTCTGGTCTAGGAGCTAAACTGGAGTATTCAGCTCAGGATTGCATTTCCTGTGGCAGATGGTAAATCAATAACCTGCCTGCCTGCCTTTGTGCAAACATGTCTTCTTTCATTTGGGAAAGGCTTTAGCAGACAAACTTTGACAATTATTTCGTTTTCTGAAATACATTTCATTAAACCAATGTGCAAAACCACTGACATGTGAGAGTAGCTGCAGGAAACTCATCTGAAAATGTTGTAAAATGTTCCCATTTTCAATTTAACTGGGCTGCTCTATATGCCAAAGATTATTTTCCTGCAATAAGACACACTGTCAGCAAACTTTCAGAAAACAAAAGTTATTTTATAAACCAAGCATTCCTATGGTTAGGTTTGGGTACCTGTTGGAATCTTACTTTTTTCACTCAGTTTTTTTGGACAGGTAACTGCCATAAATATATAGCAACGTTTCCAGAAATGCAACAACATTTTAAAGGGTACGAATAAACTCTCATTTTTGATGCTTGGAGGGATACAGCTGTGTTTACTTTACAACAGAACCTCACAATAGTTCCAGAGAAGACCAAATTGCCAATGTGTTCTCTTAACTTGGGTAATGGAAAACAATTCAGTTCAAAGCCTGACTCTCCCCAGCTGAACACAGCTAATGTGCACAGCAACATAATGGAAACTATGTCCTTCTAAAATTAGTCTGAACAAGTAGCAAGTGATGACTAAATAATTCTGAAGCCTCACTGACAAATAAAAGTACTCAACATATTAACACATAACGTGTTATGAAACAAGACCCACCAGGGCCGGCCTCAGAGGCCACAGGAGGTGCAGGATCCAGAGAAATGTACCTGCTGAACTTTTCTCTCACTCATTCACATTGTTAGGTATTTCAACAAAATGAGATTTTTTTTAAAGCAAGAAACAATGACACATTCCATTCTTCCCTGTGTACACCAGTGGGAGTTCTGCACACTTCAGTGATCACGTACACCCAGTCTGGAGCCTGCAGTTGCTTGGTGGCATTCAGCTGACTGGGAAGTCTGGGAAAGTGTGCTAGCAACCAAGGATTGCTGCATGACAATCACAACCTTAGGGAAAAAAATCAAGAGAAACCAAAGAACTGTTTGAGCAAATGACCAGCTACTCATGTAAGTGCTGAGAACTCATTCCTACCTTAAAGAAAACAAATTGTGAATGAATGTGAATTCTAAAACTAAGTAAAACATAGAGGTAGCAGGAAAAAAACCCAACAACCTATCTTGAGAAATATAACAGAAAAAGAGAATCCCTTAACAAAGGAGAGTTGGGTGTATTTAAATGATTTTCCTCTATACCAAACAAGACAGACCCATCCAGCAAAAACCAATGAACACAGGGAAGAGTCTGGAGTGAATAAGAGTGGGTGCAGAGTTTGAAGAGTCTATGATTCATTTGTACTCATGTTGTCAGGTGTTTGGCTGCTGAAATAGCAATGAACTTGATTCACTGCACAAAACAAAAGGCCTCTCACATGAGTTTTCCCAATTCTTTGAGACAAACCCACAGGCATCATTCATAGTGGAATACAAGTTTGAAAACACACTGGATTTTCAGCTCAAGCAGCAGGAGGAAAAGGACCTGACTTTCAACAAATATCCCCTAATTGAGAAGCCAAGAAGCTGCTTTTGAAAGTGAAGCACATTGCCTTGCCTACATTATTATAACAGAACTTTTGAATATAAAAAAGCATTTAGTAAAAACTTTATTTGAAATGTAGCATGAATCCGTAACCATCAGCATTAAACCATAACAGTTTTACAGAGAATTTGTACAATATGCCATGTAACTCTATACATGCTCCCCCCACGCCCTTTTTATTCAGTCATTATCAAACAAACAATAGTTAGACAGGAATATTGAGCACTCACTTCCAAAAAGAAAACTTTGGCATGTATAGAACTGGCTAGTTAAAAGTAAACAGTGGTAGATTCAAGTCAGAAAGAGACCCCTTTTTGTTTCACAGCATTTTGCATCAGGATGAAGCTCCCCAGCATTACTTTCTAGTCAATACAAAAACGAGTATTTTTTTCAGTCCTGAACACCCTGTGACAGGACAAAACCATGTTAAGAGAGATGTAAAACACTCAAATCTCTAAAAGGTGGCAGCTTCAAAGGAGTTTAGGTCAAAGGGATTTTGCACACATTGGTTTGGTCATGAATAAAACATTTAAAGGTTTGCTCCTGTTCCTGAACTCTGAGCTGTTTCACCATTTGGCACCACTGGAACTTCTCCTTTCAACTAGAAAAAGCATTTTGCTCAGAAGTCATGTCCACTGCAGGACTGTAAGAAAAATCTAAAGTTTGCACTGGGCCCATCTTCTGTCTTGCATTTCTGTCACTGCTCTTGGCCCCTTACACACCTTCCTAGTCATCTAAAAAAAGGAGGGAAAACTATTTGCAAGGCATTTCTTCCTGGCATACAGCAGACAATGCTTCCATTTCAAAAACCAGAAAGCAATGAAAGAACCCTGAATTATTAATAAAAAAAAAACAAGCCTCCTTTGAGAATTACTGGTGATTCTCCAAGTACTTACAAAAAATACAGTATTTATACAACTTCTCCAGAACTATTATAATTAACGTATTTCAATGTACTAATAACAAAATAAATCCAGAGATACAAATGGTTGCACTTCAAAGCAGGAATATCTACCCCAGATGGCAATTCTGCTGCAATTTCATTATTGCTGTGGAACAGAGTGGTTAATTCATGCCAATACGAGCCTCTCTTTCTTATACACATCAGAGCCTTTAATTGGAAAATGTTCTCCAGCAAGTCAGAACACTTTTAGTGTAATTTTTACAGTTCCTGCTAAATGCTCGTGATCCCAAATTGACTGAACCATGGTGCAACAGGGCACAAATGGCAGAAGAGCAGAGGCAGGAAGGGCAGAACAAGTAGAGGAGATCAAGTCAGATTCAACTACTTCTTATTCCTGGGCTTCAGCTCTTCTGCTGCATTTCGCAGAAAAATGTAGTTTTTCTTCTGTGGATTATAGAATTCATGACCCTAAAGACAAAAGTAATCTACATTTACTCTCTTCAAAGAAAAAAATATCAGCATTACTTAAAATGTAAGAATATGAATATTCCATTAGTTTGGTTTATTAAGATTTAATCTTAAAGCCTTTAAGACCAGATGTTGAACCACATTGGTGGATTAGAAACAGCTTATTTGAACAAGCAATTACAAGAACTATACATACCAAGTAAAATTTAAGAGACTTTTATCCATTTTTAAAGTATAAAGTATTTTTAATTAAAAAATAACGTCTTTAAGTTCTACTTCACAGATGCAACCTAAGAACTCAGTATAATTTCTTTTAAATGTCATTTGTGCCAAAGAAAAAAACTAAACCTTTAATGGCCACCCAGCTTCACTTTATATTTGCTATCTTTTAAATGACATAAGGTCAGTTTTTTTCAAAGTGAAGCCCAAGTTCTACAGGCAGCTGCAGAGTTTTCTGTTCCCCAGCTGCAGATACAAATGTCCTGTTTTGCATATCATTTGCATACAAAATTAATACCAAATTAATACCCAAGTATCCAAATCAGGGAGAGTATAATGAAGCTCCTGAAGTCCAATATGCAAGCTGGAAATTACCAACGCTAAGGAAAGAAATGGTTCTGGGAAGGAAGGTTAGTACTTAGCACCAGCTGATTTTACTACTTCATACTGGTTTACAGATCTGAAAGGTACCACTGCAGTCTACCCAAGCATCAGAACTGAAGAATTCATCTGCCCTGGCACCAACAAATATTTTAATGTGGGCAGAGGACTCGGTACAAGGCAATGAATTAAAATTTAGCTCTCTGTGGCATGCAACTGAGTTAATCTATGTGATTTCTGCATTCATTTCACTCAAAACCACCAGGAACATTATCCTCCAAGCACCATGAAAATTAGTTACATTTCAAGCTTGCTGCCCTCCCTCCTTAAACTACCAGAAGTATTGATTTTCCACAGGTTATGGTTTGCTGTGGTTCTGCTGCATCTGTACTGTTAAGTGTGGAAGAGCCATATATAAATAAGCACCATCAAAAGGCTCTCTTAAGTGGCAGTGAAAATTTAATACAGAGCATTCAAACACTGGCTAAGTGTTTATAATGACAGTCACAGCTTTCCTCCCTGCACAAGCAGCAGAGATGTGCATTTCACAAGCTCTGTGGGAAGCTGTCAGGGTGCCACACTGCCCTGTGCCACTGCCCACGGCACAACGTGCGTGAGCAACCATAGCAACCTCTGAAGCAGAGAATTTACATCTTGCTCATCCACATTTGTAAACCAGCATGCTTTAGCAATCTTGTCCAGCTCGAGCTGAAACACCACAAATTCACAGCTTCTATGTTCAACTTTATCAGCTGGCCAAAATGGCCATTTTAAGTTCTCTTAGAAATCAGAAAGATTCACCTACTACTTATAAAAACCAGCAAAAGCCTCAGAAGAAGAAGAGTCTTGGCTGTCAACTGAAAGTATGAACATGAGTCTAAACCCTTCTTACCTTTGACCAATCATAGCTGGAAGCATAAGCAAATATATTGCCATTGTGGTTGAAACAACAAGCAGATATTGGCTGGTCCAGCTGCTCTGAGGTTTTTAGCTTTGTCCGTGCATCTTTATCCCAGAAGCTGAATCTCCCATCAGACCCTACTGTGGCCAGAGTACCATGGACAGGGTGGAATGCAATCCCATTAACCTGCAAACCATACAGAACACCATGTAAAACACCACACATTGCAACAGGTGATGGGAAGGACTCATAGAAGATGACCTGAAGTCTAAAAAGAGTAAATACACCAAATATCAACTTGGGAAAAACTGGGAGAAAAAGGTCCAAAAACAACCAAAGAAAAACCACCAAAGCAACAAGAAAAACACCATCTTTTTGGCCTAGTACCTAATAATTCAATGCATAATGCCATTGCACAAATATTGTTTCAATATCTACAAAATTAACAAGTGTCAACTCTACTTGTTGACAAGGGGGTTCAGTGAAAGGCTGATCTAGTGCTTGTTTTAGTGAAAGTATAAAAATTTGCTTTTTCTCCTAAAGAATGACTATGACAGGTCTTTAAATGTGTCTCAGACAGCCTTAGGCAAGAGAAAAGGTCAAAGAGAACAAACAATTCAGAGCCAGTTTCACATTAGGAGTGTACAGTGTGTATATGATACATGTTGGATACTCACAGCATAGATGTCCTGAGGTGCTGATGTGTTTGTTCCATTGGAGCGATGGCATTTAAAAGTGAAATTATCTTTTGCACTGGAAAGGAAATCAAAAAATTTAAAACAAAACAAACAAAAAAAAGGCTCCTACTTTCCTCACTGTGAACTGAGCAGGAAAGAGAGGAGGTTTTATTGAACACTTACGGGTTTGGGGGGTTGATATAATGAATAGCAACTCTGCCTTCAATACTTCCAAGGGCAAATCCAGTTGGTTTGTTCACTTTGTCTTTGAAAATAGCAACACAGCGATGCTGAATTTGAGAAAGATACAAAAGAGTTTGAGGCAGAGACATCTTTTCCACAGGGACACAAAACTTCAAAGTCAGCAATGCAACGGTAAAGCAAAACCACTAGCAAGGTCAAGAGATAGCTCAAATTTTGTTGAGAATTTGGGCAACAGTATTTAAATTTCTAAATCCTTGTGAAGATCAGCAGCAGATCAATGGCAAACCAGGTCACTACCATGCTAAGATAACTTGGTTTTGAAACACTGCATGTTTTTTACAAAAAATGTCATGCCCAGAATGTCAACAACCTGTGTAAGTCCAAATATTATTATTTACCTGGTGTTTCAGAGGAGATTCTATTCTTCTAAATTCAGAAGGTTGGTTCTCTAACTGATAAACTATCAAACCCCTTTCTGCAGTGGCCACAGCTGCCATGGGATGAACCTGGATAAGGTTGTAAAACAGGTTGGAAGAGAGACACTTGTGTTAACTGCATGGCAGAACACCCTGAAGAACTTAAAGGAATGAAAGGAAGGGAAATAGGAAGCAGATAAAGAAAATATTCACGTATCTTCAAACACAAGTCAGTTTTTCCCTGCCACTGAGAAATTAAACATACCAAAGGTCTCCTAATTATGAGCTGATTCTTCCAGTGTGAAGTGCAATTGTGGTTTACAAACTTCTCCAGAACTAAGGGTAGGTCAGCCCTCACATTGATTTTTGTGATGTTAAAAGGACACCAGGTGTGTTTTGAATGATGAAAATCCCTATTTTCTAGGGCCTGATGAAGATATTCCCAGTTATCCAGCAGGCACCAGCTTCCCACATATCCTGACTTACCACATCTGCACAGTAACATCTTTCAGGGAGCTGCAGTGTCATCATAGGTGTTGGTGAACGGGTATCCCAGAACTGATGGGAACAGAGAAATGTTACACCTGGAGCTCAGAATACACTAAAAATTACTACAGGAGAGAGAATCTGTTTCATTCTTGTTATAGTCAGAATAGTGCAACTCTCTATGAAGTTGGGCTGTTCCATTAATTGTTAGAGCTTAAGAAAATATTTTCACTTCACATAAATATTTTCATACACAAATTATTAGCACGCTTTGAGTCTGTTTGTTCAGGTAAAAAAATCATACCTTCAGAGTTTTATCCCAACTTCCTGTCATCACACAGCTGTAATTTGGTGCTTTAATCCAATGGATAGTCTTCACAGGAGCATCATGCTGAAGAAAGAATGGACAAACACACATGCAAGAAACAATCATTAAAGGGACTAACTCTTCTTAAATTATAACTGGTAACTAATTTTAGTCACCATTATTGCATATTCTATAAACAAACACTAAATTCTAACTTGAGAATGTAAATTGTAATTCTGTCACTGTTGCAGTATTGTTACCAGTAGAAAGCTGGAATTTGTGAATTGAATGACTTTTTAAAATTTTTTTCCCCTCTATTGCAGGAAGGTGACTTAGTGAGATCACTGCAGCAGTGGAAAGAGCTCTCTTAGGTAAAACAGAGGAAATAGGTGCACAGGGTTTTTAAATCCCTTTGATCACTTGTTCAGGTGCACTCCACTATCTCAAAAATATAAAAATTAGAAGCATAGCTTTTAATAAAAACAGAAAAAGAAAAACCATTTAGTACTTTGGGCTTTACTTACTTGTGCAATCTGAATTGCTTGATTGCTGTTGAGATCCCACATTTTGGCAGTTTTGTCACAAGAAGCAGTAAATACTTTACTCCCATCCTAAAAAACAAGAATAAAACCAAGAAATTAACTGGCTCTATGGGAAAACTGTCAAGTCTTATTCTCTTCTAGTAACAGTGTAACATCAATGTAACACATACAGGGATTGCAAGACAAAGAAGAAACATAAACCCAAATTTATTTGTGGCTATGTCATAAAAGAACAAACAGTGCTAGTTTTATCTAGCTTTTAATACACTCCTAGCTTTTAAACTCACTTTTAGTCTTCTTCCATCCATGCCAGCCCATCCCACTAGGATACACTTAGCACACGTTTACAGCAATTTAAATCCATGCAACAACCACGGGCTGCAGCTACACGTGGCACTCATCTGCTTACAAACCACACACCAATTTATTTAGACTTTTAGTAAAAAATGTGCATTTGTTCTTAAATAACAACATACATCACTCCAGCAGGCATCTAGTACAGGCCCTGTGTGCATCTGCTGAGCCTTTGGAATTGTCTGTCCGTTATCCTGAACTTCCCAGCAGCGAACCTGTAACAGGAGAAGCAAATGCAGATAAGCCATATTATAAGGAACTTGAAAAGACTTGTCTTGAAGACCCCAGCCTTAGTTTATCCAACAAAAAGTATGGTTAAAAATACCAAAGTCTGGTTTTTTCAACCTTAGTTTTTCTGTTTCTGCTCCTTTCACTTGTAGAGCCAAAACTCAACCACACAACTCCGATTCCACCTCAAGAGTGCCTTGCAAACCTGTAACCCCTCACCACTCTGTCCCAGAGAACCCTTAACCCTCAGCTGGGCAGAACACAACAGTTAGAAAACATGCCCACATTTATCTTCTCTCTCTGCCTGAGCCAGACGGGATCTCATCCTTCACACCAAAAAGAATTGTTATGGAAACTTAATAACTTCAATCTTTTTGGGCTTGTGCTGTCAAAGTGGATGATTTATCAACTATGTTAAACTTAGTGCCCTTGTACCAGACATAAATTTTGCAGTTCTTCAACAAGTTAGGCTTCCTGGTGCCTTGCAGAAGCTTTTAAGATCCCATTTTGCAGTTTATGCACTTTATTCATCTGCATGTTTAATTGAGAATACTTACATCATTTGCCCATGATCCTGCAATGAGGAAATTACCCGGCAGCGTTGGCGGACTAAATGCTAAACAAGATATGCTGTCATCAGGTGGAGATGTTACTTCAATATCCTATAAAGAAAAGAAAATAGAACAACTTTTGAAAATTGTGAACTGAGTTCTTATTACTTTTATAGAATGAGTCAGTGGATCCAGCTGTGACCACACACAGCAGCGCAGGGGGCTGACACACAAACCTTCATCGGGTTGTGGTTATCTGCTGTCGTACTGCCAAACATGCTGGTACCTCCGGTACCAAACCCCGACGCTGATCCGAACAGACTCATCCTTGCCCTGCGAACAAGCGAAAGGTTGAGCCCTGAAAGGCCCTCAAGAGTACCTGGAGCGTCTCACCGCGGCCGCCACACCAGCACCCCCCTGGGAGGCACCCAGATACATACATCAAACAAAATATGGTAAAATAAGACACTTCTCGTGGCTGCTAGATCCCCCACACCTCCCGGCTGCCCACCCCGNCCCACCCCCCCCGGCTGCCCCCCCCGCCGCGGATCCCTCTGGGGCCGTGCCCTGGCAGACCTACCCCCGCCATGCCCCGAGCTGCGACCCCGAGCTGCGGCAGCGAGGCCGCCCCACGAACCCAACCCCGAGCCCGGCCGGAGGTGCTGCCGGGGCTCTCCGCCCACCCTCGAGGCAGCCGCTCCGCGGTGCTCCCTCTCCCCGGCCGGCAGCACCCGGGACAGCACCCGGGACAGCCCCTCGGGTGCTGACGGCGGGCGCCGCGGGGCCGGGGCCGGGGCCGCCCTCACGCACCGCTGCGGCTC
>VWYI01040428.1:195362-232716 GCA_013399455.1 Anthoscopus minutus
CGCGCCTCCTGCGCAGGCGCCACGGGGCGGGGCCGCGGCTGCGCCCTGGGCGGAAGGGCCCGGGCGGGAGGCTCCGTTCGGGGCGTGCGGCGGCAGCCGGTGCGGGCTGTGCGGGCAACGTTACTGCCTGTGCGGGCAGAGCCAATGCCTGTATGGGCTGTGCGGGCTGAGTCAATGCCCGTGAGCGCTCTCCGGGCAGAGCCGATGCCCGTGTGCCCTGTCCGGGCCCCCTGCCGTTCCCCAGAGCGGCCGGCGCCGTCACGAGTCGGGCTCTGTCTGGGGATGTCCCCGAGCCGCAGGTGACCTGGCCCTCCTGCGGCACGGCGGCTGCTGGACCGGCCCTGTATTCCCGGGGGTTACGGTGCCTGTTGTGACTCTGCCTCTGTACTGTAAATAAAAAGGACATTTCATTCAAGTTTAATATTGGTGGAACAGCCAGCTAAATAAATCTACTGAAAATATCGTCTGTAAGATCCATGCTGATGACTGTGGAGATCAATTTTGGAGATATTTTCTATGCATTCAGTCTAACTCCCTCAGATAAAAATTAATGTACACTTTAATCACCTCGGTTTTCTGCTTCTCTTTACTGCTTTATAGCAAACTAAATAAATACAATGAACAAGGGATTCTCTTATGATGTGCATCATTAACAGGATTGTTTATTAAATTCTTAATCAGTAACATCAGCTTTCTTATTTGTTCATTGAAGACAAATAGTAATATGATCGCTGGAGGATTCATAGCTGCTTCAGATATGCAGTAATAAGGAATTATTTCTGGCTTTTAGGTCCAAATTTACAGTGAACACAAAGCCCTACAATGCTGTATCTAAAATAATTTCCAAAAAGAGGCATGTGCAATAACTTAAGCAAATCTTTCACTCCCATCAAATATAAAAAGCTTAGTACAGCATTAGCCTGTGCTTTAAGACAGAAAGGAAAACATTTCTGGATACATTTTTGAACTTCATGTTTTTCTGGCCAGAAAGAACATATTTAATTATCTTTTCTACGTGTGCTATTGCATTTGGCACTGTTTCACAGCAGAAACCACAGAATAGAAGTAGCAGTATTCTGCAAAAATCATAATTACTCTTACAGTTTGAACCAAGAAAAAGAGAAAATGCCATTCTAGTACAGAGATAAAGAAACTGCCAGATACTCCTTTGTCTCTGCACTTTTTTTTAAGTGCAGTCAAATTAAATCAATATATAGAAAAAACATTTCATTTGCAGAGCAGCATTCATAGCCACCCACCAAACTGCAGTTTGTTTGGTAAATAGACTCTGGACAGGTAATCTGATGAGAGAGAAGTTAAAACTTGAATTTCAGCCTTCAGCTTAGATGCTGCCATGATTTCCAGCTAAAAGAAAAAAAAAAGAGGAAAAAAATAAATGTGTGTAGGAAGTAAGAAAATTCCATCCACTCGTATGTGCATGTAGAGCTGTAAAGTGGTTCAGAGAGACATCCCAGGCTTTCTCAATCTTGCCTTCTTTTAGGACTACAACATCTGGCTGGTTCTGCTATCCTAAGAGCTTGTTGGATTTGTCCTGTGGGGAGTAAGAGATAGAAAACAGTAGGTTTATACAAACCTCTTTTTTCCACAGTGGCTGACAGGCAATGTAAGGTCTCTTTTGAATACTTGCTAATTTATTTTCATCTTGCTTTGTAAATGGAATCAAGGCATCTTTGCATATGTTTAATCTGCAAAGAAAACAAAATTCTTAAATTTTCTCACTTAAAAAGATATATTTGTCCCTCTTATTTCCTTATATTAAGCCAAAATAATGCATGAAAAGAGTAATGGATTTAAATGGATTTTTGTGCAGTAAGTCAGACTGCATTTCCTCTCTGTGAAGCAGAAGGATAGTTCTTTCTCTTCTGAGGAAATTGCTCACCTCTCGAGATCAGATGGAAGGAGACCAAGCCACTTGACAGAGGGAACAGTGAGATGATGGGCCTCAAAGGACATGGACTAAAATAAGAAAAGTCAGCTATAAAATTCAGTGATCTTTAGTTTAACTTGGGATGTTCTTTTTTAATTTCTCTACTGAACAGTTCATCCATCTGCTGCTGCCCTCTGCCTTCACCTGTATCTGCCTGCCTTCCATGTTGTGTTTCCATACCTTGTCTGTAGCCATGTACCATGATAATATTTTCTGGTTCCTCTTGCCTCTTCTTCCATAATGTTCCACACAAACACAAGTATCCCCAAGCAAATTCTCATGCCAGAATAAAATCTTTACCAACATAACATTATTTTGTGGAGAATCACCCATCTCACAATTAGGTTCTCCTCCTCCCAAGGTCCCTCCAGCCTTTGTTTCTCTTCTAAGGCAGAAACAAATCTAAATGGTGAACCCTTTTCTATTTGGACTGTCTGAAAACTGCCTGTGCAGCAGAGAAAAACTGTGAAATATGGTTAAATGAAACACCTGGCATCATTATCCAGTTTGGGGTTTTTTTGTTGCAGGAAGAAGCTGTTTCTGCAGACACACAACATCTAAGAAGGTCTAAAAATCACCTCTTTGTGTAGAAACAAAATGGTAAAAGACAGCACCCATTCTGACAAAGGCTGCAGCATTTCATGCATACCAGCTTCCAGGCAGGGCTACAAAACAATGTATTTGCAGGGGAAAATATACTCACCACAGATCCATATTTGTAGATGCACATTATTTCTATACCTGAGTTACAGAATAGCAGAAGTCAAGTGTCTGTTTGCACAATGCGCATGTTTAAGGAGACTGTTTAAAAAATCAGTTTTATGGCACAACAATTATGGCTTTATGATTAATGAGGTTTTTATGGTTTACATATATTTTTAGATTATGTCAAAATAATCAGAATCTCAGCATGTCACCTTCATATAGTTAAATGTTTCATGCTGTGTACAGTCATTTCAAACCCAAGGATAATCAGCTCCTTTGCACATTTTCCAACATCTCTTATTAAAAGTGCCTTATTTATCTTTATCCTGTGTAATTCATATCCTCTTAATACTATTGCTTTGAGCAGCTGCTTCTCACTTTGCAGTAATCTCCCTAATTTCAGGTAGGATCAATGTAGATATGTCACCTTCTGATTCTGTTGGATTCCTGAGCTATCAGAACCTTCCCATAAGAGTGAGAAAGGACATTCTAAACAAATTTTGCTTTCCTCTCATGCCTTTCAACCTCCACAGATTTACCATGTGGATCTGCATCCATAAGGGTGAAAATAGGAATATGAAAAGAATCCCACAGCTTCCTGACCAAAAGTCGTGTATTAAGATCCGGTATGCCTCTTCCCTAAAGAAATAAAAGAGAAGCAGGCAGTTTTAAATTAACTGAAACAACATCTGGCTACATATGTGTTTACATTTGCCATTTAAAAACAAGCAAACAAACAAAATGCTGGCAGAAACATTTCTCCAGCAGCTGTTTTGCAAGGAAAGTTCTACATTCCTGTTTTGGCTTTGTGCAGAGGGAGGGCCATGCTGGGAGCAGCTGGGCAGGTGTTCTGGATTATGGGCACTGCACAAGCATCAGACCTGTTCAAGGAAATAATTTGTAAGGTCTAGGAGTTGATACATAGATATACCCTGTTGTCTGAATAGGCTGGTGTAAGAAGGCCACGTTTTTATCATAAGAAACTATTTATGGCACTAATAGAACAATATAAAATGAGTTCTTGCTATGACTGACTGAAGCTGGACCATTTGTGGCATAGCATAGTAGAAGTGCTTATCTCTCTTAGCAATGGCAAAATGTTTTTTCCTGGTTGTATGCATATTTCATTTACACATTCCTGTTAATTCCCCTGACTCCACAGCTCTTTCAGTACAATCCAAAATCAACCACTTTTGTTTCATTTGGGTTTGCAAAACCCCAGGTCCTGAAGGACAAAAGGTCATTCAACAGCTGAGCCTTTCTGAGACTTAGCAACAACTCTGCAGCAGCACAGGAAGCTGATAAGCTACCAAGCTCTAAGGAGATGTTTGGAGGAAATAAATCCTTAGAATATATATTTCATATTTCTATGAGGATAATTAAATTTAAAAAATTATTGTTAAATATGTTTCATATTAATTTTATTATGGCCTGTTACCCAAGTTTGAGCACCTCTACAATGCTAAAGTATTCCTTAAATTAGGTGTAGCTGGAGGATATGAAATACAAGGTGCATACCGTGATCATGATACATGGGGCCACTCTATTGAAGAAGTCATCATCCAGGAGTCTCTGGAAAGTTGCATCTTTTTCTACAATTAATATAAATTTGGCATGTGAGGTTAAATCTTTTGTGTTAAGGCCAGCTGTGTGTAAAATGATCCATCACACCAATCAATTCAAACCAACTGCTCTAAAATACCTGTTCTGGAGCCAAGAGCAATGATCATGACTCAATTTCAGAGCCAACAAGGAAAGCAAAATTTACCAGAACATTGTTTAACTTGGAATATTCCTTGTTTTTACTTTCTTTTTTTTCCATCTATGATTAAAGTTCTTTCTCAAAAGATACTTTTAATTCCTTGAACATTAGATGGCACAGTGACTGCCTAAAACAACAAAAATGAGATTAATAATTTTAAATAGAGAAAATGATATATTTTAAAATAACAACATTAGGTAATGACACAATTTCATCCTGAAACCACCGTTCCTTCTCTATATGCAAGATCAGTTCTGACATATACACCTCTTTACAAGTGAATTCATCTGTTCATATGCACTATTGTGTAGTGGTCTAGGAGTCCTTCTGTCATAACAAGGTGATTTTCTAAAGTATTGTGCTACTGTTGCAGAAAATTGTTCGTCCCATGGGCATGAAGGAGGTAATAATAAATGTTTTATCTGTCTTAGGCAGAAAAAAAGACTGCTTGTGGGAAGATTGAAAATTGAATACAGACTTAAAACATTTAAGCATTCTTTTTGTAAGACCATTACATTCATTCTTTTATTGACCTCTAACCTGATTTTATGAGAATTTTGGAATAACAGCTTGAAGACATGGTGATGTTTGCTTTACATCTTAATTAGGTTTGGCTGAATCTGGCAAACATATGGATGAGAAAACAGGAACTAGGGGAAGAATTTGGTCAAAGAGAATGTATACATGGAAGTGTGTGGTCTGTTTTAACTCCTGACTGTAAATCACCCCAGTGCCAGGAAATAAAAATATGGAGGTCAGTAACAGGAGACTTAGTGCTTACAAACAAAGTGTGATGGGCAGCTAAGGTTATCTTTCAGTTTTGAAATTACCAACTAAGGCTTACAGTGAACACATTTTTGAGAAAATTGTGACAATAGTCAACAAGTCTGAGTTTTATTTCTGCTTTCATACTCTGCACTGATGTAGGAAATCTTTCAGGCCTAGGCCAGTTGAATCTCATCCCCTTAAACCAATTCTGACTTGTTTTCTCTCTGACAGAATTTAATCTGCTGTAATAGAAATGCTGTATATTCAGAGTGCCCAGGATTCTTTGCTTCAAGAAAAGAAGTTCTCTAAGAAATACGATATATACACCTTCCTCTGCAAGGATCCCATAGCAGAAGGTAGGGCTAAAAAACATATTCAAAGATTTATTCCTGGTGACTCTAGAGCTAAGCTTCAGAATTACAATACAGTTAAGCAATATTTTCATCTGATTTATTCACCCAGGTTGTAATACCTCAATTTGCCACAAGCAGAGGCTCGTTTAATAAATGTACACTGTAACCTGAGCTACAAGGAGTGCAGGATATCTTTATATACAGGCAAGTGCTATGGATTGTGTTTGTGGTTTATAATACATACTGTTGCACTGCAGGTACAATTCACTTTTGTACCATCTTCCTCAGTGTAACTTAAATTACCAGCAACAAAACCTTTAGTTGTAGACAGCTGGAAAAAATAGTAAGTTATACAGAGTAAATGGGAAGTTACTATATTGCACAGACAAAGCAAGATATCTCTGGAAAGAATCTGACTGCTACTAAGCAGTGATTCAGTGCCATCAGCCTTTTAAACACTAAACAATGTTTTGTCCTCATGGGCATAAGGTCTGACTTACATAATTAAGTTTTCATTTAATCTCCAAATTATCAATTCATTTGAGTAGACACTTATAAATAGGTGTCTTTCACTTGGAAGTTTGAGCACTGCCTTCACTAAATGATAACAAAAGCCTCTGTGATTTAGCTGGCAGTTTGTCCCAAACCCTTTGGGAAAAGCAAACTCTGAATTCTCTATGAAGAAAAAACCTTTTGAATACCACAATAAACCATAACTAGGTTTTACTAGCACCAACAAGACTTTTTATTTTAACTATTTAATTCTAGCTGACAACTTTTTGTGATATTTCCCCTTTTAGTTGAATTTGGAAATAATGGCAAAAATATTGATAAGAAGCAACTTACTACATGTAGACTTCTCCGAGGTATCTTAAGCATGCAAGAAATGTCATCGATTATTTGGTCCACAACACTTTGGCTACCAAACAGCTGAGTATCCGAATAATATATATCTCTATCAAGACAAAATATTGTATTTGTAATTATAATACTGAAACAGCTGCAGGCTCGTGAGAATTTTATAAAAGAACATGATTAACCAGATAAACCTAAAGCATTCTATGTACAGGAATCCTGCAGGTTTGCATCCTACAGGTGGATTTTCACAGAAACATATTTAAAACACAGCTTTATTTGAAATTGCAGAAACTGGCTCCATTACCTTTTAGTTGCGTAGCTGTTGCTCTGTACCATCTTATAGATCATTGATAATATTTTGAGCATCAGAGCTGAAAAAAATACATTTTACAAAACATTCTATCCATTTTCAGAATTGTGTGCACAATCATTTGTCTTTATATAAGACCATATTTTTGTCCCATAAATAAAGGTTTGAAATGTACAGTGAAAACACAGAGAGATTGTACTATTCAATAGACTCATTAATTTCTAGCATAATGAGAAAAAATATGAGGGAGTTAAGTGAGGGAATGTATGCACTAATGTCCAGGCCAAGAAATTAAATGACTGAGTTAGAAAAAGAAATGAGCTTATTGTCTGTATTCCAAGATTCCTTTCCTGGGCAGCTTTTTGAAGGGCAATGTTTTTACATGAGGACTAATGAAATATGCTTTTAGTTGATATCCATTAAGGGAGAGAAGAAACTCTAAGAATATTGTATTAATTTCACTGTCACTCACTATAATTTAATAGAAGAAAAAAGAGAAAAGCTGAAAGTCTGATCATAGTATCAGGTTATACCAGCCACACACTCCCAAACTGTAGTGCATGATGTTTTAATTTTTCGACATTTTTTATGAACTTAGAAAAAAAAAGAAAAGCCCAAAAACTCCACTTCAGATTTTTTTTTAACTTACCAAATCTTCTTGCAGATTGAGGGCAGTCACTTCTTACGTGTTTTGTAGTACAACCAGGTATCATCTGTAGACCTACAGAATCTTTAAATCTGACATAATGCAAACAAACATGGTAAACTGCAGACTCCTTGAATGCAGGTTCATTGTTCTCTGCAAGGTAATTCAGACTCAGAAACCCCTTTCCTATGATCAAACACAGCAGTGCTATTTTCAGACTCTGCACAGAAACCATCAGCTTGGATGGGCTTGAGGCGGCCAAAGGAAAAGGCAGCAAAGAATCTGTCAAGAAGATGCTTCAAGACTAAATTAAAGTATAAAGTAGATGAGTTTCCAGACAAAAATAGAGGCAAGAAAATTATTTTATATATGTTTAGAACTGTTAATATATCAGCATCAGCAATTTGTATGAGAACAAAGGAATAAATGAGAAGAAAAATATCTGAATCATTATTAAAATAAAAATCGTCTGACACAAGTGACTTCCTGATGTGGACTGTGTGAAAAAGTGTTACTATTTCAGAATCCAATAATGTTATCTAAATGATGCCCTTAAATTATTATCAGGATAACTTAATTGTATTCTGTTATTAAGAGCTGGAAATAAACAGGGGGTGTGTCCTGCTCTCTAAACAGTTTTTTCACCTAAATGAGCTCCACTATTTCATGTTTCACCATTTCACATCTGAAGATGCATATTTCACCAAAAGAATTAGTTATTTCCTTGAAAACTCTTCATTATTTTACTTAAAATTAATTTAGTGCCTTATGATCCTACCTTTACAGCATTCTTTTTCATTTCAGAATTTCGTATGTACTTTTAAAAGGTGCTGGTGTTTTAATGGTTATAATTTTATCCTGAACATGTTTCCAAACTCGTTCGTCCAAGGTTTTGCTCCGCGCATCCTTTGGGTGGCAGAGCGCGCACGCGGCACAAATCTGCAGGGACTGCCCGATGTTGCATCTGCCTGTTAGCTTTAAAGAAACTTTATTGCCTTTGTGTTGCAACATTTTAAAGTTGTTTGTGTTTTTCTCTTGCCTGCTCCCAACATTGTAACTTGAGAAGGAGGAACAAGGTAATCAAGACTCCTCTGAATTACTCTCGGGTTAAACCTGGATCAATCCCCGTTCTTCCCAGGACTGTGCTTACTCCAGCAGAGTTGTTTTCTGTAACACATATCTGAGATTACACCTCTCCACCAGAAATAATGGTTCTCTTTTTTTTTTTATATGATTGATGGCTCTTATTTTTAACATACTGTGATCTTAATTCGTTTTAATTTGAACATTTCCCCCCATGTTTTCAGATGGTAACTAACAGCTCACATTTGTTTTTCTAGCATGGAATGCCATTTCCCAAAGACTGCCAAAAATTGCAAAACTTTTGTTAGTGTATTTTAATTTTACTCAGTGAAACATTTTTGTCAAACTATCAAGACACAAACAATTAAATTCCCTGGAACCTACAAGCCTTTCAGTTAACTGATTACCTTTGGGCCCCTCAGGTTTTTTGATTGGCAGAAGTTTATTCTTCTCATTAAATGAGTATTCACCAGAGTGTTACGCCTGGAAGGTTTGCTGTGCTTCCTCAACCTTAAATGTTTGTAATGTGGCCATTTACAAGCACCTCTGCAGTCTTATCAATCTGAATATCCTTTAACCCACTGAGGTCCAAAGCTGCTAAAAGGCCAGAAACAGGTTTGTGTCTTCCTTTATCCTTTTGCAGATGTATTGTAAAAATCAGCTAATCTCTCAGGTCTGGAGATCTTCAGTTTAAATGAACTCCTTGGGAAAATACTGCTGCATAAAGAACTTCTACAAATCACAGAATGTGCTATAAAGGAGGACAGGTTCCTTTTTCTCTGATCTTGTTGAGGTCAGCTGGCAGAAGATCTGAACATTCTGGAATAATGTACTGGAATAACGTACTGGAAACTGGGTTTGCTTTATTTTGCTGGTAATAAACTTAGAACAGCATACAGATAAGAAACACAGCAGGGAGAGGAGAGATGCATCTTCTCTGAAGAATAAAAGGATAAGTTTATCATTATCATTTAAAGAAATATGATACCATGAGGAAAAGCAGAAAAAGAGAAAATAGGAAGCACTCAAAGGGTTTGAAGGACAAAATTGCCAGTAATTTCTTCCAGCCTAAACCAGGTTTTTTCACTCTAACACAACCTATCATTTCTGGTTTCTACTGCTTCCAGAAAAGGATTGTTTATAGGACCTCCTTTTCCTTTCCAACCCCTATTACAGTAATTTTACATTTCCCTTTGTGCTGTGGTCTGCTATTACTTAATACATGATGCCTGTTCAGAGTGGTTACTAAGCATTACTTTTTATTTCTCCATTACTTTTAAAAATTATTTCTTGATTCTAATGCTTATAGAAAGATTATGTATGGTTTATTTTTCTGGAAGTTACATAAACAAATTCATATTCATGGCATTTATATTAATAGAAGACAGAATTTTTAAATATTTACTACTTACTCTATGTTCCTCCAGTCTGTTCTGTTAGCCACTGTGAGAACAGGTGCTTTTTTTTGGGCCAGGCTTTGAAGCACACCTTGGATAACATTTTCTATTGCTTCAAGAACCTCAGAACTGAAACAAAGAGAATTAATGACACAGATGATATGAAAAAGTCTAGCTCTAATTTATGTTTTTAATCTATCTCACTCTTTCAAAAATCATGTGAGCTAAAACTGCTTACAGCATACTTTAGGTTCAGAAATGTGGAGGAACACCTTCATTTTTAAATTTTGTTTTGCTTGGTTTCCATAAAACCTTTGCCTTTCCATTGCAAATTCATGACTAGAGGATAAAATTTAAAGTCTATTTCTATTCACTCCTGTAACCATCAAATTTTTCACCAGCTGAACTTCTAGACCAACTGACTGGCTTGTGACTAATGATTAATGTTTTACTATAAATGAGGTAATATTGGCTTTGGCCATGATTTTGGCAAAGTTGTTTTTAAATGCTATAAATTTAAAAAGTGTTCAAGAGTACAAATACTTCCTGTTGTACCATTGCACATTAACCTTTTGATCTCCTGCCCTGAACAAACTGCTGAGGATTTTAATTACACGAAGGCTCAGTCTCAACAGATGTACCATGGAAAGAATCAAATCTGTATCTTTTACCTAAAAGGACAAAGTAGCCTTGCAGCAGGTCCCTTACAGCAAAACTCCAGGCTGGTTTGAGTGTTATGACAGATGCTTTTTATTTTCATAAGCAATCTGACTCCAGCTTTTCAGCTGTCCTTAAAAGTACATGTGTACTCTACACTATCCTAAGTCTAGGTAGGAATTAAGAATTCGTGGAATTATTTTAACTCAAAGTTTCATCAGCAAAGTCCAATTCTGTCATTAAGTAATATGCAGAGAAAAGATGAGCCAATACCAGTGCATGCTATACAAAATGAATTATCTCAAATTAGCAAGAATGAGTTTTAAAATTGAGTGTCTTTAAACAATAATGAGCTGTCATTAATGCTCCTTATATCAGCTGAATATGTTTTTTCCATTTTATAGCTCAGCTTCCATACTCTCTCCACTTTGCTGAAACTAGATTATAATTTTTTTAGAGCAATTTAAAATTCCAGCAGAACAAACATGGTGTTGAAGAGAATTAAAATCTGTATGGGTAGATGGAGGAAAAAACAGATAGGTAGGAATTCTAAACCATGTCATTACTTTGATACTCATAAATATTTTACTTATTCATTTGATCCTGTCCACTTTAATTATCTTAATATCACAGATGTACTTCAAAGTTTGCTGCAGAATTTGCAAGTCCAGGTTTCTGTTCCAATCCCAATTTTCCCAATTGTTAGCCAACATAAATTGGAAATGTAATATGTAAAATACAAAATAAGAGGAAAAGGACAGGAAGTCTCCATGCACCCCCTGCTGATATTCTGTCTCTTTTTGCAGAGATTATCTGAATTTTAATAAGCAAACATATGACACTGGCCAAGTGTGCCTACTTAAAATTCACTGTGGTTTAGTTAACAATGACATCTGAGCAGAGAAGGGGAAGGTGCTGCACAGCTCACAGGATTTGCCTGGTCCTTTGCCTGGTCCAGCAGAGTGGATACCTGTTTCTATATAGAAGGAGAACTGATCTTCAACATAAATGGCACAAAATATTATTATAGTGCCTTTAGCAAGCTAGCAAGATACACAAAAGAAAGAGCTACAAATAAAAATCTGTAATGCAATAAACCAGCACACTACAAAACTTAGAACTGTGTATTGCCAAAGGGATGAGCCAGAGACCAAGAAATCTCCAAGCAGTAATGTTAATAATATCCTTTTAATTTTAGAATACCTTCACGATGCTCCCAGACTGTTCTAGCTGCTGAGGCTGATATGCTGTGTGCAGAAAGACTCTTTGACACAGGTGTTTTGTTGGTGTAATTCAGTATGCTCGTTTTGTCACAGTTTGCTCTATTTCTGTAGCCACAGGCTTTTTGGAGAAGTCTGAGGAAATGAAGATGCTGTTTGCAATCTGAGACCTCATTTGTTTTGTATTGGATTATGTTTTTGCTTTTGCACTAGCCTGTTTGGTGCAACAAGTGTCCTACCTACTTAAGCATTAACAGAGAAGGAGAGTAGAGGTGCTATATTTCACATCTTTTACCTGGGGATGTGGCTCTCCTCACCAGAGAGACTTGTTTCCCTGAAGCTGGCCTCATTCCCAGCTGATGTTTCAGTGGAACACAGGCCATGCTCCTCCATTAAGGCTGGTGCAGGCGCAGTTTCTCTGGACAGGGAATAAGCCCTGTTAAAAAGAGATAAAAAGGTTATCACAGAAATCACAAATGGCTCTTCTGCTTGCTGGATGTAAAACTCATGACCTGAGCTCAAACCACAGGGTCACAGAGGAAAGGCAGAAATTTGCTGAAGAAACCAAAGTCAAGGTTTTCCCACCCTTCCTGACTGACCAGCTGAGGGCTTCTCCCTCCCTTTATATTGAGCAGGAGCTGGCACACCTTGTCCTTGCCATCTGAGGGCTTTTTCCACCCACCCTGTCTGACTGAGGGCTTTTCCCGACCAACTCAGAGCTTCTCCCACCCTTCCAGACTAACCAAAGACTTTTCCTGCTCTTCCTGAGCAGCCAAGGGATTCTCCCATTCTTCTTAATTGACCAAAGACTTTTTCTGCCATTCCAGAAAGACCAAGAGCTTTTTCTGGCCTTTCTGACTGGCTGAGGGTTTCTCCCACCATTTCTGACCAGATGAACTTTTCCTACCCTTTCTGACCAGATGAGGGCTTTTCCTATCCTGACGGATCAACTGAGAGACTTTCCCACTCTTCTTAACCAACCAAGGGCTTTTCCCACCTTTGCTGACCTGCCAAGGGCTTTTCCCACCTGTCCTGGCTGGCCAAGGGCTGCTCCTGCTGCCTTTGACGCCTGAGGGCTTTTCCCGCCTTTTTCGAACAGGCAGGCGCTGGCCCTGCCCGCCCTGAGGGCCGCGGCCTGCGCTGGACGCTGACCCTGAGGCCTGTCCGTGGGTGTCTGACCACAGACCCCGCAGGTTTCTGGAATAAACCCAGCCAGGCTGGCTAGAAAGTGGCCAAACAGCTGATCAGCACCTTTCTCATCCAGCCATTTTCCTCTTCCCCTAATTTCCAGCGTCTGTTCCTGGCTGGCAGGAAGCTGAGGGAGATGGAGCTCCAGTGCGACTCCAGCCGTTGGGAAATCCACCTCCTTCCCCAAAGCGGAGTTCAGCTTCTATTGAGATTAAAGATTTTGTGCTGCTTTTTATCGTTTGCCTTCAGCATTCTGAAGGTTTACGACAGTCTTGTGATACGTTGTCAAATCTTTCTCAATACGCTGTTAAAGTATTGTATTCTGAACAAATAATACACCCCGGTTCTAAGACTTGTGAATCACTGGCTTCCAGAGAAGCTAAAATTCAAGAAAAGAATGCTGAATTTTGTAATGTTTATGGCTGAACTGGGATTGTCATCCCCAGAATTGGACATAGACAGTGAATTTGGGAAGAAACCCCACATATTACGAATATTTTGGTGCATTTCATCTTTAGGTGTTCACCTTTTCCTACAAAAAAATCCCAAATGTTTAAATGAATGGTGGTTGCAAAGAGAAAATGCAGCACTCCGGGGAATCCTGGTGTGGGCCAGAGGAGCAGCCCCCTGGTACTCCTTGGCACTCTGGCTCTGCAATGTTTTAGTCTGCAGAGATCAGAGCTCCTGCACCATCAGCTCTGTGGCAAAAAAAGCCCAAATATTACAAACTTAAATTGCTCTTATCTTTGCAGTTATCATAAGCCAAGGTGTATTTTCAATTCATAACTATTCAAATCATAATGATTCCTCATTAGAGGTCTCTCTGAGAGTGTTAGAAGTTACTTAGGATATAAATATCTTAAGGCTTGTCCTTTCTAGGGAAAAATTTTCAAAGCTCGCTGTTGATAACATCATATTTAGTGCACAGCAGTCAGCAGTACTGGAAGCTGCGCTCAATCCAGCTCACAGCCAGCAGCATTTCAAACTTGGTGATGCTTAGACTTGTTAGCAAGTTAGGTGATGTAGTTTTTTTAATGTTGCTCCTTTAGCTACTGCCACTGAATGTTTCTTCTTTGGTACTTGTATGAGTGAGCAATCCAAATCCAGCCTGAGTAATTAAAAAATTCATGCATTGATTTATTCAAGGAAAACCTCAGGCTATAATGATATGAGCACAAGGTGCTTCAATTTACAGAGGGAAGCCAAAGAAAGGGGAATTAATAAATTGAAATTTTCAGATCTTTCATCTTAAGTCTTTGGCCTTAGGTATCTTGAGATCACTCCGGAACTATTTATGTAAAATCTCTGTAGCTCTTTCCAACAACTCAACATCAAAATCAACAGATTTTTGTTTGATATGGAACTGCCAAAATTACACCATGCCCCCAGCAACAGATTGCAAACAAAACTAAATACATCAACTTATGAGGAGCCAATTTTATGACTTACCTCTTCACAGCATTGAACAGCAATCATAAGAAACCCCATCTAAAATAGTGTTTATATCTGAGTTAACAAAAACAAGGAACAATAACAAAAATTTCCATGCTTCTAACTTAATACTGCACACATATATGTAAATATAAATATATCTAACCAGATAAAATTGTATCCAGAATATGATACGTAAATTAACTGCAATCAATAAATGAACTAGCAGATTATTTTCCTAGAGTCCTCTTTTTTTAATTTATTTTCCCTTTTAAAAATCTTCTTGTCAAAAAACCCACCAAAATTAAATTCCAAATATCTACTGCACATGTTAAAAAAAATAGAAATATGTATATATACATTATAGATAAATGTGTATAACATATACCCTAATATGTATTTATATACATTTATATATGTGCTTATAAGAAAGGAAATCACTAGGAAAGCAAATGAAGAACTATTTGTAAATGTTAGGATGGGAAGAAAGAAGTGAAGGCTGCGCTGGAGGGATGCATTTCTCTCATCCTGCCTCTACCAAGCTGTGCAGTAGATGGCACCACAGGTGCCAGAGAAAATGTTACCACTCAGAAACTGTTAAATTTAACACTAAGATGAAACAGGAGCAACATCTGTCACCTGCCAATTACATGAAAATTACCTATCTATTTCTAATGAGCAAAACCCAGAGAAATAGGAGATGAAATGTCATTCACTGCTAACAGCACACAACTTCAAACGGGATATTTCCTTCCAAATAACATTGGTGGTTGAAAAGAACAACCCAAAAACAATGCATGTATGCAGTCTACCTGGCTCCAGAGTGAGAAACACCTGCAAAATAAATATTTTGTGGTGAGTCAAGTCACTGTAAGAGGAAGTGGGGTTTTGTTACCATTCCTCCTTTTGGTATTTTATCTTTCAGCCAGAAATAAACTCTACAGACAATTCTTAAAAGGAAAAGTACCTTTCATCTAATCTCTGTCAATTTTGAGATCCACATTTTCTAATGCTTTTAGGGATAGTTAAGTATTTTGGGGGCAGGGCTAAATAGGTATTTGAGACAAAGAAAGTAAATAAAACCTTATAAAGTAAAATAAATAAAAGATTACTTTTTAATAATTCAGCATAAATTCCACGTGCAGCCATAGTAATTAAGCTGCAAACAGGCAGCACTGTATGACTGAACATTTGAACACATAATTTTTGCATGCTGAGAAGTTTGAGCTTGCCCAGTACTATCTTAGTCACTATTCCTCCCTCTCTCATGAACTGGTCTCACACTAAGATAGGACACTCCTCCAGCCTGTTAGGAAAAATTCTGATTAAAAAAACATGTTGAAGGGGAAATATGTTGAAACAAACAAATGAAAGATATTTGTACTAAAATATAACTGGAAAGCAAGGATTACTTCTATTCCATGCTCATATGACAGCTTCAAAATAGCATTCTTGAAAACATCTGCACCATTTTTTCTGGCTTTCAAAAAGTCAAATGTCTTATTTTCTGTTTTCCTTTTGTTGACAAAATCCTAGAAAGCATGAACACTCAGGTGTGGTTTTACTCTTTAAACACAAAAATGCCTGATGTACTTTAAAACTATTTGAAACTAAATCTACTGCTTTTATGGGAATGCTATACTAGTGGTGTCACGACCCCAGATTTCTGCCAACAGGTAAAACTTGGGGTGGACTTCAGACAGTTGTTATTAGCTATTTAATAATCCTTGGGGAAAATGAAGTCAGAAGATGATGTAGGAGTTCTGAGTACTCTGGGCCATATAAATGATGGGTGGGGCAGTTGATTAACATTCTACTTCATTTTTGGAAGTCTAGATTAAAATCAATCTTTATGTCATTCTTTAAAATGCATTTGGTAGTTTTAATTAAGCTACTAATGTTTATTGGTCTACATGACAAAAATGCCAGGGGCACTCTGATGTAATTTTGGATAAATGGCAACCTTTGCTTTTGAAGGTCTTAAGGCTCAGTAAGAAGTATATTAAATAAAGGAAACATGGATGTCTTATCTTGGTTTTTATTTTTTTTTTCTACTGGAGAAGAAAAAAACCATAATTCAAATATAAACATGACTACAGCCGAAGTCTTACCAAGCTGTTGCACAAGCAGTTCTGGATGCAGTGAGATTGCTGGCCAGTCTTCACTGAAAACCCTGCACTGCTTTTTCAGTGTACTATTTTAGCCCATTCAAACATTTTTCAACACTTTTCTCTGTTCTCAGAGCAAACTCAAAAGTGTCAGCTGGATGTCACTGCTGTGCCCTGTCCCCTGTACTTGGGCATGGAGGAAGCAGTGACATTTTGCTCCGTTTTGCCTTGTCCCACTGCTGCTGGCCAAGACAGACGCCAAACACCTTGGGTTTGGTTTGATGAATCTTCTTCCAGGCAACTTTCTGCCTGCTGCTTTAGGGATCTAGGAGGTACTGGAACAGAAGAATCATCCAGATGTCCCACAGCCAAAGGTGTGTACAGCTCACAGCCACATGAAGGTGTTCATGAAATGTCTGTGCAATAAAACCGTGGAGTCTGTGCACATAAATACAAACTCCTGTAATAGAAAGTTCTCCCTGATTCACGTATTGCTCCCAAAGGGAGTTCAGTGCAGAATTTGGGCCTTAAAGAATTGAATAAACCAAATTTATATCATTCTCTAAAGAGAAAAACCTTCTGGCAGAAACAGAAGTTTGGAGCTGTTGACTAAGGACTTTTCTACACTGGAAAGTGGAATTGCTATTGCAGGATCAGCTATTCTACAATGACTTATTTGACCCATGACTTTTCCAGACTAGAATATCCACACAGGGAGCTGTTATGGATAGTTTATTCAGAAATAACTATTTTGGTCACTTTTCCCACACAGAGAAATGCATAGCTGTAGTAAGCTTGGTTTATTTTTTACAGGAAAATACTTTTTGTCTGATATATAACATACGGCAAAATGGGAAAGTAGAAAAGGAATTTTGAATAAGATCATGATGCAATTGATTAAGATCCTTTATTTAATTTACTAATATAAGATATTATAATTTACTGTGATTACTAAGAACATCTCTATATCTGCAAGGCTGTCTCCCTTACAGGATGTTGCATCCATTTAACTAAATCATTAAAAAAACCCTCATTTCTAATTAAGTCAGTGCAAAAATATTAACAAAATTACTTGCTGTAGTTAGTCTCTGATTGCTGGATCTCACATCTCAATCATCAGCCTTGTGGTAACATCATGCATGTTAGAAGGAAATCTACAACTGCTCTGTGCTTCTGCAAAATCCAGGCTTTTTTTGGTGTTAGCACATTCATTTTAACAAACAATAAATGAACAAGAAATAGCCATTTGCTGCCAGCAGTACCTTTGCTAGGTTCAGAATTCCTGTTTGTGCCTTAGGAACAGATAGATGACAAGTGGATCTAGCACTCCTTAGCAGAGTTCTTTTCTAAAAATCTGATGCGGTGTTAATGTATTATTTCAACATTTTTCTGCATGTCCTCTACACTGTAATGTTACAGGGTCTCTCATGCATTGTACGGGAATTCTTCCATGTTTGGATCCACTCATGAGGAGTTTTGAGTGCCAGGAGTGCAAGTTTGGGACCCTAACATCTCAAGAAGAAATAAAAAATATAAAAATGACATCATTGAAGATACCATTAATCATCCATTAGTTCTAAGAAAAGAATATCTAAAGCTTTCTTTATAAATTAAACTGAAGGTTATATTCCAGCCCTTTAATGAAGTTTGATACCTCATCAGAAGGAAAATTAACATGCTCATCAACCAGTCCAGATTCTTAGGTGGTGTGGAGAGCTGAATGAGATCATATCCTCAGCAAAATTATGGAATGCTAGGAAGCAAATAAGGAGAGCCAATTCCTAACTCTCATTTTAATGATGGGGTGCCTCATGTTAGTCATGAAATGTAAGCAAAGAATAGGTGTTGCTGAACAGCTGCTCTTACACTGTATTGGCTCTTCTGAAAGATTCTCCCCTCCTAAAGCAGGAGAGAACTATTTCTTTAAGTTTTAAATACATTGATTTTCTACATGTTTCAGTTGTTTTATGGAGGCCAATACATCAGAATCTTCATTTTTTGAATGTATTTTGAAGAACAAGGGCATAGTCTTCAAATTCAGAGACTGGAGAAGGATGACTGACAGGGTTTTTTTAACACTCTGCTCCCATCTTTTCATTTCAGTGGTGTCCATCTGTCAGGAACTTGTTCCATCCTCATATTTCACCTTGTGTGGAGAGGAAAACAGCACAACACAAACCAAAGAGGTCACTGTGCTCCTATAAGGGGTGTTTAGTCACTGATAATGTAGAATAAAATTTTAAAAATTATGCAAAACCAAATATTTATGGAGATTCAAACTGATTTCCAATCCTAGTGGAAAACTTCTCTTTTCATGACCTCTATAGTGTCTACTTTGTGGGAAATGTTCTTGTAGAATATCCAGTCATTGTTCTCACTCATGTTAATTTTCTGCTGTTATGAGGTAACAACAACAGCCTTGTTTTTTTAATGTGTTGCAAATCATTCTGTCTTCTGTTTGAGAGCCAAACTGAAAGCGAACTTTTACTCTGAAATTATATGCTTCAGTGTGTTATATGACACACTTGTAATAAACAAATTATGTACTGTGATGCTAAAGCACTGTAATAAAAGTACTTGCTGCTGAGTGCTAGAGAAATTATGAAACAGTTGTTTTCAAGTTTTCATAACTGTAAAATCCCCAAATGGACTTGATGTTTGAGAGGCATTTCTGTGCAGCACAAATGCATAATTTTCAAAAGAAAAACCTGTAAGTTTTGCCAACTGACCTCCTAGGTAGAGCCTTGCCCATAAATGCAGCAAGGCAGATTGGTGCTAACGATATGTAAAATTCATCTTTGTTCTCCATTCATCCTCACTTCATTACTGGCAAGATTAGTAATAACCAATTTACATTGATTTATACCAGCTATTTACAGTCCCCAGGGCACAGAAGTTATTCATCCATGGAAAAACCTGTCATACTCTCCTTTTTTCTAGTCATGCCTCTATCTGTGTGGTAACAGAGGGATGGAGTTTGTGTGATGGAGGGATGTGTGTCCTGCACAGAAGCCAATGTCTCCAAAGCCAAGTACAACAGAAAAATATGGCTTTGCCAATAGCCAGGATGGTGACCTAAAGATTACAGTGAAAAAAACGCTGAAGTTCTCATACCCTCTTTTACCCTGATTTGAATGGGCACAAGCAGCTCCCAAACACCTCTGTGTACCAATTTGGCAAGGAAATAGGCAGGGAAGGAGCAGAGCAGGGATCTGGCAGTGAAGCTGGACAAACTCAGATAGATGGGGCTGTGCCCCTAGTTGTGCTGTGTCCATTTTTGGTTCCCCCGATCCAAGAGCAGCGTGGAGAATCAGCAGAAGGATCGGCAGGAGAATCAGCAGAAGAATCAGCAGAAAGATCAGCAGGAGAATCAGCAGAAGAATCAGCAGGAGAATCAGCAGAAGGATCAGCAGGAGAATCAGCAGGAGAATCAGCAGGAGAATCAGCAGAAGGATCAGCAGGAGAATCAGCAGGAGAATCAGCAGGAGAATCAGCAGAAGGATCAGCAGGAGAATCAGCAGAAGAATCAGCAGGAGAATCAGCAGAAGGATCAGCAGGAGAATCAGCAGAAGAATCAGCAGGAGAATCAGCAGGAGAATCAGCAGAAGGATCAGCAGGAGAATCAGCAGAAGAATCAGCAGGAGAATCAGCAGAAGGATCAGCAGGAGAATCAGCAGGAGAATCAGCAGGAGAATCAGCAGAAGGATCAGCAGAAGAATCAGCAGGAGAATCAGCAGAAGGATCAGCAGAAGGATCAGCAGGAGAATCAGCAGAAGGATCAGCAGAAGAATCAGCAGAAGAATCAGCAGGAGAATCAGCAGAAGGATCAGCAGGAGGTGCTGGGACACTATGGGTCAAGAGCATAGGATGAAAATGGAGGGACTGAAGGTGCTGGGCTTGCTTGTCCTGGCAAAACAGAGGCCAGGGACTGGTCTCTGCCTGCACAGCAGTTACAGAGATGACAGCCAGGCTCAGGGTAGGTAGTGTCATAACACAGAACAAGGACCAATGGCCATAAATCACAGCGTGGGAGGTTTAGTTGGAAATTAGGAAAAAAAGTTACTCATTTTTCAGGCATTCTTTGAAAAGCAAAACCAAAACCCCTTCAAAAACTACAAAAGCAACACCCAAGTATGAGTACAGCTGAAAAACCCAATAGAAAACAAAAAATTGCCATCCTCTGGTTTCTCATTGTTTTAGATATCTCCTACCTTTAATATTGCACAAATTACAGCATTACATACATTTAATCATACAGGCATGTTACCTACATATGTTACCTGGTTTTGTTTAATATTTTTGTATGCAATTAATAGCTGACAGAATGCCATTTTCATTGAGGAATGAATTCTTGTTCTACAAGCTAACCCTAATGGTGCTTAATTAGCAATGCAATATTGACTATCATCTCTGAATCAAAAATATGTTCTTCACAATGAATTCATTCAATTGTTGGGCACTATTGCTTCACTGTGTCCAATGGGATTAAGAAGAAAAGTTGGAAAAAACTCAACTGAAAGGAAACTGCACAGCTCCATTGGCCCAAAACCCATGTGCACGCTAATTAACTGGAAGCAGTTACTTGAATAATAAAGACAGGTTTTTTCTTGTATTTATTACCTGCACTTTCAGGTATTTGTTACATCAGCTGTGATATTTATCTAAGCATTGATTTAGAACACCAAATGTGTGCAAGAGTAAAGGGGTTAATTTTGATCACTCAGGCTGCAGATATTCCATTTAAGGCACTCTGTGACACCAGCAAGTTTTCACCTTTCCCTCAGGATTTTAAATCCACTAGCACTTTTCAGATGGCTTATAGCAATTTTAGTGCTTCCCAAACACAATTCCATTCAGCTGTTCAGTACCCACTGAGAAAATTGGTTTCCTTTAATTTCCTTTGCAACTTTTCAGTTTCCACAGACTACTGGTTAGTATTTTCAATACAGACTCTCTATTCCAGAAACACAAAATGTTTACAACATGGGTGACATAATTTTCTCTACAGTGTTAAAATCCAAGACATGGATTTGCCTACAGGCAAGCTAAGGCTTTCTCCACAGAAAATTTGTAATGGCAAAGATAATGTCTGGAGATACATAAATATAGATTTATGCTTTATTCCATTGACTAGTGTTTGAAACTTTTTCTTTTTTTAAACCCATTCCTGAGAGTTTACCCCTGTTGTACTGAGTCCATCAGTTTGGATCTGATTTAACAATGTCTCTGTTCTTCAACATACTTCTGCAAGGACTCATGAGCCCTCACATAAATTTTCTTGATGAGAGAAACTTTTGTAAGATCTACTTAAAACAGTTGGCAACAAAATGTAGGAAACATCTACCACACTTCACTGGATTGGATTAAGGGATGAAAAAGTAAGAGGAGAGCAAACACCACAACACTTTGTAGTCCTGTTTGACAGCTAAGGGATAAATTGCATCCTGCCTTCTATTCTTAATAAAAAGCATAAGACCTATTATACTTGTTAATCCAAAGTTCACCTAGACTAATATTCTCCTTCTGACAGCAAGAAATACTGGACATCATGAGAAGAGTACAAAACCAGTGTTTAGTGATATATTCCCCACATGTTAATAACTCAAAGACTTCTGGAATAACTGATGTGACTTTGTATTCAAGGACTTCTGCTGATGTCTTTGTATTCATCATGGCTTTTTTTTCAATGAATCTCATGTACATTGTTAACATAACACATCCTATGACAGGGAATTCCACAGATTAACTATTCATTCTCAAAGATGTGTTCTTGAGCCCACCATCTCCTAATTAGTTATGATGCCCCTTACTTATGATATTGGACAAGACAGTGAATAATCAGCTTTTTGTCCACCTTTGCCATGTCACTAGGTTGAGGTTTTGGTGGGTTTTTTTCCAAAATTTTAATGCATCTCCACACTGCTTCCCCTGACTCCTATTGTCATGCATTAGGGAAAGAAAAGGAAAAAAAGAAAGAAAGAAAAGAGGGTGAAAATGGGAAAAAAGACAGAACCACTTAGGAGCCTGAGGGAAGATGGAGGGAATGCAGTGCTCAGGTTGTTTGCATCTCTGTCTGGGGCAGAGAGTGAGAGCAGGAAAACAGGCTGGGCCCAAAAGCAGAGGAAGGAGAGTGGAAATGCCCAAATTACAGGAACAGGTGACTTTAGACAAAACCCTTTGTCCTGTTTTGATGATACAGGTATGAGATTCAGAGGGAATTTTGGCCATCAGACCTTGGCTGGAAGCTACACCTTCTCTCTGTTCCTTCCTTTCCTCTGTATTTGTCGGGTCTGCAATCAAATTTTGAAAATCCAGATTTAAATTCCCTAACATTTGGGCCCACACTGGCAGATTTTACCTCCTTTATATCCCTGCAGTCCCACTAATATTTCAGCCCATGAGAACCTGAGATCATAGTTTGGCTTCAAGGAAATTCAGTGTACTGAAGTACACTAAGAGGACACACCATCTTCTCTCACCACTGGAGGGAACATTTTTGCCCTAGCTTGACAAAGAACTTGGGTGTCATTAAGATAAAATAGATTATGGAGAATTTGATATATGTCTAAATGCTTCCAGATATTTAATCAATGGGGAAGCAGTGGAACAGGTTTAGGCAGCTTACAAGTTGATGACCTGTTCTGATAAAACCAGGCTGGACTATTGAAGTCATTCAATATCCACCCCTGCTGCAGTTTCTCATGGCCAGCTACTTACATGGAGCAGAGATTCCTGATTTTATTACCTTTTAACTTGCCACCCTCATACAGGTTATTGGAATAGGATATAAGAAAGTAATCTGAAAGCAACATTGAAATTTTACCTATCCAAAAAGACCCTCAGAAAACCTCAACAATAAACAACCCCACAAAAAGTGCTCCAAAAACCCCAAACATGACCAAACTACTATATAGATCCAGATTGAGATGGAGAGGAGGAAACTGTAGGAAATATTGGCTACGAGTCTTACTATATGCATAGACATGAAATCTTGGCTGGCCACTCTATGAGCTAAAAGGTTGGATAGTAACAGTGCTCTAGAAAAGATTGAACCCTGGGGCTTACTGCGAGGCAGCGAAGGATTTAATGAGCTGGGTGTGTCTAGAGGGAATGAAGGAGATTCTTCCCAGGACGTGCCTGCACTTGAAACGGCGTGGGGCTTGTGCATCCCCGTTAAATGATTTGAAAAATCTATTGTGTGATCAATGACACACACACACCTCCTCACAGCACTGCCCTGCATGCATGATATTCTTACTTCTGTCATTACAATTCCTCCTTCAATCACGACAGGCTTGGGAGTTTTAATTTCTCATCTTGTTCAAACTTCTTCAGCGTTTTGTGTTATTCACTACATATTCAGCTGTGAACCATTTCACCCCTTTCCTGTTACAAATAGAAAGAAACCTGGCAGATTAGCATGCAACTAAAACAAAAATGCCCAGTGAAAAGGCTAATGCTATGGGTTTGCCTCTGAGCAGCAGGCTGCATTAAAAAGCACATTTCCATTTACGCAATAGAAGATTTTGTTAGTCAATAAATCCCTGCAATCTCAGAGGAAAGAATTAATCTTACATAATTGGAGTTTTGTTTCAGGAAATGAATTTATACTAAGAGATTCAATCTCTTAATTAAAAAGATTTAGTGTGTTTGTGTTCCATTTAGCAGTTTTATTTGTTCTTTAATTTGCAGGAGTCCATACTGGGAAATAATTGAATAAAAATGCCAAGAGGAAAGGGATGTGCATACCAGGTCTGTGTGCAGACAAGAACCAGAATCTCTTGAGCTCTGCTACTAGTTTTGACTCTTAAAGACATCAGAAATTCTCATCACACATCAGTTCTCTGTCTGTAAAACGAAATTCAGCAGTGGGTTATCTCACAAGGCCACTGTTAGCGCTGGAATCCAAAGAAGGAACAGTTGGTAAATGCACTCCTGGTATTACCAATGTAACAAAATCAAAGAGCAGGATAAGATTTCATGGATGGGAAACACTGCCTTAACAAGAGCCTTTTTCAAATGTCTTCCTCTCCTGACAAAAAATGAGGAAATTACTTGTAAATGCATTAAATTTTATTATATGAGGGGAAAAAGCCAAGCTGCCGCCTTTGTATTTTGCCAGGAAGAAGAAACCAGTATTGAGCTGTACTAGGTACAAAATGGTTTGGATGTTGAGAGTGATCCTGTGTCGAGTTTGTGCCCCAGTGTGGGAATTTTGTTTGCAAAAGAGCTGCTGGGGTTGTTCTGCAAAGATCATCCAAGCCTCCGGACACCCCTGCCCTTCCCAGGAATTCTGGATGCTTGGCTTACTCTTTGTGGCTGGGAAGTCTGAAAAGAGTTCACAGAGGAGCAACAGGATCAGAATTTCCCTCTCACCTTTTGTTTAGGGGACTGGTTTGGTCCAGTCCCCTAAAAACTGAACTGAACCACAAACCCCTTACACTCACAAAACCATTGCCTTCCTAACAACAGGAATAAAATTCTTTTAACTTGCTGTTTTAAACTAAATATAGCCAAATATCTTTTAGACCGAATTAAAAAGTACTCTGGAACTATCATTTACTATGACTTAAGTAAGTATTCCATAGGTTTGACTTTAGCTTCCATTGAAAACTGATGTAAGGAACCCCCACCTATGGACACAGGCACATATTTCATCCAACCCACCACTACCAGTTCCAGGTCATGCTGATTAATGCTTTTCACATAAACACACTTCTTATTTCAAATGTTAATGCCTTCTTAGTGCAAGGTGAAAGTCTATCCAACGATAGAATCCCTTAAGAGTGTTAATTAAACAGGACAATAATAATCCACTGGTGATTTATAGTGAGGTGGATTACTACAGCATAGTGGTTGGTCTGATAGGCATTTATTGCCTACTTAACCATTTAAGTATAACAAAAAAAAAATCATTGTGGGACAAAAGGTGATGAATGTTTCTGCTAAAACAGTCCATTAAGATGATTCATTAACATTACAAAGAGGTCTGCAGCCTGTGTGCCACTCGGAGCCTTTAAAAGTCTGGGAAAGTGAGAGGCATTACCATAGGAAATGCTTTATGCTAAATGCGCGCTGATAGAATCTAAAGTCCACTTTCTGCAGATAACATCACTTTTTACATTTTGCACTACAAGGTCTGAGGATGCTTTGTACTTCTCAGTTCCTCGAGAATGTATCTTCCCAACAGAGGAGAGGAGCAATAAAAGTCCCAATGCTCTGGCATACATTCGAGTCCCTCACACTTCCCTTTGAACTAATGGGCCTGGAATGCTGAATCGCTGGTTGCACCACTGCGGAATGACATGGGAGCCATGAGTTATAGTCACAACAGCTACAGCTTTATTAAATGCACACCGAATAAAGCTCCTATAATGATCTTTTCAGGTCAAATAACAGCAGATGCCTGCTGTGAAACAGCAAGGCGGTGTACCGGCCCCGACTGCTACAGGAATTGTAGCAGGGTTAAATCAGCGTGTAAATGTATCCAAAACAGCAAAATAAAGTCTTCGGTATTTTCCTAACAAATTAATCCCTGAAAGTGAAGGTAACGAAGCTTAGTTCTTCATGGATTTATGTTGCAGCTCTTGCATCTCTCTCGGAATAACCCGAGTTGTCCTCTGCCATATCCCACTCCAATCCCTCCAGCCCCCTTCATCCCTCACCTCCCCCCTGCAAGAACATATGCAGGCTCCCGTATTCCCCGGGGAATCCCATAGCATGCCTTGGCATCTTCTCCCAGCCATTCCTTGACTTTTGTTTTTGATTTGGCAGTTGAATGAAGCAGTGTTTTCACCAAGGAATATCAGAGCAATGTGCAAATCAGTCAAGAGTCTTGCTGCTGTCAAACACAATGAACGATTGCTGAACTCTCCCTTCTCCCTCAGTGGGAGAATTAATAAGGATTCCTTCCTCTCCTTAGATGCTAATTCTTGCAAAACTAGTAGGGACAACTAGTAAGTGTCTCCAAATCATCTACATAACCTGTGACAAATGTGTCAACATCTTGGAAACTGGGTCAGACAAATAATTAGATTGTGTAAGTGATTTCCCTAGGGAACCAGACTGAGGTGTGATAGGATCTGCGCTGACCAGAAGTCAGTCGAATCTTGTTTATAGTGCGCAGCACCTGTCCAGACTACCTGCATGGTCTCAAAAACAAGCTGGACCAGGTTCTAGGAGCACAACAAGACACTTGGACCAGACCTCATAAATTCTACCTCCCAGGAGACAATTACCCTGGTTTACTCCTCAGTCAGCGAATTAGCACAGCTACACTAAATCCTGGGCTGGAGATGACTGAGATAGATCTGCTGTCCCTGCATGGCATGAATTTTCACTTCTAGATACTTCAGTTAAAAGTGAAAACACTACAGATACTGAATCTGGACAAGAGAGTGGAGCTGAGGGACACATGTGACATCAAACACATCAAACAGAGCTCCCCCAATACTGTTCAGTATCTTCTAACTCCCTGGGGGAGCTGGGCAAGCAACATTTAATGTCTGGTGCCGAATATATTTCCACTGGATTCTTCTAGGAAACAAGGCACTGACTGCACTCATGATCTGTGACCAGGCTTTATTACAAAACATCCTGTACTGCACCAACCTCATCTACAGAAACGGGATAACTGTTTCCAAGCAGGGCATTAACCCAGTAATCCAAAAACCAGTCTCAGACGTGGTAAACATCTTTCAGATGAGCTTTGGTGATTAATGGATGGAGAGTGCTGAGGCGTGGAGCTGTGTCTGGTGAAACAGAAGCTCCCCATCTCTGCAAATGCCTCTGGAGTCCCCTGGGACACTTGCAGGTCTGAGTTCTTAGTCAATAATGCCCAGGGGTGCCCAGTGCCGGGGAAGAGCCTTTGTGGGAGGATCAGGCCTGCGTGTCAGACAGACGCAGGGAGGGAGGAATACAAAATAGTGGGAGGCTGGCAGGAGCACAGGCTAAACCAGAAAGAGAAGCTGAACATGTGTGTCCAGTGGCTTGATGAGATTCAGAGTGGGAACAAGGATGAAAGGATTGGATTGAAAGATCTGTGTTTGCAAAGCAAAGGAGAAGGGTTGAAACTTCAGCCTTTCAACACGTTTTCTGAATTCTCCCTCCTACATACTGAATTTAACCTGATTTCAGTAATAGCCGAGAGAGTCATCATCATCTTTTATATATTGATATTCCTTACCAAGTTCCCACAAGTTTACCCACCAGATTCCGTCATCCCACTTCACACTTCACGCTTCACTTATAATCTCCTCTTCAGCCTGCAAAAATACTGAAGGTAAATACCTCATATTAAGAGAATATAGAGATAGTTTTCAGCTCAGAAAAGCTAGTTGAGAATTTTTGGACAAAGTGCTTTTTTCCATCAGAAATCTTGACTTGCAAAAAAAAAAAAATTAAAATATGCTGATTTCCATGGAAATACAGTTAGGTAGCTTCAGATAATTCCATGAGAAAAGATTGTTCTGAATAAGAATTAAGTAGAAATATGGACAGTACTTTATTAGACTCCCAAAGTCAGAAGAATATCCAAATATATACTAGCACCCTACAAAACACAATGAAATAACTGTCTATTTCCATGCAGCTGCTTTATTTAATTTTTAAAAAGTAAAATAAAATTCCTCAGGCTGAAGAGAAACTGCCTGATGAAACAGCTGGTGACTAAGTCTCACCTATGAAGCACACGACTCCAAGCAAGCTCTTTTTCAATCCACTACAGAGCCCAGATTTCAGTCTGACAAAAATAATGTTGAAAACATTATGTCAAATGTCTGCTCCAAATCCCATAAAGCACTCCTTGGACAGGGCCCAAGTAAATACCCTAGCCACTGGATGTTGGCTATTCTGGGATGTCTCATTCTTTCTACTCATGTTTTGTTTTTTAAATCATTCTGTGACAAATCTAAAACAAATGTCAAAACCGTTGATTTTTTTATACACTAGATTTTTTTTCTGTTTCTGGACAACTCTAATTCTCAGTGCACCACCCTTAACTCTTCATTTCTTCTTTTATAATTTGGTCCAACTTGCTGGCTTTTAGAAGAGTGAGAGTCACTTAGCTCTTGCATAGGGAAAATTAATTTGATTTGTGCATTCTGTATTGTCCTATATCACTGTTTTTTAAAATTGCTTCACAGGCCTTTGGGGCCCATGAGCTGCTTTTACAGGGACCCAAAAAGGTAAATAAGACACGTTGCTTTGGCATGTTGTAAAGAATTGGCTGCCACCAAAGTCTGCAAATTAGAAAACATTAAAGATCACTGCTCTATACAAATATACCTGTTTCCTACTGCTGTTAGAATAGGTTGAAAGCTTGCAATAAGCTTTTCCTTGCACTGGGATAAAAAAGCTATTAACATTATTAAAAACTAAGTGAATCACAACATTTTTTGGAAGAGAGTAAGACTACTTTGGCTCAGGAGATGCATGTATAACCAGATCCATCACTTTCAAGAGAAAGCAATTTTACAACGCTCAAAGTTAATATAAAGTTCAAGTTGTTACTCTTTTCTCATGTACCCATATGGAAACTGGAGAAAATTATCATTTGACACACTTGTTTTTCATGATTAAAAGTTATCACATCTCTAATGGGATCCCTATGGATGAGTGGCTAATGAACACTAAATAAAATCTGGTTTAGATGGAATGAAGCAGTTAAAAATCTATTTAAATTTTTTTCTGATTGATGAATTAATTCCCATAAACTTATTTAGATAGATTCAAAGTTATGTTTTAATTTTTGTCTATCCACTTTGACTTTTCTGAGGCAGAAAATTTTAGTCAGATACAGTTAATTTCTTGTTCCTAGAAATTTTCAGTAAAAACTGTCCTCAAATGTGTATTTTTGAGAAAAGATGACAAAAAGAATACTGCACCTTCACACTCTCACATTGCAGTTACCATATTTAATCCTGAAAACTAGAGCTACCATGCTCTGGATCATGCCTACATGCACACAAATAAGAAAAATAAAATCAGTTCATGGAAACATGGGACTGTGCTCATGGATCTCGGCTGTGCTGCTGTGAAAACAGGATTTTTACAGAAGTCTCAGCTGCCTCAACATCCTCAGAGCTGGCTTTTAACAGGAGCTTTTTCTCTACCCTCAGCACAACAACGCAGTCAAGAGACAATGAGGCTCTGCAGTTTATGAGCTCCCTTGATGGCCAAAGTGCCCTTCCATACCTACCAAATATAGTAAACAGTAAATGCTCCGCTTTTTGTTCTTGCCTCAAGGCTTAGAAACAACTCGCAAATCCTCTCAATTCGCTTTGCGTCCCCATTCCTTCCATTAGACTTGCTAACAGCATCTTTCACAAAGATTCTTTTGTTTCTTCTGAAAATCTCCTGAAGATTTCTTTGACATTTCTCTTTCTCTCAGTATCCTGTCACAGGACCTTCACATCCTGGGACTTACCCAAATCCTTCCTTTTTCCAAGGCGCACTGAAACCTTTACAAAGGAAAAGTGTAGGCACTATCCCTAAGCAAAACCCAAAACCTTAGCGCCAAGAACTGCTGAACGCCTCCCAAAAATGGCAGAACGCCCTCAGACCCCCATCACCTTGTGGAATTTTTCAGATGTTCTGTATATTGTTACTTTTCCTCCATGATTTAGCCTTTACTCAATATGTACTTCCTGTCCTAATGGATGTTCTCCTCCTTCCTCGATCTCTCCCTGTTTCCAAATAAAGCAGTAGCCTATGCTTTAAGTTAGAAATACTCTTATTAAATCCAATATTGGAACACAAACCCCAGCTTCTTTTGAAAGAAACCGGCATTTCTACTTGCAAATGTAGCCAGAGTAATTCCCAAATTGTCCAAATTAGGGACTTTTGTTGTCTGACTTGTCATCATTTCCCAGTTACAGACTGGTTTACAGATGCTCGGGTTTTTGTTGAAGTGGAAGGTCTCCTGTGCTGTTCTCCTGTATCCAGGACATGGAAATAGGGGCAGGAATAATCAGGAAGTGATTCAAAATCTCCATAGCCCTCATCTGTGTGAGGACACTGCCTGTGCTGCACGTACCCTGCAGTTACTCAGCTGGAACAGGAGTTTGTGTGGTTTCAGTTTATCATCATAACTTCAATTTCTGTAGCCATTAAACAACTGAAACCTTTCCCCTGCCCGTGATAAACATGTTATTCACAAAGATGGTTTTTACCACCAAAACAAATGTGAGGATCTTTCTGGAATGTAAAAATCTTAACTGTTCCGGATTTTACTTTTTCATGAGTTTAACAGACAGCAACTTATCCCAAGGAAATAAGTTATATTTTTATATGGAACTCTAAATAGTCTCTTTTATAGCTCCTTGATTTAAACAAACAAACAAACAAACATATAAACTGCTTCCTTCTGCTCTTTTCCCAACCATCCAAATATTTAGTACTCTTTATAGGATGCTAACAGTGGAAATCCATGCTTTTAAATTACGCTATTTGGGTGTCTTGGACAACAAAAACAACAGATTCTCTCTTGCGGTCAGACCACCAGAGCGGAGTGAAGTGCAGTAACTCTGAGAGTTTCTGCCCCATGTTCTGCTCTGCTTGTCCTTTTGAAAGGGGGCTCAATGCAGAGCCTTGTTGAGACCTCCGCTGGTGCCACTGTTTATAGAGGGGGTCATTAGGAACAGTTTAGCCAGAACAAAAGAGGTTTTGTTTCTATTGTCCCGCTTGCAGTTTGACGATGTCTTAACTGAAAAATTATCTTAATAGTCTAACAGTATATATTCGCCTATGGGGCTCAGACAACTGCAGAAAGGGCTTTGGATGAATGCTGAAAAGATGCACTTGACAAAGCCAACTCAGTGCACGCTGAGCACCATTTAGGAAGCTCATTTTTTCTGACTGAAAACTTAGAAGTGCCGGTCTCGGAAAGATAAACTCCTACAGCACTGCACTTACAGCTGAAGCACCCTCCACAAAAGGGGCAGCAGTGACACCACGCAGCCCCCACTCAGCCACGGGGAGCTCCTGATGGGTGTAAACCACGCACGCCTCCATCTGCTCACACTGCGCTGCACCAACACACACCCGCAGAGGAAATTGGCTCCTCAGATTATTTCTGAATCCTCCTGATTCGTGATTTTGCGCTGCTAAAGGTCTGGGAGATTGCTTCATTCAGCCACTTGTAATGTGGTAAAGCTCCTCTCTCGGCCGGACCGGGAGCTGGAACCTTCCCGCAGCCCTGGAGAGCTGGGGCCAAGCCCTGCTACCCTGCTCTACTTGGGAGGGGATTTTTGTGCCAGGGCTTTAGAAAGTCAAATGAATCTCCAGCTTCCATCTTCCCTCAGACTGGTTTCAGAAATGCTGCTATAAATCACGGCGGATATAAAGAAAGTTATTTTAGAGGCAGAACCAGAGACAAAAAAAAATGCACATTGTGTCTCTGCAGCCCCATGCAGCTTGGAATCGGCAGCTCAAAACTTCCAATTGGAGTGGCTCTGATGTGTATTCAAAATAAACTGTGAAAATAATTGTTCCTATGGAAATGAAATATAAATAAAAGTAAGAGCTGAGACCATATAAGATAATGTTGGACCAAATTCTGTTTCCTGCTTATTGAAATGCACAAGATAAGCCTCAGCAGGAGAGGAGCTGCGGGGTGCAGCTGTTGTGTATAATCCTGCTTCCTGCAGACCTGTAAAACCAGCAGTCTCCAAAGATCTCTCTGCTCCAGCAACACGAGTTTTATGATTCAGGGGCATGGTACATATGGTTTAGCATACACACCCCAATTTTCCATGCAACCTCCCCTGTTAGGATTACTAATACTTGTGGCATGAGTAGTTTGTACAGCAGCTGTGCAAGGGTTATGCAAGCATTTATGTACACATTGGAATAAAGGCACAAAATAATGGTTCTTTTGAGGTATTACTCTGCACCTGCCTGGAGAGACAAAGTAAAGCCATCCAAATTCATCCCATTGCACTTGGATCAGTTATTTTGTTCCCTCTGAAAAAAAGAATATGTGTTATAAGCTTTTTGTCCAGTATAAAAACGATAGCAAACATCTCTGCTTTTAGTGAATGCAAACAGCAGAAAACTGAAAAAGACATTAAGAAGAAGAATCCTGAATGTCTTTAGAAGCAAAGATCACCATTTATTGTAAGAAAACTTAACAAATACGCAGGTTTTCAGATGCTCATTTCCAAGGTGCTGCAGCAGGACTCAAATCTGCTCCCAGCTGTGACGTCCGAGCTGGTGCCCAGCAGAGCTTTTCACAAATACAAGCCTGAGACCTCAGACGTTCAGATTACAATGTTACCAACGAAGGAAATACCTGGGCTTGTGCCAAAAGCGTCAACCAGATCAAGTGTGCACACAATGATTTAATAATACAAAATTTAATTCCGTTTTCTTCAAGCTGCTTAGGCAATATTGAAGCATACTTTAATATTCCCATGCTTGTATCTGTCCTGCAGAAATGTATTACTTACATAATGTTTAAAGAAATTGTTGGAGTGCACTGGTGTACCTATGCATGCTCATACCAATATATAAATGTATATAAAAAATAGAGCACAGGCTGATATTCAAATTATATACAAATGTATGATAAATGGAGCCCTGCACCAGTTTCAGTGACATGAACTCATTTCTAACGCTCTCTGAAGTCAACAGCAATAAAAGGATCCTGTGGTGATCCAGATTTCTCAAGTGAAGGCTGAACTGTGAAGGACTGAACTCTGTCCACCCTCCTCAGCTGATGAACATTAAATTCAGTGCCATCACCCCATTTCATAAATCAAAAAATTCTGTTTTAGCTTTCACTGGCATCGTCAGAAGTATAATGCCTTTTTCACATCCCAAAACACAGATTTCATTTCTGACTCTCCTCTGATCATAGCATTGGGAATAAACACAGTTTTTATCACATGATCAGTATTGTTCAACAGAGCACAGCTCAACTCAGATCTGTTCAAATTCCTGGATTAGAGCTACTATAATGGCTTTATCCATAATGTGATTAACTTGATGAATATGTTCTCAGTAATAATGCTGGAAAGATGGCTAGAAACATTTAATAAGAATGGTCCAATACAGCATAAAAAACCCCCGTGGGCTAATGATCCATTCTTATACAAATAATAATGCTATTATTTTTGCTGTGTAAATGCTTTTTGTGCAAAGGCCATAGACACACAGTTCAAAATTTCCCAAACACATGCTATTTTAGTGGGACAATCTGGAAGGAGAAAAGAGTTTGCTATAATTTAGAACTTGTACTTTGTTCAAGACGAATGAGGGAAGATGCAAAACAGAATGGAAAAGAGCCATGGTTAAAGTTAAAAGGAGGACATCAAAGTAGGAAGACAAGGAGCTTGAAACAGAATCAGCAGAAAAGAGGACAAAATGCTTTGTGTCTAATTTTTGAAAAGCCATTAAACGAGTTTCTGAGCAGAACCCACACTTTTTACTGCCCATTTGGTAAAACTGAATGCAAATGGCCAAATCCTGCCCCTGACACATGCCTCAGATGGGTACATGAGGATGACAAATTCACCAAACACAAACCTGCACATTATTGTGCATTTCATGTTTGTAAACATGAAATTATTTTTTTATTTATCTCCTAAATACATACTTCCAAGTATACTGACTTCCATACAAACAAAACAATGGCAGTAGTTGGTACTAAACTCAGGTAAGAGCATGCACACAAAGCTCAGAGAGATCAAAAAGTTACTCTGTTGGTAATGTGGCTTGTGCAGAACCCCAGAAACATTGGGAGTTTGTTTTTATAGAAATTATCTGAAGCAGCAAATGCCAACAAACAGGGATTACTTCATCACAAGCATTTAGTTTTCCTTCTCAGGAGGAGGAGGATACACAAAAGAAGTAGAGAAGTCTAAGAGGAAAAACTGGTTTCTTAATTGATCCAGGAAGGAGGAGGAAAAAGACAGTGACATGAAGGTGCCAATATTTCAGCAACCTGTGTGGAACTGATCCTACAGGAAGCAGGGTAGGGTTTACACAGCAGGCAGGAAAGGAGGGAAGAGAAAGATGTTGTCCATGAGAAAAGGTACGAACTGGATTTCCTTTCTGTTTGAAAGGTATTTGAAATTCAAGCTCAGATCTGAGGGCTGAACCACTGCAGTTAGAGCTGCATCATCCTTTATTGTATCCAGCAGAATAAATGCTGCCCTTCGTTGTGTCCCAGAGCAGGATGAAGGCAAGAGCTGAGGACTTCATGTCAAGAAATTATTCTTTAACAAATTCACTTTCTCATCCCATGCTGCTGGCGTGGTTTTGTTATGCTGTTTTAAGTACCTCCATTGCAAACTATGCATTTATTAAAAGGTGTACATGTGCAGCAGGTTCATAGAAAATACTGTATAAAAGAGAAAACTTTCCCAACTGTTCCTATAAAAGGATAGACTTGCAAAATGGCCCCTCTTTTAAGAGTATATCCTGAATTTAATCAGAATATAGCTGAATGTGGCCTAACCCAGACCACTTAGACAAAACAAGAAGGAAATAGTTTCAAACATCACTATTTCAAGAAATTTGTCAAATCAAGGGTTTCAAGGCTTAGGTTTTGTCCTCTGCTCTTTCTCCAATGTCACCGACAGCTCCAAGAGCAGTTACCCAAGGTGTTAAAAAGCGAGCAGAGAAACTTCTCTCACTTTTCTTTCCTTCAGAGCATTCCAAAGCACAACACTGACCTGAAGTTTAGTCAGTTTTTAAACGGGAGTTACAAGCAATTCAAGTACAGGTAATTTAGGCAGCAGAGACACCTGCTTTCCAGCCCACTGCTCCATCCTTGCAGACTTTTTAATCTCGTATCTATGCCAAAGGCAAGACTCCTTGTCCTAGTGCTGCTTGATGAAAGGCCAACACTCACAACCCTGGAAAAACAGTCTACAAGGAACAGAAAAGGAAGAGAATCAAGTTTTCTGCAGCTGAAAGGGAGAGCAGAGAGATCCCAAATCATCTGTTTGCCCTTCCTATGGCAGCCCGACCGAGATATCCTCTCCTTGACCCAGCTGTGCATTCCTGTGGCCTCCCTCATTCCACCACAACATGGAGTCAGTCAGAACAAGAAGCTGATCCAGCAGAAAATTATTTCAGCAAAAACAAATACACAAATGGTTAAAAAAAATTAGTAATAAAACCAGATTCAGCTTCCTGACATGTGTGTAAGTGTTGGTACCAGCATTGGAGAGGGGTGGGGTTGCACAGCTGAAGGCCCAGGCCTGGGTGAGATGAGAAAACAAAGATCTTTCTCCAGGGGAGCCTGGCTTTAAATCAGCTTAAATTGATCTAGAAACCACACCCTCGGCAAGGAAGAAATTTAGGCAAATATATAGGTGGTGAAGAGCAGGTTAGTGCTGCTCCTCAGGAAGTACAAAAGATGCTGGAGAGTTTGATCTTAACAGGGCAGCCAAAATTCAACTGCTCTGGTGTTTCCCCCAGGGAAGGCAGCTACAGGGGGATTTTGAGCAGCCCCGTTAGCACCAGTGAGTGTAGCAAGTGATGTAGCTCCACAAACTCTCTGCCCCCTCGGTCCTCCAAGAGCTTGAGCCACTCCTAAACATGTGCTAGGTCTGAGCTGAGGGTTTAGTGTTGATTCCACCATTATTTCAATAGTGCCGTGAGTCACTTCTATGTGATGCCTCAGTTTCCCTGTTATTAAGGGGTGCACATGCATGCATACAAGCACATTAAATCATTCATGATTCCCATGCAGTTTTTTGACTGCATGACTTGGCTCACGCCGAGATTTGAAACATAAAATCTAAAAGAAGTACTAAATATTAGTTTCCAAAACAGTTGCAAGATCTGGTGCCGGATACTACCGGATATTACTCGTCAGAAAATATCAGATGAACAGTCTATCAAAAAATATCCCCCAAAAACGCTGACCTCCTTTATCCTTCACCCTCTTCTTCCTCCTTTGCCCAAGGAATGAATCTTAATGTCAGCATAAACTTAATGCATATATGTATGGTTTCTGAGGTAACCTCAGGCTCGATTCAGTGACCCAAACAGACCATCCTGGCTTCCCCTTCTTTCCAAGCAAGATTGGGAAACATTAGTTTACATTTGTCATCTGATATTATTATTATTAGCAATAGTTACAATTGTAGCACACACCTACCTGGGCTAATTGGGACTAGGTTTCTGTTACTGTAGATATTGCACTCACTGAGCTGAAAAAGTCACTGCTTTGACAAGGTGAGAATCCATTTCAAGGCACTGTCCCAAAAATGGCACCTAAAGGAAACGGGAAAACAAGGGTGCAGAGGAATGGAACGGCATGAAGCACCCGTGTGCACAGGTTGATGGTTTCATTTCAAGTAAACGTTCCTGGTTTTATCATTCTTAGAGAATATCTCCCCCTTCGGATTTCTAACGCTTCTCCAATAACTCTCTCCACCGCCAGCTGGAAAAAGTGACCCGGGGCTCTGTGAGCAGAGACGTGTCTATATTCGTGAATATATAATCATCACGTTCTAAATTATTTAATGGAGTTGGTTTTGTCACGGAAAGTCTCTTCTAATCTGTACTTAAAAAAAAAAAAAGAGTAGGCAGGGGAAAAAAGTGTGTACGCGTGCTTGTGCAGACAGCCGATGTACTCGCATCTCTAAGGTCCGTGGGAGTTTGGGCCCCTTCCTTACACATAAACCGCCCTCCCTCCTGGGGTGTCTTCTCCTTAATGACGTTCGCGGTAATTTAGGCGCTCGGGACCGGCTCAGCCTCTCGCCGAGCCCGCAGCCTCCACAAACATCCTGAAAAGCAACCTGAGCAGACGTCCCTGCTCCAGGCAGTTCCAAGGATTTTCTCTCCCAAGCGGTTTGGAGCGGGCGAGCGAGAGAGAGCGCTTGGGTTTTGCTGCCTGCTCCTCCCACCAGAGCCCCCCTCCCGCCGCTCCCCGCCGAGCCGCGGCGCTCACACGGCTCCGCCG
>VWYI01040428.1:232784-298768 GCA_013399455.1 Anthoscopus minutus
CTGGCTGCTGGTGCTGGGCGCCGCCGCGCCCGCCCTCTGGCTGCGCTGCGTGCTCGCCGACTTCACGGTGGACAACGAGGTGCACTCCAGCTTCATCCACCGGCGGCTGCGCGGCCCCGAGCGCCGCGAGATGCAGCGGGAGATCCTCTCCATCCTCGGCCTGCCGCACCGCCCGCGGCCGCACCTCCACGGCAAGCACAACTCGGCCCCCATGTTCATGCTGGACCTCTACAATGCCATGTCCGTGGAGGAGGGGGCGGCGGGGGCCGCCGCCGAGGACGGCGAGGGCTTCTCTTATCCCTACAAGCCCATCTTCAGCACCCAGGGGCCGCCTCTGGCCAGCCTGCAGGACAGCAACTTCCTCACCGAGGCTGACATGGTCATGAGCTTCGTCAACTTGGGTGAGTGCCGGTCTCGGCGGGGCTGGGTCCGGGGCAACCGGGCAGGGAACCGTACCGGGGGGAGGCTGGAGCGGGGAAGCGGCCACCGACGGGAGGACAGGGGCTGGTGGCGCAGGTGGCCCCGGCTGGGCGCTGTTTCCCAGCGCCTCAGGTGGGTGACAGCCCACCTGGGCAAGCAAGGGCGGGTAGCTGCCCTCGAAGGGTGGGTGCCTGCTTCGCCAGGCGATAATTGAGTGACATCGACGGGGAGAGAGAGGGCTCTGACTTCCCATCACAACATTTGGACAGCCACGAGCTCTCCCCATGCTCCACGCACACCCCGACACACTGAGGTCTTTGTCATCTTCTCCCTTTGATAGCTGCTGCACGTCAGAAATGGGATTTGCAGGTAGGACTTGAACAGGACGATGAGCAGTTCTGCTGCAGTCCCACACCGCCAAGGAGGACGCGGAAGGCGGGCGGGAGCGCGGCGCGGGTCCCGCACAGCTCCCGGTGCCGGGCCGGTGCTCGCCCGGGTCGCGGAGCCGCCGGGGCTGCGGGGACTGAGGGCTGGGATGGTTCCCGGCGGCATCCCAGCGCCGCGCTCCCTCGGCCGAAGGGGCTGAGCTGCTCGCACATGTTTTCCTAATGGCTTGGGAGGGATTCCACAGTAAATCCTTGTTTACTCCTGCAGCTTTTCCTGTTGACCCCAGTTTATGCTGCTAACTCGCCTCTTTTCACGAGCACATGTGGATGGGTTTATGCAAACGATACGAGAGTTGGCACGCTTTGTATGCGCCTCGCTAGGCCTCTCTAATTGGATGCCACGGCCCAAGCTCATTTCTATTTGCTCGCTGTAGATTGCACGCCCGTGTGGACTGACTTGGCCGGATTTGAGTAAAACATTGTCAGGGTGTGCATTCTATTTTAAATATATAATTATAGACCTGGCTCACTCTCTCCGTTTTTAGACCTCGTCATGTGCGGCTCCTAAACCACACACGTACAGATTGGGTGCCTGCAAGTTCAAGGCAGAACTGAATTGTATTTCCAAAACAAGGTCAGCTCAGACTTTGTCCCAAACAAAGGGAAACGCAAAGTGCGAGGGGAGCGCACCTCTGGCACATAACCTGCCAGGAATTACAGACCCCCATCCCCAATAAATCCATTAACACCTTTATGGATGTCACTGTTCTGGGCACTTCCACTGTCTGGAACTTCAGAGGCAGCGAAGATTGAATCACCACCTAAACCACCACCTCTCTAATCCCAGCACTTTAACTAACTAGAAAAGATCAGCAGCTGTAAAGGCTCCGAGAACACACGTTAATAATTATTAGACGTGGTAGCCGTCCCGGTGCAATTCTTGCATGATAAGGAGCCACGGGACGCTGTGGGAGAGCTCCAGTTTGCATGAGCTGCTCCTCCTTCTTAAATGCCATAAGCTTCACAGTGGGGAGCTCAGAATTACATCTGGCCCGGGGGCTGTGCACTAAGAGGGCTGGTGCTTTCCATTTGGATTTACAGTGTTTGTCTAGTCACTGCTGGATACTTAAGCCGATGAGCAATGATACATTTAAAATCAAATATTTGAGCAGTCAAAAATACCAATGGCAGTCAAATATTTGACTTTAAAGATAAGGGTGACCTTGCTAACACTGTTCTCCGTGGTTCTTGGGTCCTACACCGAGTGCAAGGAGAGTCCTGAACGGAAGACAAAAGATGCTGAAGTAACAATAGGGAAATTCGCGCCTCGCTTTCCATTTCAGTAGAGGAGAGAACCTTATGAAACATGTAAGTACTTAATGGGAGGGAGTTTAGCTCTGCTCCTCAGGTGTAGTAATTTACTGAATCATCAGTGAAACTGCAGCGCTCCCGTCCCACATTGCTGATGTAAGGACGAGTCTCCTTGTCAGCTCATGTAAGAGTTATAAGAAAGAATTAATGTTCAGGCCATCAGCGATTTCAAATGCAAGGGAATGGAGTCGATCCATAAATGTGAAATAAAAGTTACATTTTGGGTATGTCTGTGTCTACATGAGATTTTGCATGGAGCAGGTTTCACCTGTATAAGCCATAACCCCCAATATCGACATCCTGATGCAGTTTGATGACTGTAGTGGATACATGAACCCATTTCAGCCTGCCAGGTTTTGTTGTCAGCTTAGAAATCCAAGAGTGTTCTTTAGGTGAAATCCTAAATGATCATTTTATTTACTGGCTGTCAGCATGGTCAGGGAGCAGTAAGAGGACAAGCAGAACCCAATAGTTTTAAGGACAGGTGGAATTACTGTGAGCAAGGCGCATTTTGGAGGTTTATCTGTGCTGTTTTGTTCCCTTGTCAACAGTGCATGCCAGGACGAGTTTAAAAAGGACATAGATCTATAACAGCTTTCTTCATCTCTGTGCACACCTTTCATCCCATTCTAGTCATTGCTCTTTCATCTTTATAGGACAAAGGCAGGCTTGTTTATGGAGGTTTTAATGAATTAGAGCAGCCACTCACTCTATATATAATCAAACACAACACCTGCTTTGGGACATACAGTTTTCTATAACATTCAGGGAATATTAGAAGATCTATTGTAGAACTGACTTTTTTTGGAGACTTTCTACAATGATCCCTTTTAAAGCAGAGCTGAATTCCTAAAGGCAGACTCTAGTAAATGGTGTCCTACTTTTGTAAGAGATACTCTGTGAGCATTGCATTTCACAGGTAGGCTTTTATTACTATACCTGAGCCATCACAATGAGGAAGTGTCACAGCATAATAAAGTTTCATTTTAGCATGGAGGAAGTAAAAGCGAGTAAAGAAATAATACTTTGAAATTTCAGTCAATAAAAAACGTTAATTACAGGCTTCCAGCCCTATTCTACAAAAGAACTTTTTTTTTGCCTCATTCATATTCTTCATCCATCTAGTTGTACAACTTTAAAGGGAATAATATTTTTTAAAAAACTACATTGCAAGATTTACTGGGCTACATAGTAAAAACCCCAACAACAGCTCCCCCCACACATTGATTTCTATGGAGATCCAGCGTATATTTAGCCCAGAGAATTTGTGCTGGGTATTGGTAGGGAGGGACCAGAATACAGGTGCTCCGTTTTGGAGAGTTTTGTACTAAGCAAAGTTTTACTTACTGTAAAACCCCGACAACTAATTAGATTTAGATTTATAACCAGTTAATTTACAGGCTACATTTTGTCATAGCTTACACCTGTGCTAAGATGAATGGGGAATGGAGTTGTGTCAAGAATGAAGTTATATGTAAATTAAAAGAGAATTTAGCCACAGTGGTCTAAGCTAGCCACTTAATGACTGGCTAATTTTGTAAAGTTTATTACTGTAATTTTAACATTTGGAATTTAATTTCAGATCCTGTCCAATGTAGTTTACAAATGGATCCATTTTAGGAACTGAAAAAACGCAAAGCATTTTCTGCACAAGTTTAATTTCAAGTTTATAAACAGCAACTAAGGAGTAAACATCCTCTAGATGACTTAGACCTTCTCTTCTAAAAATAATTGTGTTGTCCTTATGCTGGTAAACTTGCCTTGGTAAACAGACTTGCTTAGAATATTTATAAAAGAGTCAGCACAAGTGATACGCAATTTGTTAATTTGTCTCGTGGTTGATTATAAAATGAACAACATTGTTTAATCCTGGCAAAAAAGAAGGGGGGGGAATTAGTCATTCTTGGAAGGAGCACTTGAAAGTGGCTTTTGTTAATATAAATCAAGAAGCTGAAGAGCCCCCAAGTTTCCTTTTATTTCATACCATCTGGCTATCCTTTTTGTTGACAAGTGTTTGGCATAGAGAACCATCTTTTTGCCCTTTAATAACAGGCTTTAACACTGTTGGGTATTAGAAAAAGATTCTATAACAGTTAAAAAATTTCCTTCGGGGAATACTTTATAAAGTGAGCACGGGCTGCAGGCATTTGCAGCTGTAACCTGGCTTGTGTTAAAATTTGGAAGGGGCTGCCTTGCATTCCAGCTCACTACAGGCCTTCATTGGTGTACAGCCAAAGGTTAATATAGATGTCACACAGTTTTTCTTTGGAGAGCCTCAGATATAAGAGTACGTGTACAGCTGTGTTTTTAGTAACCCTTTCATAATCACTTCTTTTAAACCTCATTTTCCTGCTTATATAAATCAAAGATTTTCAAGGATATTTGACCTGGATTTGAACTTATTTGATCTTCACATATTTCCCACTTGAAACAAAGCAGATTAAAAGTTAGCCCTGGATGCCTGGTCCCGATCACATGGTTTGTCCATATATTAGCCCAAGCCCTCAGCCTTTTTTTTCCTTCTCTTCCACCTAACGCTGTTAAAAGCTCTCAAGCCTGAACAGGTACATCCCATAATTGTTTTGGGCAGTGTGGATATGTGCAGTGCTTGGTGGTGTAACCCTGGCTAAGGCAGAAACCTCGAAGCCAGGTAAAGTTATGAGGGACACAGACCGTGCAGCAAGTGACCAGCAAACATTCTTTGAATGTACACACCCATCCCAGAGAAAATTGAATTGGTTTTCTAATTTCCAGGTGCGAAACAGCAGAGCAGAACAGGAACTATTTACCTCTGCCATGTGAGTGTGCTGGTAGCAGGGAAGGGAGCAGCCAAGGAAAGATGTCCTTATGCAAGGAAAAAGGACCTGGAAATGGCCCCAGAGCAGGGTCTGTCCTCTGGTCCCACACAGGCTGTCCTGGAGGGTGAATCCCCTCTGGGAGCCGCACTTTGGGAGCCAAAACCCAGCAGCTCTCAAAGGGCTTTGAAGGAGACAGGCCTGGATGGCCGGGCCTTGTGATGCTGGTGACAGGAGCTGGGCACCAGTGCAGTGTGCAGGGCCTGCTCCCAGTGCCCCAGTCGTGCCATGCCTGTGTCTGTGTGTGTGTGTCTGTCTGTGTGTCTGTCTGTGTGTCTGTCTGTGTGTCTGTCTGTGTGTCTGTCTGTGTGTCTGTCTGTGTGTCTGTCTGTGTGTCTGTCTGTGTGTCTGTCTGTGTGTCTGTCTGTGTGTCTGTCTGTGTGTCTGTCTGTGTGTCTGTCTGTGTGTCTGTCTGTGTGTCTGTCTGTGTGTCTGTCTGTGTGTCTGTCTGTGTGTCTGTCTGTGTGTCTGTCTGTGTGTCTGTCTGTGTGTCTGTCTGTGTGTCTGTCTGTGTGTCTGTCTGTGTGTCTGTCTGTGTGTCTGTCTGTGTGTCTGTCTGTGTGTCTGTCTGTGTGTCTGTCTGTGTGTCTGTCTGTGTGTCTGTCTGTGTGTCTGTCTGTGTGTCTGTCCCAGCACTCCCCCTGCAAGGAGCTGTAATGGCCTCTGGACAGGCAGCACGAACTCAGGCACTGCATTCCCTGGAAATCAGCCTGAAACACATTTTCGGGTCGGCAGGGAGAGACGTGTGAGAAAAGGTTGCCCAAGTGGTTGGAAACATTAATTAAAAAAAAGATTATGACTATTAAAGCCCAGTCAGAGCCGTTGACAGGCTCCTTTTAAATAGGACACTGTGATGTTTTAGTTTAATACATTCTGGCAGTGTCACTGGGGTTAAGGCTAATACTGGGATGTGTGGATCCTGTCATGTTATTGTCAGGAGGAATGCAGGGATTAGGTTTGAGAGTGGCGGTGGGTGAGTGCTGCAGCTGTGTACACTTATTATAAAAGATTTAAGTCCCACTGGTAAAATCAATATATTAAATTGCAAGAGCCCCTGTTTTTAATTAGTTTAAATCAAATATACAGTTAGTGCCATTAGGGCTGCTATCCCTGAACCAAGTGAGGAAATGCTAATATTTATATGGAAACTGTTAATTTGTGGTTAAAATGATAACACATTTAGTTTTATGCCTCTAAATTGTCCTAACTGGATGAATACCATTGAGAAGTTGCAATGATGGATGAGGCCATCTGAGCAAGAACACAAGTAAGCAAATTTTGATAGCATGCCAGATAAGGAGACTACCTGTTGATATACATCATTAAGAGACCATGATATTTTAAACCCTTTCCAGTCCTCCTCTCTAGGGCCTACATCAAAGTTCTTTCATGAATTAACTACATATATATATCAAAAATACATACCATTACTATATATAAATAAAATATGCTGGTTTATATATGTATATTTCTTCTCTAAATGGAAGAAACTTCTAAAGAAATGAGAGGTGTTTAAATTAGTTTCAGGATGAAGATTTTTCTTCACAACTGTTTGAAATAAATGAGACTACACACAAGGGCTGATCACATGGATAAAGTTCTGCACATGCTTAAGTTTGGAAAAATGGAAACCCAAGAGAAAATTCTTGGCTAGGTCTTCGTTGGTGTAAATTGTCAAATTTCTACTGAAGCTGGCCCTGTGGTCTCATTTATACAACTCCACGTCCAAAGTAATTCCCGTAAATTCCCTCTTGATTTACACGAGCACCACTGAGAGCAGATTTGGGCCAAGGAAGTGCCCCTGTGTTGAAATAATGAGCAGGCAGTAGTTTCTGCTAGAGCTTCACAGAATTTTCTCTCCTAATCTTGAAATTGTTTCTGAGGGAAGTTTCCTTTGCTGCAAACAATCAAAACATGCACCAGCTCCTATTAGTCACTGCTTAACATTATTAGCCCAATCCATGTTGTTGAACTACAGCTGAATTCCCATCTTTGCAACAAACAGAATTTAGCAAATAATGCTTGACAAAAATGTGAAACTGATATTTCTTAATACAAGACATATTTCATATGGAGAAACTTCAGTGCTGAAAGATTCCTGGTATCAAAATATCTGAATCATAGTACAAATAAACAGCGCCTTGTAAAGGCTGCAGGGCCAAATTCCGTGCTGGAGTAACTCCACTGAGGTTGGTGGAACTGTGCCAGGAGATAAACTGCCATCTAGATTTTTTTGGTGTTGAAGATTTTGTCAGTAAAAATCTTTGCTACAAGAAGGGTTGCAGGTAGAAGAGATTGAGCCAGTTCTAATTCAAAAAGCCCTTTTGGGAATCCTTGTTTTATTGATGAAGACCACAAAGTTTGCTGAGCCCCACCTGTTTTTTGGGTATATGTTCTACAATTCCATTATTTATGCATAAATGTACTTGATTTACAGAAAGTGACAGAGAAGCCAATATGGGTGTAATCCCCACCACACTGTGCCTTACCCCTTCTTTTAAACATTTGTGTCATCTACATCTCAGAGGCAGTGAAAATCCTTCAGTGCTCCAGACTGAATTAATGGCAACTTTGAGGCTACAAGTTTTAGTGTAATTGCTTTATTGTTTTGGAACCGAGATGCTTACAGTCCAGTTCCTGTGCAAACATGTTTAATGTGTGTTAATGTGTTTCAAAACCAGACCCTCTCCACAAAATTCTGCTTTTCATTAATTGACATCAGTAGCATGGTACAGTATTTCAAAGCACTGGCCAAATATAAACTGTGTTTCTAATTTCCTTGCTTTCCTGTGTTTGGAATGCCAATGTTAATTTGTTCCCATGGAAGAGTGAGAGCTGCCAACCACAGTTTTATATAAATGGCTTTACAGTGCAGGGCTGCCAACATTAAATGATACTTAGGAATTTTCATGACATTTTGTATTTAATGCTGTGTGTGAGAGAGAGAGAAATTGAGGGAGATGCATGGCATGTTGAACAGCACAAGCTCTGATGATCAAGGCAAATGTTTAAAGGAATTTATCCTTTGAGGAACTGTTACTTAATGCTTCTTACTCGGGATTTTTTAATAATCTGCCAGATATTACATAGCATATTCCTTGTGCCTAGAAAAAAGCTGTTTTGCAGGGAACTTTGTTGCTAACGAGCCAAACAATCCCCCCCCCAATAATTTTAGTTATTTATTAATAGATGAGCAGATGGACTTTAGTTTATGTTGTTCCTCTGATCATTCTGAACTGGATTGTAAGAATGTGATATTACTCAACATGAGAAAATGCAAAAGCAAAAGAGGCTGCCACAACTAAGGAAACAGGGGAATTAACTGATTTTGGTTGAACAGCCACCAGGTAATTTTTCTTTAGAAGAACAGGAGCTGCTAGATAAAATCATCTGCCTTTCTTAAAGAAAAACAAGCGCTATCAAATTTTCTTTAGTGGTATGTCTGCCTTTGTACATAAACCAAATGTGAAGTTCCCTTTAAACAAAGTTTTTTTAAACTGCTCATGGTAAAAACAAAGTCTGTTTACATATTTCTCCTTTTATTCCTGGAAGATATTAAAAATACAAATTGTTCATGTTTCAGTTCATTCCCCTTAATGAGTGCTATGGTTTATCTCTCCATTTTTCCCAGTTTATTGGAACAGGTGCAGTGTCTGCCATCTGTGCCAGCCCCGTGCTATACCAACAAACAAAGTGTTGTTTTGGTTCACTGGATTTAAAAGTCTCCTGAGAGTAAAGAAATGAAAGAGAAAGAATTTAGAAAGTGCCTAGTGAAGGAAAGGCACTTCAAGTAATGTCCTTTGTCACTCAAGTCTTCCCGTAAATTACCTTAAACTATTTCTAAACTGTTTGAAAAATATTATCCGTGGAGGATTAAGTTTCTGTTGCATCTCGGAAGTTCCACACACCATTCTTTATCATCTTTATCCTACCACAGTAGCTTCCAAGTTAGAGTATTTTGTTGTCAGGTTGAATTAAATTTTACAGGAGTAAAAACATTTTTCCTTCTCTTAAATTGGAAGAACTGTGAATTTTCTATTTTTTTCCCCAGTGTTTGTGCTTCCACCTCATTTAAGAGATACTGCAAATAGCCATCCAAGTTTAAACAAGATTATGTTGTAATTAGACAGACAAACTCATAATTATTTAAGGGCTAAACCAACAACAACAACCCTTTCAGGTTCATTTTGACAGTGTTTATCCAGTGTATCTGGAAAGGCTTACAATTAAAGTGCCTGAAGGGTGGGGATGAGATTTTTCAGCATGCAGCCAGTGCTATCAGGTCCACCTGGCCTGGGAAACTATGCAGGCTTTGTAGTAGAGAAAAATCCCTTAACTTAGATCTTCATGGCAAGCTCTGAAAAGCCACCTTCCTTTAAAAAAAACCTGCAAGGAAAAGGAGGGGAGAGGGAAGGCAGCTTCCCCTGAGCAATAATTAAATCGAGCAAGGGCTCTGTCTGTGCTGGGGGAGCAGAGCATGGCTCTGCCAGGTTTGCCCTGGTGCACACGAGTGCCTTTCACATGAGCACAGAGTTTCCTGGGGGAGCAGAGTGTGGCTCTGCAAGGTTTGCCCTGGTGCACATGAGCACAGAGTTTCCTGGGGGAGCAGAGCATGGCTCTGCCAGGTTTGTCCCGGTGCACATGAGCACAGAGTTTCCTGGGGGAGCAGAGTGTGGCTCTGCCAGGTTTGCCCCAGTGCCTTTCACATGAGCACAGAGTTTCCTGGGGGAGCAGAGTGTGGCTCTGCCAGGTTTGCCCCAGTGCCTTTCACATGAGCACAGAGTTTCCTGGGGGAGCAGAGCATGGCTCTGCCAGGTTTGCCCCAGTGCCTTTCACATGAGCACAGAGTTTCCTGGGGGAGCAGAGTGTGGCTCTGCCAGGTTTGCCCTGGTGCACATGAGCACAGAGTTTCCTGGGGGAGCAGAGTGTGGCTCTGCCAGGTTTGCCCTGGTGCACACGAGTGCCTTGCCCATGAGCGCAGAGTTTCCTGTGGCTGTGACTGAATCACTCAGCCCCACTGATGTCACCTCAGCATTCTCAGCTGCAGCAGCCTGGCCCTGGGCCACCCTGGCGGTGAAGTCCCCACCCCTGACAGCAGCTGAGGAGCCCTGTGCCCTGCCTGGGGGCTGTGAATAAATCTGCCTCAGCTCTGGCTCTGGCACTGCAGCCCCCAGGCCAAATCCTGCCTTGCCTTGGCACTGCCCTGGCTCTACCAATTGTTCTTCCTGCAGCTCAGTGGCTGTAAAGATTTTTCAAAGAGACCAGAAGAGCTCTGGGAGAAGAGCTAAAAAAATGCTCATGAAGTAATACAGTATCAGTAGTTGGGAGTTTTAATTCTGATGGAGAGGAGAGTTTCTCTGGGGATAGGGCTGTTGGTATTTCCCTGTGTCAGTACCTGGAACACCCATTGGCTGAAGTGAGGTCTTTGGCACCACAAGGGAAAGCAAATTCAGGTCTGTCATGTAAATGGAAGATTAAAAATTACTGTAATTTAGAAATTCCAAATTCTGGTGCTTACATTTGGGTTCTGTTCTGTTGTTTCTGTGTTTTGATAATTTATTTACATAAGACAATTATCTGTAATGCTGTGAAGGATAACCAGTCATCACTAAGAGGAACCCATTCCTAATTGTATTTGTTCTACCGTAAGCTGCTCTTCCCTTGGTTCTCAAGGTTAAAAATAATTGATTCTTCCATCACTAAAAATATTCTGAACAATTTAATCTTGCTACTTTTACTTGTTTATTACTCTGCAGTCATTATAATCCCACAGGGACTTTTTAGATGTTAATAAAGAGTATTGCACATCACTTTTCCTGAAGCTTGTGTGGCACTATAAACATCATGCTGAGTTTAAGTCCCCCTTTCTGACCATATCCTTAAAAAATTCAGCATTTGTTAACAGAATGGAGGGGATTTTTTTCTTTTCTTTTTAACAAAAAGAAATAAAAAGGTGGGGCGTGGAGGAAATAGTAATTTTAGCCTCAATCTGCTAGCTACACAAAACAGTAAATGTTCAGTTGAGGCAGGGAAAAACCAGAACTTCTAGAGACTGGTTGTTTCCTTTTGGAGGAAACAATAAATGTGCCCGCTTGTATTTTAACAATATTACTACTGGGCCTCCTAATTACACAGACATACTTGTAGTAAACTGCAGGAGAGAAGAACTGGAAAAGAATCATTCATCTCAGATCCTTCTCCTCAGCTCAAAAAGAAACTTTTGAGTAACCACTCTTAAATCTTGGCCCAAATCAGGAGATGAAGATATTTCAGCACTGTATGATGAATCATTTGTCTCCTGAGACAGGTGAAAAGGAGCAGCAAATCAGACATGTGGTGTAAAACTTCTCTCATTGGTGTGGACACAGCTTTGACCTCTGAATACAATAGTTCCTGCAATCCATGGCATGCACTGTAATCAAATTACCAGAATATTGGAGTCCGTATCCAGGGAATCTCCGACCGTTCCGCTCCGTCAAAGCCCGACACAGGGAATGCAGAAATGCACTAAAGGATCTGGAGCGACGCAGAAACGCCTTCAAGCAAACCCCAAACATTCCTGCAGCAAACAGTAACTGTCATTTTGCTCATTAGTCCACAGCTGTGGGCTGAGAGCTGCTTCACTGAAAATCCTGCAGAGGAGGGAGGTAAAGCTAAGCCAATGTGCCTGATACACCGAGAGCCTTTCCTCCCCGGGCTGGCAGCTGCAGCCCAACAAGTGAGCAGTGCTGGAGAAGAGTCCTCTGTGCTCCTGCTCCTCCAGAGATGCTTTCACAAACCCCACACGCTCATTTCTGTGCTGTTTTTGCCAGTTGCACGCAGCAGGACGTGAGCTGTGCTCCCTCCGTTCACAGCAGACCCATGCAGGGACACCAGGGTGTATTTCAACAGCTGATCTTTTACCCCAGAACTGCAATTGCAAAATTGTGTTTGAAGGCACACAAAAACCAAAACAAAACAGAAAATGCTGTTGTTAGGGGCTGACTCAGGATAGCCCAGCCCTAAGGAGAGGAGAGGCTCAGCCAGGAATCCAGCAGGGCTATGGTATGCAGGGCTAGGTGCTGCTGATGTCACTGATGGGCTTATCTTGTACCAAAAGAAAATTCCTCTTGTATAATAGGGATCGTGGGTGGGAATTAAACTGCAAATAAATCTTTGCCTCACCTTCAGATGCCGTTATGCCTGAGGCATGGGCCACCAAGGTTTAGAGTGTAAAGGGGACGGACACATGCTCTGTACGTGGATATATCATGTTTATCTTCCTGAGGACATTCCTGAAATAGCAGTTTGAACTTGCCATCACTCTGAGACACTAACATTTTACATCTGCAAGCAGGAGCTATGTGGATGTCAGGACCCACAGGTCTTTAATATTCCTAGCTCTCAGGGCTGTAGAGAGTTAATAAAGAACAAACAGCCGCCTGCCTATTCCCCAATAAAATAAATGTGTTTCACAGCAAATATTCCTAGAAAGCAAAAAGCTCCTATGCATAAGCTGTGAGTCCCATCACAGGCTAAAGAACAGTGAGAGGATGTGTGGTGCTGGCAGGGAGGGTCATTCCAGGCAGTGACCTCCTCCCCAGGTCCCGTGTCCCAAACCCAGTGCCCCACCTGAGCTCGCCTCTCTTGGCAGCACAGAGGAAACATGATGATCCCAGAGAAAAATGTGAACTAGCTCACAAAGTCACACTTGCATGAGGAAGGGCACTCCACAGCGTCTTTGCAAGCAGTAACTGAAGTTTCTAGTGGTTATTTTCCAACACGTCTCTCCAAACGCTCCAAATGTCTAATAATTAGAAACTGTTAATACCGCTGGACCTCCCACGCACAGAACACCTGAGAGAGGGAATGCTGTGACAGCCAGGGTGCAAGGGGAGCACTGCTCTGGCAGGGATTTCCCCTCTGGGCCAGCAGGACCTTTCCCCTCAATAGCTTGTTGTCCCCTAATCTCCCAGCTCTCGCCTGGCCCAGGGCTGCAGATGTTTGTTAGTGCACAGACAAGCTCCAAAGGCCCAGCTGGTCGTGGTCTTGGGGCACGGCTCAGTGTGTGCATTCCAAGCTGAGATTTTGTTGATCACAATCAAAGGCTGAGATCCTTATCTGATGGCCCTGTGCCTGATATTGGCTGCTTATTTTGTAATATCCCACAAACTGCTCTCCCAGCAACACCAGGACCTGGGATTTCAACTGAGAAATTCAGCAAGTGGTATGGCTTCAAACCTGGGAAACTGGTTTTTAATTATTTTCCTTTTATCCCTGTGTACCACAAGAAAGGCTGGATTCCCTGTGACTCCTGCTGTGTTCCTCCCAGGGAGCCTGTGCAGGTGTAGGCCCCCACTCCTGCAGCATTTGGGGGGATGCTGGAATTGTTGTGGCAATACAAACTTAAAGGAGGATTAATTAGATTTATGCTATTTATTTGGGCAGCTGCTCAGCAGATGAAAGGAAGTCTAATGCAAATGAAGTGAATAAGCCTTAAGAGGCCAATGTCCAGTCACTGCTCCACTCCTGTCCCTCAGCACAGCTGGTGCAGAAACGGGCACATTCCTTTGGCAAAAATGAGGCATTTGAAGATTCCATCAGCTGAGCTTTCTCTTTCAAGTGTTGCCAGTAGATGCACAATATATACATGTGCTCTTAAAAGACTTTTATTTTGAACTCAAGATGTGAATCTATGGCATTAAGAAAAGCAGAACAATCCTTTATTTAGCTGCACCTGCACCTTAATGCCTAATGAGTTTAGTCTGATGGAATCCAGACCTCAGGAAGGATTATAAATTCTCATTTGATTTCATTTACTTCTAAAATACCTTAAACCAGCTGTACCAGTCCAGAATCCAGTCCTTCTTTCTCTATCAGTTTTCCAAGTGGTCTTTTGCTGTCTTAAGTAACTTAATGCTATAGAATGATACTGCAATAGTAATAAAAAACAGAGAGCAGCTTGAAAAAAATAATGTGCTAGAAGATAATTAGCATATAAGCTTAAAAACATCAGATTATGAGCACAACTTTAAAAAAGTTCTTTTGGCCCTGGAGGGAAGATTTGGAACTCACTCTCCAGACACTAGAGGTGCCTTTATCCATTTCTGTCTCTTTTGTATAAACACATCAGAGATGCTCAGGCAGTGCCCTTCCCAAAATGACTGACTCAGGTTGTTTATTATGAACAGTATCTAATTAATCAAATACATTTAAAGACTTATTACTTTGCCCCAGTGTAGGTACTGGAATGCAAGGGAAAAATTTGATCCTGTTGCATCTCTGCACGATCGAATCGCTGCATTGAAGATTTAGTACAACATGATTTGATTTTCATTTGCACGGCCTCTGTGCATGCCAGCTGCAGACTGAGGTGCCTGTGCTCCCAGCAGGGTCCCATCTTCCTCCAGGTCCTTCCCTTGTGGGCTTTTTTCCCCATTTTACTTTGCCTGTAGCAGTCTCCAACACAGCCTCTTATCTCCCCTGGCTGAATACACTTTATTTCTGACCAGATCTGCTCAGCCTCTTGGCTCTGCGTGCTCGGGCCTGGGGATGTTTCCATTTGCTCGGTGCTGTGTGTACCAGCACTCAGGGCAGGCTGCTGGTTTTTGCATCAGTGGTACTTTGAGACCTGCTCAGTCTCAGAGCAGGTTGCAGGGAGCACCTTGGGCCCCATTTTTTGAGTGTCTGGACTGGGGGATTCTTTTTCTCCATAAACCTTATTGCCACTTTTCTCCCTCTTTGTGCTCTGCAACCTCTTCCCCCGTGAAACACCCATCACCCTCCTGCTTTCTCCTCCTCCAGAGGTGCCTTTTCCTGTGCTGTGGCTGCCACCTCGGTCTGATCCTCATCATGATTCCTCCCCAGACTGCCACTATCTCTGTGACCCTTGGCTGCACTGGCAAAATGTGTGACTTGTAATTCACACCTAAACACTGTCACAGTTTTCCTGGGAAGCTGGCCTGGCCTGATACAGCTCCCTGATCCCACAGCATCAGGGAAGCAGCCTTGGTGCCCCTGGATTGCAAAGAGCCAGTGAGCAGTGTGATGTAGCTGTCATCTCTGCTTTAAGGTGGAAGAGTGTACCCCTGCATCTGCACATACCTCCCACAGCTGCACCCAGGGCATTTAGGGGAGGTGTTAGACAGCAGCATGCCTTTGCTCTCAGGCTGTGCAGACAGAGAAGAGAAGGCAGGAGCAATGATGAGCTTCTGCATTTTGCTCACTGCTCAGTTTGGCTGCAGGGCCATTTCTAGAGCAGGGTGTGGAGCAGAGCTGGGGCTGCCTTTGGCAGCTGTGCACTCCCCTCAGCCTGCCCTGTGCACCCACGGTCCCTGCAGGAACCCCTGGCTTGGAGCTGCTCTCCAGGTGCTTCCCATCTGTCAGGTGCACAGAGAGACACAGCAGCCCTGGTCTGTCACCACCAGCCTTGGTTATCCCTGCTCCCAGTGCCAGCACGAGAGCTTGAGACATCTGGGATGGCCACGACACTGGTCAGTTGGGAGACACAGGAGGAGCCCCATTTGCAGCATCACCACCGTCCCCAGCTTGCCTCTCTGGAAGGTTTTGGGAATGGGAGGCTGGTGGGGCAGATCCCCAGGCCAGCACTGTCCTGGGTTCTCCATTTGCTGTGAAAAGAGGAAGAGAAACAAGATCTGAGAGCCTGGAGAGGAGGGCCCTGTGGGAGAATTCCTTATAGTGGATTCCAGGAGGATGAAGGTAGAAATAGAGGGAGTCTGTCAAAAGGAACAACTTCGTGAACTCTCATTTTTTTCCTTTTCCCTGTCACCCGCCTTAAATTCTCCATTCCCTCACACCACTCAAATCCCACAGCAATCCTCAGTGCGTTACAGCAGCTGCAGATGGATTACAGCTCCATGTGCTGCTGTGTTTCACGTGACAGGGCTGTGAATAAGGTATTCTGCAGAAACACAACTCTTCCCTGCTTATTTAACTTTGCTTTCCCCAGATACACATGCAGACACAGCAAACAGCACCAGAAGTCACACCATCATAGGTCTGTTTACTATTAGGAGAGTTTTGTGTTCTCAGAGCAGTCCCACGTGTAAATTTTTCACAATACCTTTCATCTCGTCTGGCTCTGCTTTCAGCAGAGAAACCACAGCCTAAGCAGGTACTCATCAGGGTACACTGGGAAAGAAAATGGATTACCTGTGCATAACCTGCCCAGATACTTCATGGATGTTCTTTAAAAAGAAATGATTTTACCATCCAGCATTACCTTAAAGTGTCTGCAGAGAAATCCCAGCAGGGAACATCTCTGAATTCAGACGGCACACGCACGATTCTCTCTGCCCTTTCCTTCCCAACGACTGTTCCCTCTTTTACCATCTACCATACTTGGGAATTTTAACTTGAAAGACTCCTGGGTGACACATGGGGCGAGAGGATGTGGTGACTCACAGCATCCTCTGGTCCCCACACCACATTCCATGGTGGCATGTGGCTCCAGGGGAAGCAGGTGGCTCCCGCACTGCGCTCCGAAGCTCTGCCTGACGTGGGTACAACACCAACCCCACTGCTGGAAGAACACCGATTTTGGAACACCAGGAAGGGAGAAACACCCATTTCTGTCCTGAGCAGCCCTTGCTAGCTGAAGTTGGACTTAGGAAGAACTTGCTGCTGTTTGGGAGATAATTAAACCCATCTTCCCTCGCCGGGCTGTTTGCACACGCACAATGATACCATTGTTCAGAGTCATGCAACACATATGCTGACATTAAAGTGTTTAATCTTGTAGCACAGTATTCCATTATTTTTTGGACATCTGTACATGATAGAAAGGCTACGTATTAAGGGATTTGTTGACAAAGAAATGGCTAATGCTGATACATGTGTGGACTGAAAGGATCTTTCCAGGTTGTGTTCTGCACTAGGGAAGCTGCTGCTTCCCAGGCCTGAAGCCTGGCACAGATGTGATATGCACTGTTGCTATTACCACCTTTCAATTTATAACAAGGAGTCAGTGTTTAGAAGAATTTTGGAAGCTCCCTGCTGAGTTTGTGGCTAGGTGGTCTGGCTGGCAATACCAGCTCCATGCTGAAAGCTGAAAAAATGAAGTGATGGCTAAAGGGAGAATATTAACTCCAGAGGGGTTTTTTTCCCCTTTCGAAGTAAAAATGCTTACCCCAGATCACTTTGCAGAGTGAGCACTAAATAATTTCCAACCTCTGGGTTTGGGGATGGGGATTTATGAAGCTTGGTTTTCATCTTCTTTGAAATTACTGCATTGGTCCCGCTCTCCTCCCAAGGATGGGGCAGGACTTTGCCCTGGCACACACTGAATTTACCATGCAAGAAACAGTTTATCACCTTCTCCTCCCTCTCCCTGGCTGTAAAATGGGTCCATGAGCTGGGAGCAGCTGGGTGCAGGTTCCCTTCTGCTGAGCTCTGCCTTGGCTCAGAGCAGCCCCTTCAGCAAAGGGCACATGGGGACAGGGCTTGGGCAGATGAGCCCCGAGCCCCCCACATATCAGGGGCTGCTGAGCCTGTGGCTTAAGGACAGGCTGTGCTTTTAGAAATGGCAGGATGGCAGCAGGCCCCAGTGATGGGATGCATTAATGAGTTATAGAAAAACCACAGGCTGTTTTTCTAGTAAGCTTATCTCACAGATCAAAATCTAGGCTGTATTTGTTTTTTCCTTAGGTTTCTCCAAGAACCTGCACTAGCTTCTAGATGACTTGGAGAGCTGCAACTCTTCCATGTAAAAGGCCCTCCACATACTGTTTTTAGCACTTTTAAAAAAATGAAAAAAAATATATCTCATCACACATCCCAGGACATTTGCTCTATTCCATTTATAGAACTCTCAATTTATATTCTTCAACTATTTCTGTAACTGCTGCTTTAGCTGCCTAATGTCAGCGTGTAAATCAAGAAGCTGAGAGAATGAAACAAATGAAAACCAATCGCAGAACTTTGCATTCCCAAATTCCTGCCATTATAAATTTCCTGCCACTGCCCCTGTAACTGTTGCTGTCAGGCACAATGAGGAGGGAAACATGTGCCTGTGCAGACTGTGGCCTGGCATGACATTATTGCAATAATCTTTATTATTGTCCCCCTTATCCTCTGAAAAGTATAAGGACTGACCTCACATTTCTTGCCCAATCCAGCGTCCTGCTGAGCCCAGTAGGCTCTTTCAGCTGCAGAGACCGCTGGATCCTTCCCCTAATTGCTTTCCTCCTTCTTGAACCTCAGCAACATAAGGAGAAAAGGCCTATATTTCATAAGTGCCATGGTTTTATCCACCAATTTAGAGGCAAAGAAGTGCAATTTATAGAGGGAACATTTAATGCCTGTTAATTAGAAGCCCATCAAGAGGTCTCGAATTTGGCATCCCGAAAATTTACAGCTCAATTTTGCAACCGCCGCAAGCTCCGAGCCCGAGGGGTGGCCCTGGCCTCCCTCCCACCGTGCTGGGAGCTCCCTGCTCCTCCTGCCACGCTGCTCTGGGGGAACTGGGAGAGCACAGCATCCACCCAAAATATCATCTGGGCAAAGGAAAATTTTTTTTCCAGTTGAATACACTTCCCAAGGGAGACAGGAGGGTGAGGCAGGAGATAGGAGTGGAGCTCCCCTTTGAGACACGGGCTGGAAGGGCTGGGGCCCAGGTGGAGCTGCTCCCAGGGCACCTGGGCTCTGGGGATCTCCTGCTCTGCACTGCAAGGATGCTACAGAAGCTTTGGCTTCGATCTCGGGGTGACAGTGGAGGGAAATAAAGTTTCTTGGAAAATTCAAATAGGGTTTTGCACTGCTGGGTGCAGATGTGTCAGTCACAGTTTGGTTTGCTCCGAGGCTGAGATCAATCCACTGGATCTCAGGGCGATCCCTGCAGCCCTCAGCCAGCTCTGAAGAAGCAGTGCCCATTTTCTGTAGCTCTGCAGCTCTTGGAGAGGAAGCAGATAAAGGCTTTCCTACCCTCCAAACTCCCCACACAGGTAGACCCTGAAAACCTGTTCGATCTTAATGCCAGAGTGTGGCAGAATTTTTTTGGCATCCGAATCTCTGAGGGGTTTCTCAGGCAACTGCTGATGGCTCAGCAGCCTGGCTGAGAGGCTGAGGAGAATGGGGTGTTGTCTTTTGGAATCTATTTTCCTTTGACTTATCTTTCAGACTCAGGAATTCAGGACCTTTAATCTATTTGAGATTAAAGTCCTTTACAAATCCCTTCTGGCCTTTTTTGGGAGTGAAGAAGTTACAGACACCCTACTGCACATTCCTTCTGGTGCCTTTTTCCATTGTAAATGAGAAACAAGTAGCTCTAATTGTTGTAAGCACTACAATAAACGAGACAACTGCTCTCAAAGTGCCTTATAAAAACAATTAACATATTATCAGGTGGAAGCGTTAACAAGAAAATTTAAGTTTTTACTTGTTTATATATTCAAAGTCTATTCTAAGTGCATCACCCAAATGTACCAGGGAGGAAGAGGTGTGGAATTACCGAAGCATTCCCAGTTTGGTAACCTGAAAACAGAGTCTATTCATCAGGTGTTGAGTTTTGTTCTGAAAAGCAGTTTTTTGCATCTTCAGAAAATGAAAGAGTAAAAATACCTAAGCAGGGAGACTGGCTTCCCATGAAATCCATTGAAATTAGTGAAAATATTTCTGTTGACCTCCCTGGTGTTTAAATAAGCTCTTTAATGCTTTAGTAATAATTATTCTTTAACACAGTCATTCTTGGGAAAAAAAAAAAAGGATCTGTGATCACTAGTCCTTTGCTCAACACATGGGGCTGGTGACTGGCATTGTGCTGCTGTGCTGGGTCCCAGGGCTGAGCTGTGTGTGGGGAAATAACAAACCCTGCAAGTTGTGCCTCGCCATAATCCAGGTGCCACTGCCAGGCCTTGCCTGCTTCAATCCCTGACAAAAACCCAGAGGTCCAGCCAGTGTTGGCAGAATTGTCTCAGGCTGGTTTTGCACTTGCCAGCAGAGATTTAAAAAGGAGCTGCAAACAGTTGGGGCACTTATTTCTAATCTCAGAATATTTTGCTGTGAAAATGACCCAGCATGGGGATCAGTTGAAGTTTCCAGCTTTGTGCTGAGGTGTCATTTGCTGTGGAAGTTTGGGCACCTGGGGTGCTACATTGGGACCACAAGGTTTTTAGTCCAACATTACTTGTCTTTTTGGCATGGGTTTTAACTGCATTGCTCCAAGTTCTAAATATCAACAGCTACACTTTTTCATCCCTGTATGCTAATGTTTTTAAGTTCTGTGTCTTCAGCCCATGTCAGAACAAGCACCCAGTATTTGTTGACATTTTATCTGCAGCTTTCCCATATTTTTGGATCTGATATCTGGCTGCTTCACACCTGAGCACATGTATCCATCCTGTTTTCTTTTAACCATCCCTGTGGGTTGCACAACTGTGTCCTGCCCCCTCTTGCGTCACCATCAGGCCACAACAGAGGCTTGGAGAGACAAAGGACTCCAGAGAGCTGGGAGCCCTCTCTGTCTCAGGTAGAGCAGCAGTCAGATCCTGCTCAGATAGGCAAGGCCAGACTTTCAAAGGTGCTGATCTGACTTGCATATTTGTGACAGGCGTGGCCAAGTTACTGATAACCACCAGTCTGAGATATTCCCTGTTTTGGCTGCATCACCTTAATTGTCCCTCCACAACTTTTGGTGTCTTGCTTATTTCCTCATGCATCTGATGTCCTCCTCCATCCCACAGCTCTCAGTCCCATTGTCTCCACCTTTCCCAAGGACTGTGCCAGAGGGAGAGTCTGATGATCCCCATCCACCACAGCTCCAATGAATTGCCACACTCACCATGCCAAGGGTTATTTTACACCAGCAAATATTGAGCCCTGTGTTAAATTAGGCCAGAATTTGTCTGCAGTGGTTGTGCCTCCAAGATGCAGCACCACTTCTAAGAATGAGGAGAGGCTCATGTTCACACATGCATCACCTGCAAGTGACTCTGGATTGTTTTTTAAGGAGAGGAAATGCAGTGTTTTCCCACAGTCAAGGCACACAGTCTGTTTCATAGCAGAGTTGTTTTTCAAGGGTGTTCTTCCTTTTCCTATTTTACAACCTTTGATTGCACATCCAGAGCTTTGGCTTCCTCTCCAAGCAGCTGCCTTGCCAAGGCATCTGAATTGTGAGCTGGAATTTCCAGTGTTTGAAATGAGCATCTGGGCAAAAACCATTCACCGAAGCCTTTGGGTGGTAAATTTGTGAGAACTTTGAGCCTGGGACAAAGATGAGTTGAAGCTCTGTGGGCAGAAGGGCTATGAAGCGTATCCAGCAAATATTCAAAATGATTGATGTCTTTTAATGGAGCATTTAACATTAATTTAACATTAATTTAACATTAATGGCTAACAAACAGCCAAAACTAAGTCCTTCAGGGATGACCAAAGGGTTCTTCTTATGCTCACTGTGTCAATAGGGATCATGATTTTTATAAATCTAATGGGGAAGCTACAGTTGCAACCAAAGAGCTGCAGGAATTCTCTTGACTGTTTCAGTGAACACTTAAAATACCACTATTCCCCCCTGCATTTCTTTTTTAAGCTCTCCCCCCTATTCTCCCCCTGCCACCTCCTCAGGTAATTAACTGGAAATGACCCAGTTGCAGCATTGTCAAAGGTCTAACACCCATCAAACCCAGGAAACTCAGGCTCCTTGAATGCTCCCCTGCCTACCCCGTGCTGTTGTGCTTAAGGTATTACAGGGGTCTACAAAAAGTGCTTGATCAGATGTACTGTACCATATGTTCCCAAACACCAACACACAGCAGCATGACTTAGGGATAGGGTTTCAGCCTTCATAATGAAGAGTCTTGCTTTTATGAGTTCAAGTCAGACCCTTAACGTTATTTTAACATAGATTTTGGTGTTTAATTATGTAATAAGATTTACTGCAGTCATCTAACAGATGTTGATTCAGGGTCAGTGTTTCTCATAAATTAGTTCTGAAAGGATTTGTTACTTCTGGGTCAGCAGATAGGTCCAGAGTGCAAAGAAAAAGGGGAAAAACAATAAACACTGAGTTGAAGGGTTTCTTGGGATTCTTTCTTCAGTTACATATCCACATATTTTCATGATCTTAATGACTATAGCCACAGGAATGTTTGCTTTAACACTAAAGATGGCTCAGGCCAAAACCCTATATCCAAACATCTGCAAAGCATGGGAAAGTTCAAACTTTGGGGCTCTCTGTTTTATGACCATGGCTGTTAATTTTTCATACTAACACGACACATTTTTTCTAGGGCTCAGCAGTGGGAATTGCTGTGAACTTTAGCAGCTCCCCAAAAAGTTTCATCTTCATGTGCTTATTGTCAGACCTTGTGTATAAAGTGCAGCTAAAGGCCAGTGTTGGTTGATGTAGTTGTCACCACACACGTGCTGAAAAACTGCACCCACCTTCCTCTGGAAATTCAGCCTTCCCATGTCTTTGGAAGCAAATCATATTTGTACATCCTACTGCTAACAGCTGCAACTAAACCCACACTCATTCTTCTACATTTGTGGTTAAAGGAGTGATTCCATATTAGAGTATTTTTTCTTTCTCTTTTAATTTAGATGCAGATAAACTCCTTTAAAACCGAAATGACACTCTTTGTATCTTATTCTATCAGGAGTACTTTGGAGGAAAGGGATTGTGGCACATTTAATGGAGTTGCTAGCACGTCCAAGGCAGTTGTAGCCTGACAAGTCTTTTACAAACACTGGTGAATATTCACAATATTCCTCCACATCAAGGTATGAAACACTAAACGTTGTCCCTGAGATGTTTTAGTAGAGGTGCAACAGAGACTGCTCAACATATTTGCTAAACTTAATCACCTTTGTCCTGGAAAGTTTAGAGGTTTCATACCTAAAAAACTCCTCTAAGATGAATCCCAGCTATGAGTAAGAGCTCTGAAGCATTTCCCTGAACAGCAATCACACAGTGGCAAACTGGACTCCTCACAGAAGGGATGTGAGAGAGGAGGAAGAGTCCATGGCCAGCGGCTGAGCCTCGGCCAGCAGAGCAGCGCTGAACCTGCTCCATGCTTGGACACTCGCTGCTCCCAGAGCTTCCCCACGCTCTGTCCCTGCCACAGGGACACCCTGGCCCTGATCTGTGTTTGTCTCATGCAGAGCTGTAAATTGAAACAGCACTTTCCAGACCCGGGCTTCAAACTCCTCTTTTTCAGGAGTAATTCCCTTTAAGTCAATGGATTTACACAATGGATTTGCTCCTGCCAGAAGAAAATCAGGCCTGTAGAAAGACATACATTCTTTGCCAAGGAAATTTCAGAGCTAACTACTTGAATTGTGCAGTCAAGCTGCAGAGAGGTCAAGTGGACAGACGACAGGGCTGGGACATATAGGAAGCCCCTGGTTCAAACCTCAGCTCTTAAAATGTCATGCGTTGTGACCTTGGGCGAGTCAGTTCATCCCCTTATACCTCCATTTCCCCCTTTTCCTTTGTCTGACTTGTCTGTTTAATTCGGAATTCGTTCCAAGAAGGGTGCCTTGCCCCATGTGTTGGGCTGAGGCACTGACACCTCTCCTCCCCCTTGCTGAAGTCTTTGTTTCCTGCCAGCACTGACCCCTGCTTCCGCCCCCACAAGCAGGGGCACGCGGGACTGCTGGCTGTCAGGGGACAGCTCTGTCACCCCGTGGGATAACACATCCCAGCCCTGGCCTGGGAGGATGTGGCACTTGTTATTTCACAGTCAGGGTTGGGAGGTAGAAGAAAGTCCTCACTCTGAGCAGTTGCTTCATAGCCCTTATCACTAAAGATGCTTTAAAATGAAAGCTTTGCCCCTATGGGGCGGAGCCATGAGCTTGTGATGAGTTCAGCTGGCACCAGATGTGGAACACTGGCATGAAAAGCCTCAGGGGCTGGAATTTGTGTCTATAGTGTGTGGGTATGTGTGTGTGTGTGTGTGATTGTCAGAAGCAGAGCCAGGCCAAGAACCAGCACTCCTGAAAAGCCCCATCTGTTTGTCTCAGCTCCTTCCCACAGCAGCTCGGTCCTTATCGGTGGCAAATGTCCAGAGTCACTTGTCAAGCACAAAGCTGCCAAAAATCATTAAAACACAATGGCCCCCTGTACCAGCCAAGTGTAAAACTGTTCCAAAGGGAGCCTGATAAACACAAATATGCCTATAATAGCCCCGATAGAGGCAGGTATTTCCTATGTGCTTTAATGACCTGAGCAGCCCGGGAGATGCTGCAATCAGATATTCCTGCCCTTCTCTGTTGTGGCAACTCGCGAGCGTGTTTGATGGCAAGGGGAGGGGAACAAAGCCGGTGGCTAATGGGCTGTTTTCTATTGCAGTGGAGCATGACAGGGAGTTTCACCATCAGCGCTGCCACTACCGAGAGTTCAGGTTTGATCTCTCCCGGATCCCCGAGGGCGAGGCGGTGACGGCGGCCGAGTTCAGGATTTACAAGGACTACATCCGCGAGCGCTTCGACAACGAAACCTTCCAGATCAGCGTCTACCAGGTCCTGCAGGAGCACCCGGGAAGGTGAGGGACCCGCAGGGAAGCACAAGCACAGCTGGCTCCTCCAGGGAGTCACACCCGGGGCTTCCAGAGCTGCTGGTGCCAGCGGGAGCGGCTGGGTTTGACACCGGGGCTGTGCTGGGATCAGCCCGTGCTGCTGCAGCTGGCACGCAGCTCCTGTGTGTGGTGATGTGGGCAGAGATGTCCTGAGAGTCTCCCTGTGCCCCAGGAGCATCCCTGTGCCCCAGGAGCCTCCCTGTGCCCTAGGAGTCTCCCTGTGCCCCAGGAGCATCCCTGTGCCCCAGGAGCATCCCTGTGCCCCAGGAGTCTCCCTGTGCCCCAGGAGCATCCCTGTGCCCCAGGAGCCTCCCTGTGCCCTAGGAGTCTCCCTGTGCCCCAGGAGCATCCCCAGCCTTTCTGCTCTGGCCTCTGGGAGCACTCAGCAGCCTGGCCGTGTGCCAGTGCAGAAAAACTGTCATAAACCCGGAATATCTCAAGATTTCTGGAAGTACACCCCCACTTCCTTCTGCCTCTGATGTTGATCCTGAGGTGGAAAACCCAAATGCTGCCTTTGGAATTGTAGCTTAATTGCTAGCCCTTATTATCAAAGGCGTTCGAGCTCCCTAATTAACACAGACAGATGACACCATGCTTTTTATATTGAGTGATTGTTTTGCATGTGCAAAACTACAAGATGAGCTATTAAATCCCTTCCAAGCAATTATTAATGTATGCCAAGCTCCCTGACAAGTCATCCAGGGAGCTTGAATAAGAACATATGTTCAATTTTCTCATCTGGTTTTAGTTCCAATTAATCAGCAATCCCAGACCACTTATCAAAGGCACTTAGTTTCATTTGCACATATTTCTTTCACATACAAATCCTACCAAAAGTGAGACTGCATTTATTTACGTGAAAAGTATTTACAGTCACATTCTAGTCAGCAGTTATTCTTTAGGACTACTAAATATGGGCTAATAATACTACAATCCTAATTTAGGTTTATGAAAAGAGAAACACTAGGGATTTAAAAAGTGAAAAGTCCAAAAGGGTAAGAAAAAAAGTATAATCAGGACTCTGGCTTTATAGTTTTATAAGAGCTAATAAAAATGCAGAAAAAATTGAAATTTGTCAGGAAACCTTGTCAACATTTTTTTAATAGTGAGAATTTCTACTGGCTTTGCTGGATGGTAAAAACATTTAACCACTGGTGTGTTTTGTTCCAAATCTAAAATTCTGATTTTATAGCTCAAAACTCACAGTTCTCTTGGAATTTCTAATGATGCAGTTATTTGCAGTGTTTGGGGACTGTGCTAAAATGAATCTATTTTTATCAAACAGTGGTAATTCAAACTGTGCATTTTAACCAGGTCTTCCTTAAAGGAGAAGGCAACAAGCCAGAACTGTGCATAGAACCCTTCAGATGTCCTGCTTACCCTAAGCATTTCAGTTTATTCCCTCCTAGGCCATTCCAGAGGCAGCAGCCTCCCTTTGCTGCATTTCTGGAGCGGATTATTTAGGTACAAGCCTGCAGGGATGGCTTCCCAGTCTTGGGAAGAGCAGAAACTGTAGATGTGTTGGCAGAGGAGGAGGCACCAACCTGAGTGCCAGGGCACTGGGGAATTGCCAGGAGCCTGTTCTTGAGTAAATGACCTTCCTCATCAGAGCCAGGGAAGTTCTCTCTCACGTCCTGATGAGTGAGGTGCCCACTAGGAATCCTACTGAAGGAGTCAGAGTGAGATCTGACATCTTAATTTTACGGTGGTGCATCCAAAAGTTTGTTACTTTGTTTAGAGAGGATGGGAAGTTGTGTGTGGAGCAGCAAATGCTTCTGCAAACTGTCTCCTCCATTAATTCCTATTCCTAAAGGAAAAAAAAATGTATGCAAAGGGCAGGCATATACATCAGCCACTGTCTGGAAGAGGTGAGGAATCTTGCTAATTATACAGATGTTCCAGCCACAAGATTAGATGCAATTTTACTGCATCATATTCACCACAGGAACACTATTTTTTAATGAGTGTTCATGCATATTCTCCTTTTGCATACATTTTGGCACAGGCTATTCTGAGTTTTGAACAGCTTGTCCTGAAAAAATATTCCTGTTGGTTTGGATTGACCAAAGGTAAAAATATTGCCACTAAACATTTGTAAAAATATTTGCTCTTTTCCTGCATTTTTCCACTGACATTTTCCACCCGGCTCTGTCACAGCCCAGCCATCCAAGTCAGTGTGTCATTGGGCAAGTGGAGAAAGAAAGCAAACTCTCTCCAGTGTTGATCAAAAAACACCCATTCACTTTGATGCTTCCTTGGCTGTTTGTCTCATCCTGAGCTGCTGGAAAGCCAAGCCAGCCCCATCTGACGTTGTTAGCAACAAGAGCAAAACAAAGCCAAAGCCTCCCCCCCACGCAGGCAGGGAAACCTCTGCTGCCTCTGGGCTTCCTTCTCCCAGGGCTTTTCTGCTGACACAAAGCCCTGCTGGAGCTGCCTTTTGAGACCTGCAGGGACAGGGATGCTCCAGGCTGGTGCTCGAGGCACAGCAGCTCCTGCCAGGCTCCCAGGGCTGCTCAGCATCAGCTCCCAAAGCAGAGAGCAGGACAGCTCCCCGAGCCATGGGACAGCACAGAGCTGGGAGGCTGAGCTGGAGCTCCCTGACAGCACAGAGCTGGGAAGCTGAGGGTGGCTGGAGCTCTGAGCCATGGGACAGCACAGAGCTGGGAAGCTGAGGAACTGGAGAGATTTTCCTCTGTGAGCTGTGCTAACAGCAGGATTTTCAGGTAAACCACAGATGAGCCTCCAGAGTGGAGGGTGTGATGGTGGCCTCAGTTCACATAAAGCAGAAGTGTGAGTAGCTCAGCAGCTAATGACCTCACGAGTTCAGACAGGTTGGAGGTATCCAACCAGCAACATCTCTTGTGTGCACTTCATTGTCAGTGAAAAATACAGGCTTAGGTGTTCCAGAGCAACAGCTGCACTCCCAGCAGACTCTTCCTGAAATACTGCCCTTAACAGCACAAATATTTCCAGGGTAGAAGCTCTCCCCCATCCACCTGCTCAACCAAACAACCCTGGCAATAAAAATGAGAGCCTGGCCCCGTCCTTTGCAGCAGATGAGATGCTCCTTGTCTTTGGGCTGCCAGAAATCACATCTCAGTCAGACTGAAGATAGTATTACAGGTGTTTGTAGGAGATAAGGCTAAATGATCAAATATTCTTTCTGACTTTCCCAAATCTTTTGTTGCAAGGCAAGCTCTTCAAACTGGCAACACCTCCGTGACAAAAAGGCATGCTCAGCATTCCTTAGGCACCTTAGCATAACCTCAGCATAACCTCAGGCACCTTAGGCATTCCTTAGGCACCTTAGCATAACCTCAGCATAACCTCAGGCACCTTAGGCATTCCTTAGGCACCTTAGCATAACCTCANTCCGTGACAAAAAGGCATGCTCAGCATTCCTTAGGCACACAGCATCAGTTATGCACCTTAGGCAAACAAGTACATTCATGAACAAAAATGCCCCAAATATCACAAACACTGATGATGTTTTAACTGGTATAGCATGTCTCAAAGCACTTGAGTGCACAGCTCAAAGTCCAGTGACTCATGTCCAGCCTCTGTTTGGACCTCGAGGCTCACTCACCCAAAAGCCTGGGAAGGTGTTTTACAAAGCCAGTGACTGACTTGAGAAGGGTGAGAGCAGCAGCACATCCAGTCCCTGTTTGTGGTGACAAACCCTTCCCAGTGGCAGCTGAAGGTGGCCACAGGGGAGCCAGGTGCTGCTCAAGTCTCGTCCCTCCTGGAAAAGGGAGGAGAGCAAAGCAGATCCCAGTGCTCAGTCAGGGCATCCCCTTCAGTTTATTAACCTGAAGCTGTGGAAAAAATGCAGACTGTAAAGCTGCCCTGAAGCTCAGAGCTTGATGCTGCTTTTCTGTCTGCACCTTTTGAAGCTGAAATACCTCATCCCAGAGTTACATCTCCTATTTCCTTGGACCCAGCACTTGAACTGCAGAGTCAATCCCAATCCCTTTGAAGTTTGTTACTGGAGAGAATAAAACCAGGTACTTGACCAGGCTTTGGTAATTGAAATGTAGTTGTTACATGTTCACTTTGTGGCCATTATGGATTTCAGGAGCTTCAAAGGCAGTGATTTGAATACTCATGTTACCAGCCCTGCAGAAAAATCAGATCTTGCAGGATGCATTCCTGGGTTTGACTTGCAGCTGGAATGCTTTAGCTTGAGCTTCAAGCTACACCAGTGCTGCACCAGATCAAACCTGAGCCCCTCTCCAGACCCCTTTCTGCTGTTCACTGGAGTCTGGTTCCATGCTGTGGGCTGAAACATGTAATTCTAGTACCTAAGAAAGGCTTAGGCCCACCCAACCCATAAAGCAGATGTGCCTTCTTTCTGGAGCTTTTTTAAACACCAGTGTGAGTGCTCTGGGGATGGTGCAGTTTGATTTAATGATGTGCCCCAGCACCTTGACAGTAACTACAAATACTGACAATAGCTTCGATTCTGACTTTTTGCTGAGTTACCTGCAGCTCAGTTGATAACTACATCTATCTCTCAGCAAGCAGCAAGGGAACTTGAGCACAGACATCCTGCAGCTCTCCAAGAACAGAGCTGTATCTGGTTTTCTCCTTCAGACTACTCCTAAAAGCCAGTGCAGCTTACAAAATCTCAGACAAATCTTGAACTTAACAAGGCACAGCTCTTCACAAGCACTTGAGGAGCTTCAGGAGGCATTTTGCATTCCCCATTGGGTCCTTGCTGGGTAAGTGATGCACTAATGAACAGCCCTTCAATGCTGAGCAGAAACAGCTGTAGAGAAAGTGTCAGAGATATGTGTATAACCTCATTTCTCCCAGCTCTGTTTTTACAACAGGCTTCATGTTTAGGCACCATGTTGCATCTCAGTAACAAACTCCCATTGCCACTTTTTTGCAGCCTTTGAGATGTAGATCTACCCTTCTCCAACACTGTGTAAGAAAGGCAGCACAGCTTCTAGAAGCACCCAAAGCAGAATTAAGAATCTGCTGCAATTTTAAAGTGAATTGAATTTTTCCCTAGATTCAACAGAATTTACACAGATCTGTTTCACTACCAGTACAGCCAGTTTTCAGGCCAATCCTTGGAAAGCACCTCTAGCAAACTGAATTCCTGCTGTGGACATCCCTCCACCTGGCAGAGGCCCCAGGCTGTGTTTGGCTGCCCGGGGGCATGGGGAGAGCTTTTATCAGTGGGGAGGGAGTGGGAAGGATAAGCAGGGGATCCCAGGCACAGGGAAGGGAAGGTGTGGGAGGAGGGCTGCATCAGGTCTGTGTACAGAGGGTGTTGCAAATGTGCCAGGGAGAGGCCCAGGGAGATCCTGGGGCCCTCTCAGAGTAGGAAAGTCTGAAAAATATTTTCCTAAGCTTGTCTTTAGACAGCTGCAGCTGACTTTAAGCAATGACACCAAGCGAACTGGAATCTGGATACGGCAGGTTTTTAATCCAAACAGATGTCTTCTAACCCCACATCTCCCCTCGCCCTCCCAGGATGCCCTTTTTGCCTTCTCCTCCCTCCACCTGCTCAAGCCTGGCTGTGAAGAGCCCCCTTCCCCCCAGCTCTGTCCTTGGGCTGCGTGCTGCACTGTGCCTGTGACCCAAACAGCCCCTCTAGGGTTAGGAGTCAGGAGGAGAGGATTGTGCTCCTGGCTTAGACACTGTTTTACATGCTGAATCAATAAGAATTCACCATATCCATGCCTCAAGTGTTTCCTACTTTAAAACAGAAGCAGGAGGGTTCACTCACATTTGTAAAGCCATTGAAAGGCAAGGTGCCACTGTACGGTTACTGTTTAAAACATTGGCAGGTTTGGGATTCCTGCAGGTAGCAGGGAGGAATCAGGAGGAAGCAGGGAGGGATTTAGGCTGAGGGATTACCTGTCCCTGATGCAGGCAGGGGACAGCAGGACCTGCTGCTGTCAGGATAGAGTCGGGTGAGTGGGAGCTTTGGGGCTGCTCCCAGCGCAGAGTGGTTCTGTGTCACAGAAATCACCCTGCCTTACAGTGTAATGGAAATTACCAAGAGTCACCTTCATTGCAGTGCTGCCTGTCCCTTTCCCATTTATTTTTATCCCACTTGGAAGTGCTCATTAGTGTTTACTACCACTTGTCAACCAGCAGCTTGAAATAACAGGGCTGATGAGTGGGATGGGGACAGTGAGCAAAGAAAACAGACGTAAAAGCAGGGGCTGTTTGGCAAGAGGACTGTCCTAAAATAGTGTAGACCTTACAGCATTACAGTCTACAAATGCAGAGCTTTATCTCCTGTTCTCTTGCTGATGCAGAATTTCTATCTCTCATATTTTCATTCGTGTTCTCCTCATACCCCAGCTCACCAAAGTAAGTGACTGGGGCAGATGCAGCACCTCTCATTTTTGTATATATTTCTAGTGTTTATGGCTTCAAACCAAACTGCATCCCAGGGACTGAAAAGGCTTCCCAGCAAAAAGCAAAGAAGCCATTTTCATGAAGCTTCATGGTTGTCAATCCTTTCTCTTATTTTAGAATTGCCATGTTGCAACAATTTCCTTTATCCCACAACTTCCCTTCCCTGCCTTTTCTCTACTCATGTTCTCTTATTTCTGTGCTCATCCCCACAATCCTCACTTCTTCCAGCCCTTTTCTCTTTCACCAAATATTTGTGATCTCTTTCCTTACCACCATCAGCCCTTTGGCAGGTCAGCCCTTCCATCTCCAGGGCTCCAGCTGCTTCCCAGACACGACCTCACATGCATCCTGCCCATCCACCCTCAGGCTGCAGTACTTGTTACTCACCCCTGAGCCCAGAAAACAAGCTCACTAAGGAAGTTTCACAGACCACACAGCACTTCTATGACCTGTGGACAAAATTTTGGGAGTGCTTCCTAACGGGAGGTGACTCTCCTGTCTGGCATCCAGTGCCAGACACAACCAAAGACAGCAGTAAGCAAATACCAACCTCCTGTCTTCATCTCAGGCTCCACTGAGAGCCTGATGCTCGAGAAAACCCCAAGTTTTATCACTGCTGAAAGCTCTGACACTCCCGCTGATGTCAGTGCTTTGAACGCTGAGCCATTTTGATGTGGTCTCAACAGAACATACTTGTGGTCTGGATCCAGATTTTGTAATTTATGTAACTCTAATCAAGACATTAACATTTCCATGTCCCAGCTTAATTTTTTTGTAAAAGGAGGATTCCTATCTCTTGCTCTGGAAAAAGGCACGACACAGTTTCTTGCATGCACTGAAATTCTGAAATGCAGGAACTGAATGCAGGGCCAAGGAACCAAATGGGGTTTTTTGCCTCCTTACTGCAGAGCCATCACTCACATCACTCACATGCTCTGTGACTGCACAGTTGGAAGGTGAGGTACAGGAGTGAGATGTGCACTAGAAATCTTTTCTCTTTGGGCTCAGATCTCACAGCAAAAACCCCAAGCAGCCACATTAGTTAGACTTAACTAGCACTATATTCTGTGATAAGTCATTAGATGGGAGCCCTCAGAATAAATGTTTAAGTCTTAGCAGAACAACATTTCTTTGCTGTGTTTACTGTGTCTTGTCCAACAAGGACATCTCAAAGGCTGGCTATCTATTAGCTGGTGATTTAATACTGCTTGCCTGTCTTTGGAGAGCAGGACATTCCACTCAAAGGAGTTTGTTCTTTTTGAAAAGAATGGGAGGTTTCCTTTCATCAGAACAGGAGCCACAATCGCAGAAGCCTCTGCTTGCAACACCAGTGAGGTTTCACATCCCATCCCTGGCCACTGCTGGTGGGCCAGGGCAGAAAGCTTTAATTCAGGAGTGCTTGAACTCCTGCAAAGAGCATCTGACACGAGCTTTTTTGGGCTCCAAATGTTCCAAGTGTGTGTGGGAAGGACATTTCCCTTCAGTGGGTCCCTTTGATCTCTCTCACTTCAGGCTTCCCCTCCAGGCCTATTGTTTGCACATTGCTGTAACTACAGGAAAACAAATGCATTATACAATTTCCCAGACTGACTCACCCTGGTACTTGGTGCCTCGAGTTGTCTGGCTATCCTGATTGCATCATGGCAGCATGGGAAGCTTAAAGGCTGTTTTTTCTGAGTAATAATAATAATATAGCTGAGCAGTAGCTGAAAACAAAAAAATTATCATGATTGCTACTGTCATCAACCTACAAACTACAAGGGGAGAAAACCAAGCCAGCCAAGTCCCTGTTAACTGAACCTTGTGTGAATCATGACTTCCAGTCAGGGGCCATGCTTAAATAATGTACTATGTGAATATAAAAACCCTTTACTCCTGGAAACTTGGCCTCAGCCACTGGAATGGGCCAATCCAAGCAACTCCCTCGTCCCTGGCTCCTCTGGGATGTGTTGGTTCAGTGTGTTGTAAACAGGGAAGGGTGGGAGGTGTCCTGTGCTGTGGGAACAGGGCCACTGCTCTTGGGTGGGGATGAAACCCCAGGAAATTTGTCCCCTGGTTAGAGTGCAAGCATCTTGCTTGCTCACATCATTGCTGTAGCTGATGTGAGAGGAGTTACATCTTGCTTAGCTTCAGCTTCAGCTTTCCTGGGAGCAAACAGCAAAGCTGACTGAGCTCCCAACACCTGCACTGAGCCTCTGCATTGCTGCACCATGGCCCCTTCCTGAGCCAGCCACTCTGGCTCCCAAACATCCACTGGAATACTCCCCTAGGATCTCCTCTGCCTTAGCAAGGAGGTGTTGCAGCAAGCCCAGTTTCCACAAACCAGAACTTGGCTTAAAAGCAAGCACTAATTGCACCCTCAGCAGCACTGGCTGCTGGGGGTATCCAAATCAATTCTGCTTTAGGGATGAAGCACAGAGTCCTCTGCTTGCACACCCTGGGCTGTGTGCTCACGTGCCCTGCAGGAACTCCATTCAGAAATTTAGTTTCATGTAAGCCAGCACAGTCAGAGGTGGGTGGTGACATCCTTCAACAGAAAAAAGCATCTTGTATGTGCTCTGGCCCACTAAGGTTGGAAGGAAAGCTAAATGGTAAAAGCACTGCGAAAACCCCTCCATTTCTGTCCTGTGTGGGACAAAAGCTTCTAATTTCTTGGTATGTCAAAGGGAAAAGAATCACTAAAAGCTGTGAGTCAAAGGCCCTAGTGCCAACAGCTCTCTCAGATTCATTTCTGATCGCTTGATGTTTCGTGCAAACAAGAGACACTGTGTAAACAGAGCTAAATATATATATTTGCACTGACAAATCCATAGTGACAAAACTCATAATGCCTTTTAAAGCTTTGAGGATGTGATTTAAGGGTTTTTCAAAGATAGTACTTCATTCAAAAGGATATAATTACACTTGAACAAGTTATCATGTTTGTTCACTGTAGGTATGAAAGAGCCCCTACAGGACTTGTCTAGACATTTCCACCATGTGTCTTTGTTCTTCTTTGAAAGTAATTTTTTATAAAAAACTGCAACAGAATCCATTTTTAAATCTTAGTTTTATCTCCTTCTTTTCTGAAAAGACTCCTTCCTTTACAGGACCTCTGTTTGCTTAAATTTTAGTTTTTCAGAAATTTGCCAGGAAACATCTTGTAAATCTGAAATAATTTCACCTTTTTCAAAAGAACAGACTGTCTCTATTTAGAATCTTTTTCATTTTCTGATATTATTTCTTCAGCTAGAGTAACCCAGCAGTGGCCTTTAAAAAACCCCCAAGCAATGAACTGAAAAAAGGTTGTGACCCCCAGTAGTGCAGACCTGTGACTGTGCAGAGGGTTATTGCCTCACTCAGTTATCTGCACCCTCAGTTGAGCAAATTAAAAAACCCCCCATTACATACGTTAATGTATGCACACCAGTGCTCTAGCTGGCTTGCACCAATGCATAAAAGTCAGGAAATTATGTGTGGAAAGGCTAATGAGCAGCATTGTCTGCCCAATTACCGGGTTTGCATATGCAAACAGTAACTGCAGATCTGTGCTTGGCAAGCATTTTCTGAAGGTGCATCAGGAGCTCAAGGTTAACTGTGTTAGGAAAATGAATCCACAAACAGCAGAGGTTTCTGTCCAAAAAGGAGACAGAGGAGTCCTTTTACTTCGTTGGAATAAAGGGAGAGGCCATGGGGCATTCATGGGGTCTCTCAAAGTTTTGGAGGATGCAGCCTCCTTTTTATCCCAGTTTCCCCCCACATTTCCCTCTCTCTTTCCCCACTGGCTGAGGCACTTGAGAGGTGCAGACTGCCTGGAACGCTGATACCTCAGATTCCCCTCTAATGTACAACAATCCCTTTTAATTTTTAATTCTTATGAAATCTATGGCTTTTCCCCATTATTTCCTTCATCTTTCAATACCTAATTTCATTTATCAGCAAATCCACAGTTTGTTTGTAAGGCAAATGTCTTTTCCATTCATCAATCAGTGGAACCCTTCCCATGGTTTCTTCTGTCCCTCAGTGCTAACTCCATTTACCAGCAGACCCAGGGCTTGCTTGTAAAGACAAATCCATCATTCCTCTCAATTATAACAACAAAGAACTCCAAACCACTTCAGCTCTGCTTCGACCCATCCTCTCTTTTTTGAGGAGAAGCTTCCTCTGGGGTGATTAGAGGTGAGCACACACCAGCCCAGCCCTGCACACGGCCTGAAGGAACTTTGTGGAGACTCCAGTGGGAATCCTGGCTTCTCGGGGTTTCCTGTGCTCCAGGTGACCCCAAGATGTGTAAAAAGTCTCTGTTCTCCAGCCCAGCTGTCCAAGAACGAGTCTGAAGTCCTCAGCTCTCACTCTCAAGGTTGTTTATTGTTGGTTATCAGAAAACATTTCCAGCCTGGCCTGCAAAGCTCTGTTCAGCAGAGCAGACCGAGGCACTCTGCCCTCCCCTGGGGCTGCTGCTCTCTTTTATACTATAAACTGGGGATACTTTATTTACAGTTACTTTCCAATAGCTGTCACCTGTGTCAGACTGTGCCCTTTTACCCTACACCAATGCCAAAGTGCCACCAGCACCCAAGAGATGGAGGCTGGGAAGAAGAAGGAAGGAGGACAGGACAAGGCCCAGTTCCCTCCATCTTGCCTCCCAGCTCACTAAAATAAGAATTCTAACTCTACACTTTTGTGACTTTTACTTCTTCACACAGAGGTGGTAATTTGTTCCATGTATCAAACTCAAAGGCACAAGGATCTCTGGCTGCATGCCAGGGTCTCTGACCCCCCTGCCAGGGCTTCAAACCCCCCTGGGCTGGGCTCAGATCACCCAGGGCTGGCACAGGGATGTCCTGGGTTCCCACACTGGCTAACTGGGAATTCTTCTCCTTGGTTTCAGGGACTCAGATTTGTTCCTGCTCGACTCCAGGACGATCTGGGCTGCTGAGGAAGGGTGGCTGGTGTTCGACATCACTGCCACCAGTAACCACTGGGTGGTGAATCCCCAGCACAACCTCGGCCTGCAGCTCTCTGTGGAAGGCGTTGATGGTGAGTGGCACAGGCCAGCAGCTCAGGGGTCCCTGTGCCAGGCACACCATCCCCAGCCTGGGCACACCATCCCCAGCCTGGGCACACCATCCCCAGCCTGGGCGGCACCGAGCATTCAGCAGCCTCCTGCTGTCAGCACAGCAGGGTTTTGATGCAACGTCTCATGCTTAGGCAGTCCTCAAGGAGTTAAGTGAAGTGAGAAAGCAAAATAAAGTGGCCCCCAATCTTTCTTTGTATCTGCTGTTAGGTGATCTGTAATCCTGAAGCAAATACAGTCTATTTAAAAAAACCAAATCATATGAAATAAGTGAACTGGGAGCTCTTTTCCCACTCTCCCTGGCCAGGCTGCCTCACAGGGCCTCTCCAGGAAAGTGTCAGCTGTCCTTTGGCCCATTTGATTTGTGGCTGACAAGGCCCAGCTCTGTCCTTAGCAAAAGGATTACAAAACCATTAACATAACTTGGATTTAGCAGCAGCCCTCAGTAGCTTGGGAGAGAATAATCCTGGATATCACCTCTGCATTTCACTGCAGCACCTAGACATCCCTCGACAGCAACAGGGAGAAACATTACAGTTCCCACTGCCACACTCTCCTTGCCTTTTTTGTAAATGATTGATTTAATTCTACAGAGAAACCTACTAATTGTCTTTTACCAAAAATCAAATTATTCTAAAGCCCAAGATGAAGGACACATGGATGATAATCAAAGTTCTGTACAAAGTTATCAGGTATGGTGATGGCAAGATGCAGCAATAAGCAAAATGTCTCTAAACATTTGTTTCTGTCAGCCAAGGTGTATCTGGAACTCTCTCAGCATTTCATACAAGGCATTTTTATTTTAAGCTAATAACCTTCCAGTGGGAATTTAGTGCTCCTATGGGCTGAGTTTTACAGTTCCTTTTATAGGATCACTTCAAATTATAGCTTGGTGAACTTGAAGAAACCCCTCTAAAGAATGCAGGAAAAATTAATGCTAAGCGGATTTGGGGTAAAATAATTACATGTAGGACTATTTAATGTAACTTTTACACACAGATATAGAATGAAGTTAGCTGTGCTGAGCTGCTCTGGTCAGAAGCATCTTTGCCCATGAAGCCCAGCTCTTTGGAGGGTTGATGCCATGGCCAGGAGTGACCCTGAGCAGGCAGCAGCTCTGTCCTGTGTTATCCTGGCTGCTGGCCCAGCTGCTGCAGGCCCTCTCAGCAGCCTGCCGTGTTTGCAGGGCAGAGCATCAACCCCAAGCTGGCAGGGCTGATCGGGAGGCACGGCCCGCAGAACAAGCAGCCCTTCACTGTCGCCTTCTTCAAAGCCACCGAGGTCCATCTGCGCAGCATCCGCTCCACGGGGGGCAAGCAGAGGAGCCAGAACCGATCCAAAACACCCAAGAACCAGGAGGCTTTCAGGGTGTCCAACGTTGCAGGTACAGCCCAGCTGGCTGGGGCCCCGTTGCTGGGTGTGGGGTGATGTGGGAACTGTTTTCTCACACCTTAGCTGTGATGCCTGAAGAGCTGGAGCAGAGGCTGATGGAGTTAGGGGAATAAAGGAGATTTACTGAGAGGTCACCCCAGACAGCAGCAGGGTTACAAATCAGGCTCTGTGTGGATGGCTCCAAGGATGGAGGCAAAAGGGAGAAGGAGGCCAGTCCTGAGATCCCACTCTTTATATGTTTGGGTCCATTTGCATCCAGGAGCTTCATTTGCCCGCCCTATTCCTTCCACATTGTTTTACTTCAAGCCTGAAGTTTGGAAAAAATGTTCTTGAGTCTCAGCTGGAGTAGGATTGTTGTGTATTCTTCACCCTGAGAAAGGATCTCAGCACCCTGAACAAAAGCCACACACCAATGCAAAAAATAAACCCAAAAGCCCAAGGCATCAGCTGTTTGATGACCCTTTGGTCCACCACTGGTTTGAAAGTGTGTGGGGTTAGGGTTATTCCAAAAATGTCAGGAGAAAGGATGTTTCTTTGAGGCAATTTTGAATTGAGAGATTTCTTAATCCAAGTTTAAAAAATACCCCAAGCTTCTAACCAGAAAAGCTCCTTTTCTACCATATTAAATAAATTATTATTTTGAAGTGGATGATATTAAGTTAAAGCAATGGGCAAGGGATTGGATCTGAATCCAGATGCTGTTCATTTTCAAGGCTTGTGATTTTAAATTTAACCCCTAAAAAGTGTAGTAGTCCCAAAATTCTTGCATAGAAGAGGAAAACCCATTCACAATGGCTATTCTGGGGGAACTGTGCTTCGTAATTTGGAAGAAAGTTCCATCAGGCATTTGAAATAGAAATGTGGCTTAATTATGTGATACCTCAGAGTAACAGCCCCTTCATGATGGTCCCAGCAGGAGCCACAGCTCAGGGCTGGCTCTGCTGAGGCAGCAGCAAATTCCAGCTGCTTCAGGGAGTGCCTCACTGAGTGGAAGGAGAGGTCATGAGGAGCAGCAGAAAAAGGAAAACAGCTTCCAATCATGTTTTTATAGAAACATTAAGGTGGGAAAACACCTCCAAGACCATCAAGTCCAGCCTTTGACCAATTCCCACCTTGTCAACCAGCCCAGAGCCCTGAGTGCCACGTCCAGTCCCTTAAACACCTCCAGGGATGGGGGCTCCACTGCCTTCCTGGCAGCTCCTTCCAACGCCTGACACCCTTTCAGGGAAGAGATTCTTCCTGAGCCATTCTTTCTACTTGGGTCTCCAGCTCAGGCTACATGTCCAGAATGGACAAAACTTTAAAACTGCACTGATTCTCCTTTTGTGTATAGACAATAATCAGAGTGATCTGTGTGTTGCTATTAAGAAGTCAGAGGAAGTCCAGGAGAAAAAAGAGTAAAGATAAAAAAACCTACTTTCCAAGGCCTTCTTTGGCTTTGCACATAAAAGCCGGAAGTGCATCTCATATATGTTGAACCCAGCCATTATTACAAGACCAGAACAACTAAAAAATAAAGCTGTAAGTGCAGCTGATCAGCCCTACCTGCTGAGGGCTGTGGGAGCTGGGGCAGCCCAGCCTCATGGCCACCCTTGTCCCCTCACAGAGAACAGCAGCAGTGACCAGAGACAGGCCTGCAAGAAACACGAGCTCTACGTCAGCTTCAGGGACCTGGGCTGGCAGGTAAGGGCATCACAGGGGTGCCTTGGCACATCATTTATCATGTGCAGCAGTGAGATCCAGCCACAAACTGGATTTTTTATTTTAAATCCTGAAGGGAAAAAAATATTTTGTACTGCCTTTAGCATGCTAAAGTGCTTCTGCTAAGTTTGGTATGTGAATATTGAGTGTGAGACAGGCTGGAAGCTGAACACATCCAGGTCCTTTTGAGGAGCTGTGGCCCTGCAGGTCCTCTGGCAGTGCTGAAGGCACACACAGCTCTCCATTTTCATCTGGTTAAAGACATTTTGCTTTCTGAAAGCTTGTGTCTGCATTGTGTTGCTGTGTGTCCTTGTGGACAGCCAGGAGGACACTGCTGAATGGATGAACAACTGAACCCAGATGTTCAGCTGCTCTGTGGGCACATTTGCAGTGTGGGATGTGTCCCTCCAGGAAAAACAGGCACTTTAGAGGCCTGTAAGAGAGCTTCAGCAAGGCCAGGGGGCCAGATTTTTATTTTGCAGGCCACTGTAACTGTTCATGGATGTATGGATGTTTAGATTTGTGTGCTGGTTTTTTGTTTCATTGCATTTCTGCCTTTCTCCACAATCTAATGGCTTCAATTTGGCCAAGGACTGGATCATCGCTCCCGAGGGCTACGCTGCCTATTACTGTGAAGGAGAATGTGCTTTCCCCTTGAATTCCTACATGAATGCTACCAACCATGCCATTGTACAGACACTGGTAGGTGCACCCCACCTCCTAGCACAGGCTTGCATCTGACAGGTGCTACTCAGAAATAAATTTTTGCACACAAGAGACTCCAGGCTACCAGGGGAAGGAAGATCTGCCTTAGCTCTCAAGGTGCCTGCAGCATCTGGCTCCACATCTGGCTGAGGGGCCTGAGTTAGTACCTGGCCAGAAATGACCCTGTCTTTGCTGCAGGCATTGCCAGGCTCTCTGTGGCTTGAAAGGGCCCTGTGGCAGACATTGCAATGGGGGTTTAGTCCTGCTGCATGGGGAGGAAGGAACAAAATATGAGACCCACTATCAGCATCTCTTGGGAAAACTCTGTAAGGATCCGTGCTGCCACCAAAAGTGGATTTGGGGTCAGGGAATCCCTAAGTTGCACAGCTCAGCTACTGAGTGAAGGTATGGGACAGACAGAAGGTTGCCATGGAAAGAAGAATATGGGAGAGGAGAGGGGAGAAGTAAATCTTAACATTGCTCTACTTTCATTCCCCAGGTTCACTTTATAAACCCAGAGACTGTGCCGAAACCCTGCTGTGCTCCTACCCAACTCAATGCCATCTCAGTGCTCTACTTCGATGACAGCTCCAATGTTATCTTAAAAAAATACAGGAACATGGTGGTACGAGCATGTGGCTGCCACTAGGTTTGTAGGAAAGAGAAAGAAGAAAGAAAAAGAAGTTATTTGTGAAGAGTGGGTTTGTGTGGCTATGTAAGGGAGGGGGAAAGGTTGGTGCTCCAGCCATGGGTTTAAAAAAGTCCCAAACCATTTTAGGACCAGGCCTCTGAAAGTTCAGACAATGGAACAGTTTCTGAATCTAAAGAGGCATTTGAACACATTTTGTTTTAGTTTATTACAGACAATGAGCTTGTAAACTGAAACAAGGCAGAGAAACAGTTTAAAACCAAATCTGCTTACAAAATTGGCTCCTACAGTACATACTTTTGCAAATGAGTCTTTCTGGAGATTGCAAACTCACCAGTGTTGATTGTGAGAAAAACAGTAATAATCTGTCCAAGGTGAGACTGTGCTGTGACTAATAAGTGTGTGTAGTTCCTGTAACACGGTTTGCAATAAAATAAGTGAACAAAATATACCTGGAGTGAACAGGTATTTTGTTAGAGAATTATTGCTTCCACCCCTCTGCTTCAATTTCATAGGCAAAACCAAGGGTGAATTGCATGCAACTTCCAGTTTTAACTACAGTAGCAAAAGCTGGATGTGGATTGATACAAATTCAAAGGACAGATTAGGTTAAGAAAAAAAGTCAATTGGCAAGTAAAAGAACTGAAGAGAAATGCTTCAAAAAGTGAGAATTTTGGGGTGTACTTTTTTCTATCGACAAGGAAGGAAATTACCTTTTGCAGGCAGAAAATATTTCAGTTTGCTATGAACTTGAAACAGGAAAAGAGCAAAATGCTGAGAAACAGGGATTAAACCTGATATTTAGCTGGAGTGTCCTGAGCAGTCTCAGAGCTGTAACTAAAGATCCTGCTGCTGTGTGGAAAATGTCCATCGACTTCCCTGAGGGAGCAGGTTCCAGCACTTTTCCAAGAACATGGAGGCTCAAGTGCAGAGGTGCTGTGAGTTGAGATGTACACCCAGCACCACTGACTGGGAACAAGCCAGGAAATCCTTCCTTCCTGGGGCTTCTGATAAACCCCCTGCTCTCTGGCTTCACCTCAGCAAACCCCAAAACAATCGAAGCTGGAACCAGAAGTAAGAAAATGTCCCCTCAAGGCTTTTCTTTTTACTTCTTTTAAAGTCACAGGTTACACAAACATCACACTCAAGCAATTAAGGGGCAATTAAAGTTGTTGCAAAGAAGAATACACAGTTGCAGTAACCAATCACAAACCAATTCCCCACTTGGGCACCCACCCAAGTAGGATTGGCATAAATTTCACCAGGGAGGTAAAAAGAAAATAATGTCTTATTAAACCTCACATCCAGCACACCCAGCTCTAAATCTCCAAACTTCAAAAAGCCAAACCTCCAACAGATGGGTCCAGGACATCATAAATCCCTGGAAATGGGTCTCTGCTCAGTGAGCAGATGGGGCCATGCAGCCACAGTGGGGACTTGGCTCCACATCTTGCCTTAGAGGAGAGTTAGAGAAAGAAGATAAATGAAATTCTGGACTTCTCTCACTGCTCTTCTCCCTTTAAGTCACAGATCAAATCCAGACCAGATGCCTCACTTTAGAAAGAATAAGCAACCCCTACTGTCTATGAAATAAATTGGAAACTTGTTTCTGATGGCCTAATTCTCATCTCATTTGAGTCAATTGCTGTTTTCCCAGCAGTTTTCTCAGGAGCAGGATTAGGCTGATGGGAAAGGGGAAGTCCATCCATGACATTGGTAGGTTTTGGATGGGGGCCTTGGTGAGCAGCTGCCACATTGCCAGATGTGCCTGGCATCCCCCCAGGCCACCCCAACATCTGCAGGGGCAGCCTGGCTGCAGCAGGCACACTCCCCAGGCAGGACCCCAGCAAACCTCCCCACGGGGAGGCTTTGGGCAAACACAGCCAGCCAGGACAACAGCTGGGGCCAAAAGCCCACCTCTGCTGGAGCCTGCAGACAGCAGCATCCACCACAAAGAGCCAGAGCTGCCCTCAGGGCATCCCTGGTTTGGAGTGAGGAATTGAAATCAGGCAGATAGGAAGCATCTTTTGACACTGTACACATACATACACCAGGGCTTCTGTAAACCCCCTGAAGGAAGTGAAGGTGCTGCCTAGAAAGTTAAAACCTAATCGTGCCTGAACTTCCACTATTTAGTAGTCAAGGATTAGTTTTCTCTTGTGGGTGTTTCAGTGTTGGTGGTCACTGCGTTGATGTGTTGCATTTTTAACTTGGACCACAGTACCTTGCTGTATAGGATTCATATATATTAAGTATTATGTGGAGATTGTTTCTGGTTTGGTTTTTTGTTGTTGTTTTTAAGCATAATAACAGGGTTTCTATTGCTAGGCTCAACACCAGCTTCACTGTTTGTACATTTTTATGTAAATAGTTGTCACAAGCCGAAGAAGAATTATTTATTTCCATCTCTGAATTCCTTTTCAATCACATGCAGGAAAAATGATTCTGGGTTCCTAAACACATTTGTTTCCTTATTTAAGAAGATATTTATTAACAGTTGGCAAAAATGCATACACATTTCTGGTTCTTTTCATAGAGCAGTTGTCAGAAGCCTTTTTGTACAAACTTAGTAAAATAAATCATTGCGACTTTACAAAAGATATCCTGATGACATTGTGTATCTGTGTGGTTATTCCCCTTTTATTCAAAGAACCTTTTTGGCTGGAAAGTGTTTCATCTTGAGCCTGTGTTTTCACACAGCTCAGTCTCTATGTACGGGCAAAACTGTCACATGTCATTATTTGGTGCAGCTCCTTCAGTCCAAATACAACAGGGAGGGAAGAATAGCAAAAATATGGATGTGTTTTGCAGTCTGTGCTGCAAAGATCCGTGATTGAATTACAGTGCAGCTGTCAGCAGCTGTTTCAAAGAAGCAGGGGGTAAATTAGTTCTGTTTACTGCTAACATAGTTCAGAGATTTAGTCATCCCAATAAAATTATAGAGGCACAAGAAAGGAAGAAAGAAACTCCAAAGAAACATCAGCCAAGAAGCTGACATTTTCTAATTTAGATTGTTTTAGCATATTTTAGAGATGCTGCTGGCATGAGGTTTCCTACTGTGGATACCACACTGCATTGCTATGGAGGCAGCTGAAAAAAATAATGCTCTAAATCCCTCTATTAACTGAGCATTATATCTTCGGGGCACAACAGAAGTTTTGGGGTGAGCAGAGTTGTGCCAGTTTATGTTGATATATTCACTGGGCCAGAGGATTAAACCAGCAGCATTTGGGACTTAATCTGCCATCTTACATGAGCAATTACAAATTCATAAGTAAATTTGCTTTGTGCACTGCTCTGAGACTCAGTAAAGCATCAGTGGAAAGACCTTTGTTGATGTAAAACGAGACCTACCCAGCTTCTGTAGGCCTGGACTCATTTTAGAAGGAGAATTCTCTGGTATTTCTCATTTTGGTCCCAATTCTCTTCATTTAGGTGTAAGGCAGGGATAGTGCCAGCAAGGGGAGAAAGAACAAAATAAATATTTTTGCTTTGCAGGGCCAGTCCTGCAGCCAACAGCAGCTTTACCACTGACTTAACACATCCAGCCTTCTATTCATGAAATATCTGCTGGTTCCCAGCTCTGCCACAAATACACACAAGTTAACTTGCTGGATGTGCTTTGGAGCAGCTTTCCCAGCCTAGGAGCCAAAACTCCATTCCCAAGCTGGGTGCAGCCTCCCCTTGGTCTGTAGCGCTCCTGTGGCTTTGTCTCCTCATCTACTGTTCTGGAAGAGGAATTCCTGACATGAGCACATACACTGCCATAAACTGGCAGGGCCATAAAACCCTGGTGAACGAGCTTCCAGACAGCTAGATTTATCTGAGTAATGACATTTTAAAGCACATTTAAAACATTTATAGAACAGTTATTTTAACTTCCTTTCAGACCAAACTTTGAGGTTGTTATGTTTGCTTAATTGAGCTGTTTCAGATCTGTTCCAGTAATGACAATAAGAATCTCTTGTCCCTATGCAGGAAACTGCCTCCATCGCTGCCAGAGTTCATAAAATAAAAAATAATGATTTAAATAAGCCTTAGTGCAATTTTAAGATTCCTGATTGTTGTGGAAGTGTCAGCTGTAAAGCCTAAAACCAGAGAGGGACAGCAGAGCTCCAGGGCATGGCCAGGGGCTGCAGGATTCCCTCTGCTGCTGGATTCTGCTCTGCCTGCAATGAGGACAGATACTTCTGGATAAAAATCCCCAGTCTCATCTTTGGAGCTCAGAATCCACATCCTCTGCATGCTTCCATCCAAATACCCTGCCTGCTGGCTTCCACTGCTGCCACAAACACATTATTCTCTGTATTCAACCTTCCTTCGAAGAGAAATTCTGCCCAATTAAGCTAAAAGGAGGCAGTTTGAAGTTTTTATTTATCAGGTAATAATTGACAAGACCTCGAGGCAAAAATTAGGAGCACTTTATACTACAGTCATTCATTACCTGAGTACAAAAGCAACACAAATGGGTTATTATGGCCATTTTGAGTTACTCTGTTTTAAATAAAAATATCTATTCCTTTTTCTGCTTAATGCTGTGGAATTTGTATTCCTAAATCAGCAGCTGAAAAACACCAGAAGTTTCTGATAACAGGTTTAACACACTGATTTGTTTCCTAACTGGTTTTCCAAGGGGAGTTTACCAGGCAGTAGGAACAGACCTTTTAATTTCAGTATTTGAAAAGCTGTTTCTTGGTATTGTGAGGTTTACACTTTGGGATAAGTCTGCTGTTTTCTCCAACAGAATCCTCATGTATGAATTAATTCCATAAACAAAGACAGCAGAATCTTAAAACAGCTTAAGTTTGGCTTTGTATTTAAAAGGACAAGCCATAGACAGATTCATCATCTTCACACATTTTTTCCCCCAGTGAAAGGTACTGGGGAATTTTGGGGGGAAAAAGGGGGTTCAGGCTTAGCCCCACAAACCCTTAGAAAGTGTTTGCACTTGGCCAGTTTCTGCAGGCATGGTTAAGCATTTAACCATTTGCAGGCTGAAGCTCTACATGGGGCTGTTTGAGTTAACCTCAGCCTCAAAGAACTGGCTTGCTTACCTGCAATAAAACCCAATCCTAGGCCAGTCAGCAGTAATTTGGGGAGAGGAGCATTTGTGTCTGGGACTGGGAAAGGCTGAGTGGCTGCATCCACTGCAACCTCCGTGCCCAAAACTGAAACCACGCTCCGAGCCTGGGAGCTGAAGTGGCTCCTGAGAGAGATCTCTGTGCTGCTGATAACTCGGGGCTAATGGCCTTATTTTAAGAAGCTCTTAAGAAGAAAGGAGGGGATGCCAGGAGCTCAGTGGATCTGTTGTGCTTTAGTGTGTCAGCACCTGGGGCTCCAGCCCAGGACGTTGGGGTTGTGCTGAATTTCCAGAGCAGCACTACAGGTCTGGGATGTCACTGTGGTTTTGGAGTGCAGAGGAACACAGAGGCTCTTCTGACCTGGCTCCCCACCTTCCCTTCCATTGCATGATCTCTCCACTAAGGTCCAGAGTGGACAAGAGCCCTAGCAGTGGCCAGACACTGATGGTGACACCAGCAGGGTGACCTTTGCCTTGGCTAGTGAAGGAGATCGGTTGCAGGCTGCTGGATTTATTCCCATGCTATTTGCTGCTGCTGTGTCAGGTGCTCAGTATAAAATATGTGGAAGCAGAGACATTGAGTGTCTGGATTCAGTTATGAAGGGTCAGAGCTCAAAGATATCATTTCTCAGGTCCCAGCAATTTAAGCCATTTTGCTCAGTGTTTAAAGCAAGCTATAGACAAGAACAGAGCAGAGCAGTCAGTGGCTCTACATCTCTGCCTCAGGCAGAAGCATCACTCAGACTTTAAAAAGAGAGATTTGGGCAATTGCTTAACGAGAATAAACTCCTCCTTTTAGCCTCTATCTTAGGCTCCATACTAGGCACACAAGAAACAGAAGAAACCAACATATCAGCTGGTTCAAAACTGATCTGTGAGGAGTTTTGCTTCTGATTTGTTTATACATTTCTCACGGTGATATACTGCCACTGCTGACCTGTTTTTGGCTCCTGAAGTGAGAAACAGCTCTTAAACCCACTGAAATGAGTTGTTCTTCCTTAACAGGGAATGACCTGGCTGAACTGCACTTTTAGGAATTGGTTAATTACACCAAAGTTGTATTTCATGACACCTCGGGGCTAAGTTTTAGAGGAGACAGCAAGGAGAGGTAGGGCCATGCCTTTGTGAGGAGAAAGAATGCAGCTACTGCCTTTGCAATTGTACAATCAAGTTCTGAAATCCATCTTGCAGGGTTCCCCTGGAAACCCAGCCAGTGGCTTTGGGGAGAAGGAGCACGACACTCACAGAGACTGGGCCACCATCAACTTGGAATAACTTTTATCAGGATATCTTTTTCCCTAACACCAAGGCAAACTTTTTTTATTCCAAATCAGAAAAATGCACAAGTGATTCCAAGTTCAGCCCATCAGTTGTTTTGGTTTCACATGACTACTGAGAAATCAACTGTAAAAGCTGATGCAGTTATATACACACATACCACCATGCCCAGAATGTGAACTGTAAATACTGGCACAGAGTCTGGTTTAAGAAGCTGCAGTTAATGTTGTGTCAGAACAGCCCTTGGAACCCCCACTTCCAGAGACTTACCGTGCAGGGGGTGGGAAGGGAATAAATCCGATTTTGCTGGAGCTTTGCCCTACAACTTCTCAGCCATAAAGCCTTTATTTATGGCTGTTACACAGCATGAAGGATTCAATTTGTCCTTTGTTATGAATTTCAGTGGATCATGTAACTGTTTATTTCCAGATATTTAAAAAAAAACAGTTGGTATTTTTGGTTTACAGGAAAAAACAAAGCTCCTCATAGTCTACAATAGTGGGGACCAGCTTAGACCACATTTGATAGAGACAGGGGGTCCCAAAGCCCTGAAATTTCTTCCCTGGCCAGGAATGGCAGCAGTCCCCTCTGAGAGCTGCTGGAGGCACTTCCTCATGGGAGTAGGTGGAAAAGCACAACCAATTCAAGGCACAAACCGGATCTGCTCTTCACAGCTTGGAGAGATTTCCTGCTTCTAGTAGCAGCTGAGAACAAGATGCTCAATAAAGAAAAATCACAGCCAAAAAGAGATGCGTGTCTCCAGTGACTCACTGCACTTTGCACTGGCAATGTGGAGTCACAATGACAATCCTATTAATTAACACTTGCTAAGCATTCCCTCTTCAAAGAGTTTTTATTGTCAGTTAAAAAGGAGGATGCTATTTTGCATTCATTTATTTCATGTTTCTCATCTGGCTCAAGAACAAGCCTTGAGAAACCTGTTTTTTGGGCAAGAGGTAACAGCCTCAAGTTAAAAAGAGATGGAGGTTCCTTCCTGGGAGTTGTGGGAGACTGACAGCAAATTAAGCCCATGGGTCAAGTATTATGCTCTCCAGATGGGAGTGACAGTCTTTGAGGAAGCAGATCTGGTTTTCTGCTGTAGCACCTCTCAGAAAATGAAAAGAAAAACATCTCCCCTGGCACTGCAGGATACTGAAGTGGCTTTTGCTTCGTTTCCAGACCATGTGTCAGACATATCTGGGTGTCTCCTCAAGTGTCCTCATTCACTTTATCAACAGAGGTAGGAGACCAGGGATGCATCAAGTCCGTGATTCACCTGCCTCCTCTTGAAATATTTTCAACAAGTGGAGAGATCACAAGGATTGTCACCATCTAGGTCAGACCCTGGCATATCAGAGACTGCATTTACTGCTTCTAAAACCTAAAATGCAAATTATTTGGGGTGATTTATTGCCAGTATGAGAATAGTGACCTCAGGAGCTTGTTCTAGGCTCAGGATCCCCCAGTTTTGTCAGCCTCTAGTTGAAAATACACAGGTTAATTGGACAGAGGCATGGAAAACCCTCCCCAGCCTTATTCCCTGCCTCTGAAGGGAGTGTAAATGAACAACATGCCAGAGGTCACAGACACATTTGCAGAGAAGTTTACATTTAATCAACATCTGTCCCTCCCACCCGGCACATCTGAGGATCTCGTGGGAACAATAACAGTTAATCAATTCGCAAAAATATTGAGCTCCAGCTCTTCCCTCCTCAGTCAAATTAAAGACCTTTACTGTGCAGTGGCAGCTGATAAACACTGTGCCCTGTACTTTAGGTCCTCATTGCTGGTGTCTACCTTAATTGCTGCTTCCCATTTGCTTTGGCCCAGTCTCAAAGGAGGCAGCACATCTAATTGCACAGGAGGGAGATGTCTGCCTCTGATCTGTCTGAGCAGTTGCTCCCTCAAGTAATTTAGAAGCGTCTCTGTTACTCTAAACCAGTAAATGAGAGCAGCTTTGGGATGCAGCCATCTTCCCCAAACTAAAGGATTTTCCCTGTTCAGTAGGATGTTGACACATTTGGCTGCCAGAGCTGCTTATTGTGCCGTGAGTTGTCAGCCAAAATGAAGCTCCACTGCTGCCTGAAGTTGTATTTGTTGAGGCCTTCTTGTCTTTGAGAGGAAACTGCCATATCGCCCTCCCCACTCCATTTTCTTCTACCATTTACTCAATTAACAGCAGCAGCAACACCAGAACGTTCGTGGTGATGGGGTTGGAATTCCTCAGTGCAGGTTAACACGTCTAGAACACCAGATATCTACTGAGCTATATATAGAGATAGGAATACATCTCTGAAGAATTAAAAGAGAGGCCTATACTTCTGAAAGCCACGAGGCCACAAAGATAGATTATGTGAATTACTGTCATTACCAAAATTGCTGGTTAAAGAAGTTCTAAGCACCCTGCATTGCTCTAGCAGTTCGACTACAGGAACCACTGTAATTACAAAGTATTTTAAATCATGCCAGCACAAACACGATCTGGAAATGGAAAATACCATGCTAGTCATTGCATCTGGAAATTAATGGTTGGCATGGAAGTGCATGGAGCTGGTTACTCATGCACAGTGAAGTCATGTCCACCACCACTACCTTTGACTACAGGCAAAGGTCATTTCCAGTCTCACCCACACTTCTGGCAGCCCCCAGGCCCAAGGGCTGCTGCTCACACAGGGCTGGCATTGCTGATCGGGGACTGAGCCGTCACAACATCCCCAAGTGTCAAGAAAGGTGTGACACACAAAGGCCAAAGGGCTCCACGAGCCACACCACCCTCTCTTGCAAGATCAAATCGACATTTAAGTCAAGTAGTGCACAAAGAAGCAATCTAGTGAGTCTCTTTGGAATAATAAATGTTGGGAACTTCTTACTAAAGACCTGTGAGAGAGGAGTTTGTAACCAAGCAATTTCCACTCAAGTGAGGGAAAAACCAACCAACCAACCAGCAAAAAAAATCTTTACAGCAACTTCAAGATTCAGCTAACACATTTTACTGGCAAGAACAGCTTTTCCCCTCAGCCTGTGCACAGGGAAGGAGCTTGGGTGGACAGCAGAGAAGGACAAAGCAGAAACTCATCCATTTTCAGCACACCTGAGCCCTGGTGCGCAGCAGACAGGTCCCTTCCCGACACGCTGTCCTAGCTGCAGGTGGGACACCTGGCCTGCAGCACAGCGTCCTGGGGACCAATCTCCCAACACCACCAGCCCGGAGAGTGCCTGCCCTCATCTCCTGCAGAGCAGCTGCCGTGGGCTCCTGTCTGCCACATCAGAGGGGAGCTTATTCCAACAAGCCAGCAGCGCTCCCCGGAGAGCTGCAGCCAGCCGGAACCTGCATCTGGGATGGAGCTCACCCCGGCCCGTCCGGAGCTGGGCTGCGGAGCTGCGGGATTCTCTGCTAGGGCTGCGGGATTCCCGGTCAGAGCTCTGGGATCCCCCCGGTCAGAGCTGCGGGATTCCCGGTCAGAGCTCTGGGATCCCCTCGGTCAGAGCTGCGGGATCCCCGGTCAGAGCTGCGGGATTCCCGGTCAGAGCTGCGGGATTCCCGGTCAGAGCTGCGGGATCCCCGGTCGGAGCTGCGGGATCCCCCTGGTCAGAGCTGCGGGAGCCCCTCGGTCAGAGCTCTGGGATCCCCCCGGTCAGAGCTGCGGGATCCCCTCGGTCAGAGCTCTGGGATCCCCTCGGTCAGAGCTGCGGGATCCCCTCGGTCAGAGCTGCGGGCTGAGCTCTGCTGTCCTGAGGACAAGAGCAAACCTTGCTTTCAAGGGCAGAGCATCCCTTCATCCTTTGTTTCTGCACTCCTGGTTCCAAGCAACACTTTTGGTCCCCCCTACACGGATAGAGCAACATCCACTCTTCCTACAGATCAAGCTACAGCAACAAAATTCACGATTTGAAGATTATTTTGTCTGCAGAGTGTGAAGAACTTGCAGGAACCGCAGCCAGCTCTGTGCTGTGCTCATCCCTGTCAGTGAGTGGAGCAGAGTGGGTGGCAGCAGAACAAGGCACAGCACACAGAGCCAGCAGACAAATTCTGCCAGCTACAACAAGTGAGGCCACTGCCTAAATTGCTTCTGTCAAAACCAGCCGGGCCAGGACCAAAAAGAAAGCAAAACCAGCACAAACAAATCACTGGAGTAATAATTAAAATGACATTACTCTAAAAACACGACACAGAATCTCCTCTGTCAGGATTCACACACTATTTCAAGCTGCAGCATGCTCAGTGATCAATCCAAGCACCTGTTTCTCAGACACTGCAAACTACTGCATCATTTTATTTAGGATTACAAAAGATAAAACTTATCTCTCCAGTATCACAGGTCACCTTTTTCAGTTCCTCCATGCACTCTTCTCAAGAGAAGCAGGCTGTGACATTGAGGTAGCATCATCATTTTGTCCTTCCAGAGAAAAGAACTCACACTTTTCTGAAGTCACTAAAATGCCAGAGGCCATGAGACCTTTCCCCTCAGAACAAACTCTGGCCACTCTAACCAAGCCCCAGAACCAAGCTCCAAGCTCAACTTCTCAGTGACTGGTTCAAAATCCTACAGCTCAGTCCTTTCTGGGAACTCCTGATTTTTTCCTCACTTGGTGATAGTTTACCTATCAGTTTTTTCAATGAGGAGGCACCGTTGTTGCTGAAGTGTGGAGAAGCCTCCCTGTGCCCTTCTCCCAGGCTCCAGCCCCAAAGACCTCACTATTTAGACCTCACAATCACCCCTGCTGGTGATCACCTTCACCTCATGGACTGTGCACAGGAAGCCCCCCACACACCTGGTCCCTCTGCCAGGGGACTTTCTACCCTACATCACTGTGGGGACTAGGAAGAACCTGCCTCTGTCTCGTCTCCCTCTCTCTGGGGCTGCCATAGGCAGGCTGACCCAGAGAATCAGGATGTCCAAGCATGTTTTGGGCTGTCTTACATGCTCAGCTGGGCAGTGGGGAGTTCTGGAAAGCCTGGTGTAACAAAGGTAGGTTTTTGACATCTTGTGGCTCGTTTTAGCAAGGATTGCTCCTGAAACAATCCTCTCCCCAGCTGGTCTAGAAGGTCCCCCCATGTCTGCAGAGCCCTGCCCACGTGTGTGGGGGGATAGGCGTGGTCTCAGATACCCAAGGCTGCACATAAGGAGGTTTGGTGGAGCCACAGAAACCTTCTCCCCTCACACATGCCTTGCAAAAGCGACGGCTGGCTGTGCTGTCTGTCCCCAGCCCTGTGTCAGCCTCCCAGGCACTCCACATCTTCCTCAGAGCCGCAGCTCCGGGTGATCAGCACCACTTTAATGTGCTCTTTGTTCTCTCTGCATCTGGGGCCCACGTTCAGGAGCCCAGCAGTTTGCAAAGCAGTGGGGACTGAGTGACAGTGCCCCACTGAAGGGGCTGTTTGCCCCTGTTCTCTGCAGAGGGATTTTCCTCCAGGTCAGATGGATGGGCAGCACCTCCACACCTGCACAGGGCTGTGCTTTAACAGGGGGTTTGGGGTCTAAGGATTGCAGCAAACCTCACAGTGCCTTAACACAGCCCTCACTATACCTTAAGTGATTTACACAGCAGAGAATTTCACAGCCTACTCTGGCAAAAGTTCCTCTATTGAATACTGACAATTTCCACTCTCGTTTCTGTCCTTTAACGAAATGTAAGACAGGATGATGTGGAAGGATCTGGACCTGGAGTCTTGATTTCTGTTTTGCATCATCCACTGCATAACTCTGTGCAGGAGGCTTCATCCATCAGTGCCACAGTTTCCCTGTCCGTAAAATTTTAGTTTTGCAGAATTTTAGAAGGAATGGCTATGATGGGATGGGCTGTAAAGGACATAAAGCACTGCATGCAGGGGGCAGAGGTTGTGACAAGGAGTCTGGAGAGGCCACAGTGAGCAGACAGGAATGAGGACAAGCAGAGTGTGGCCACAGGTCCTGCCCAGCCCAGCTGCCCCAACCCAGTAGCCAGAGTGCCTGGAATGGGTCACTTCCACAGCAGTAACCAGGAAATCACACAGCAAGTCAAAAAATTGGGAAGTGTTTGGCCCCCATCCACCTGTCCTCATGCAGGCAATGCAGGGGCCTCTCTGATACTGTGCTCAATGGAAAATTTATCCTCCCCAGATATTTGTGATGTGTCACATCTCTCAGCCTGGTTGCACAGGCAGATCTGCCAACTGAGGGTTTTATAGGCCCTGCAGGGAGAGGAACAGAGTGAGCTGATCCCATTGCCATGGAGAAATAATTAAGAGGTTTTGTTGAGTAATGCTTGGAAAACAAAAAACTGGAAATGACTGTGGGTCTTAATTGAAATGTATTTCAAATTTACAGTTTTATCAATAATTTCCTTTTTCTCCACTGAAAAACACCTCTGGAATAATAATTAAAAAACCTCTGTGAGAAAAGGTGTTGTATAAATAACGTACAGATGTCAGACATGGGGAAGAATTATTTTAGGTTTAAACTTGCAGCAGAATTTGAAGGCAGGCTGTGTGAAGAATTTAAAAAAATACATTCATTTTTATTAGAACTTTATGTTTGCCATTTTTCAGCCTGTTCCTCATAAAAAAAGCAAATTTCAGCTTCTCTAGAACTGTGGTTTTCATAAGCCAGGTTTAAGTGTAGGCACGAGACAATCCCTGCAGGGGGAGGGAGCTGGATCTGGGAAAGGCTCACACAGCACCTCTTGCAAACTAGGGTCAGTACAAAACCAAAATGTGTGCTTGCTTGACTTTGGGGATGGAAGAAGCTTTTGGCTCACTCATGTTTAAGGCATCCATTCATCCACAGAAAATAGTGGATCTGCATGGCTCAGAAAGCTGGGAATTGTGGGGATCCCTGCTGGCTGCGGGCACAGCTGTAAAGATGGAGCTGGAATACCTGAAATATCTGACAAAATTAGGAACAAGGATGACTGAAGAGATTGTAGGGTGCTGCTGGAGACATCTGGGGATCCATGGGACTTTTCTGTCCCTCCTTTCTGTGTTTGCACTCCTGGCACTTGGGACAGACCTAACCCATCCACGTGGATTCCGTGCTCTGCTGTTCACATTTCTCAATGAAAGCTGGGGCTCCTTTGAAAGCTCATCTTGTTTTCCCTAATTCAATCCGGAAAAGAGTCATATTAATACCAACAGATACCGCCCACACACAAATCAGAAAAATTAAAGGGCATTGCAAAAGTGCCTGTTTCCAGTGGTCAGATTAGCTGCAGACGGAAGCAATTGGAGCTGCATTAAAACTAACAGGCTGTAATTGTCCAGAGGCTTTGTCTCGCAGTGCAACACTTCTCTTTGGCTCTTCACAGAGATCTCTTGGAATTTTTTCAATCACTTTTCTGCTTGAAGTATATGCTGCATTTCAGATCTTTCCATGTCACAAGAGAATGAGCTAAAAGTTCATCAACAGCCTATGGCAACATCTCAGTGGAGAAAGCTGAAGTCATTTCTTAATGCCATTTCTTATTAGCTATCATCATTGTGTAAATGCTGCAAGTTCAAGAGCGCAGGAGGTCTGCTGTTAATCATTATGAACCTTGGTTTCTCCCTGCCTAGCAGTTAAACCTTCAGAATCATTTCATTTCTTTAAAATATACAGAAAACTGGCTTCTCCCAGACCCTTGGGTGTTCTAGTGAATAATACTGTGGACTCAGTTCCCAACCAGCTTTCTGTAGTTAGTTAGTTAGATAGATCTTCTATTTAAAGATAAGTTCCATCCCACCCCTCTGCAATCTGGTAATGATTACTGGTTACTGCCACCCGCAGACTGATAAACTTATAACAGCTGCATTGCAGGAAATCACCTCCAATTCAACCCTGATGTTGTAGGGATGTCTTTAGTTAGCTTAAATCAGCTTTTAACATTCATTTTTTTTTTGTGTGCAAAACACCTATCATTAATTTTGACTCGAGAGATCAAACAGTTAACAATGTGTTGATCCTAGCTTACTTTTAAGTGATGTATTGTATCATTTCTGAGAGTTATGAGGGGTTGATATTTTCTTTTCCTAATGCATCAAAGTCGATAAGTGAGCGGGGCAAACCCGCGTCCTGGGAAAGGAAGCTATTAACAGCTCTGCTCGGAAGGTTCTGAGGGCCACATTGCGTCACAGCCCTCCAGTTTATTGAATGTTAACTCTTTTTTTTCTTCTTTTTTTTTTTTTTCCCCTAACCAAAGGAAATGAGTTTCTATAATCCTCTGCTTTGAGCTGCATCCTCAGTGGGGTAATGAAAAATGACCCATGCCATCTGATAGCGCGCTACTTTGCACACAATAGATCTCCACAAGGGCAGGCACAAGGCGGCTCCAGCCCCAGCCCCTTCCCTTTGCTGAAACCCACAATGAATTTATTTATTGCTGGTCCAAAAGGAGCTGGAACAGAGCGGGCACAGAGGGGCAATTGCCCGAGTTTAACTCGGCGTGGTGGGAACGCAGCCCCAGAGAAAAGGAGCGGCGTGCAGGCTTGGGAGGGCAGAAGGGTTTTAGAAGGAGGTTCTTGAAATGGTGGGGCCATGCACAAGCAGAGAGCAAGGCAGCCTGGTTCCATGAACAAGGCATCTGCTTCCTTGAAAACTCCTTTTTTTTTTTTTTTGGCAGAATTTGTATGCGAGTTGGGCACGTTGAGTGATTTATGGGGCCATTAAACATACACTAAATCAATCTCTATTAGGGGGAAAAAAAAGAGCCATGTGCTTAAGAAAGGCCCTCGAGCGAGATTGCTGAACCCTGATGTTGTGAGGCAGAATGGTCACTGGCAATTTGGAGATGTAACTTGAACTCAGTCAGTCAATTTGGATATGATAGTTTTTAATGTTCCATGAATCCAGCAAAATGTGTATCCAATTAACTACTACTAAAGGACCTTATTTATAAAATAATACTTTTGCGGTCAGGTCGCACTTTTTCCACTCATTTCAGTGCACAGTTCAGGTTGCACATTTTGTGTGTTTGATGAATACAGACAAACACCCGCTGCTCCTGGCAGGGCTGGGCAGAGAAGAGGCTTTGTCCCCATTATCAGAGATTTAGGCTGGGAGCAGAGGCAGGAGATGGATTTTCTGCTGGAACTGAGCAGCAAGAATTAAAGAAAGAAGTTGTCACTTGCTGAGGGATCTCTCCAGTGGGAAGATCCAAGTGCTGGAAACACTGAATTGGCGAAACACTCAGCTGTTTACTCAGGGCTGTTTTGAAGCTGAAGAAATTTGTAGGTGGTACAAACATGGCCTTCAACACCCAGGAGAAACACCCTCCTTAGCAAACATATCTGAGTCATTAAAGAATAAGTGCAGAATGTATGCATCCCAAAACAGCCTCTTTTCCAGCACAATTTCATTTTAAGACCGTGCAGTGGGCAGACATTCACAAATTCAGGCAAAACCAGGTTTTATGAACTCCCCTCTGGATTGCCTAGGCAAACAAGCATAACATTCAAATGGAAACAGGCCAAAAGTGTTTCGTGAATAGAGCATTAAGATATTTTCTTCTTGACATGGCAAGGCATGGAAAACCTGCAGCAAAGCCCTGCAGCTTGTCAGAGAAAACTCTCCTGTGTACGTGTGTGTATACACACACGTAGGTGCGGGAGAGTGACATGTAAAGTTTCTGACATGCTGCAAGATGGGATGGGGAAACTCAGGAATTCTCTGTCCATCCAAGAGCATTTCTCACCCAAGTTCAGCATTTTATGCCCAGCTTTTCTCCAGTATTGTTTTCATTTCTTTTTTTTTTCTGATTTCAAAATGAAAATATTTGAAGTGTGAAATGTTTGAGTTTCAAAAATGAAGAAGCAAGTTTGTTTAAAAATTAAAAAAAAAATAAAAGAAGCTATCCAAAGTGCTCAGGAGAAACAGAATGAAAAGGCAAAGGAATGAGATTGCAACAGAAGCTGACCTGGATACGACAGAGGACATGGAAGTGATGAGGCTGTGACTTGCACTAGAGCCCTGTTCCTCCACAATAACCCTTGAGCTCCACCACAGCCCAGCATCTCCTGCAGCTTAGGGACCACCTGGGAGAGGTGTCTGGAAGAGAGAATCGATTTTTTGTGGAAAAGAGGCAATGGGATTTAAGTTTCGGATCCCACTCGCATGGCTCTAAGGTTCAAGGGTAGTGGCAGCTGAAGATACAATTAATAAAACAAATCTAACCAGGTAATTACTTTGGTGATGCAGCCTAATTGCAAGGAAAACAGGTCCACATTGGATTTCCCTGAGCACAGGGAGATCATATGCAGTGTTTCCTGGTATTCTGGCAATCAAGTGCACACTCATGAGACCCACATGTCCAGAAAATACCTTCCAGGAGAAGTAGATCTCTATAAAGACCAGGAAAGCTCTGACAGAAACAAGATTTGATATAAGACATGCCAGAGACAGCTGAGTGGATTATAGGGATGTACAAGAGGGTTCTCCCCAAACTGCAGCTGACAAATTTTGCAGCAGCAGGCAAAGAGCAGCCCTTGCTCACAGCCCACACTTGATGGGGAAAAAAGCCATGGGGTGTCCTTGGCACAGGGACTGAGCTCTCCTTGGTGCCAGCAGCTGCAGCTCCAGGCTCTCCTTGCACCCAAGCTTTGCTGCCCCTGCAGTTCAGCCTGTCCTGGGGGATTTTGCATCAAACCATAATCATTTCCCTCTCCCGCTTGCACAGCTGGTGAAACACCCAAACCTGCCTTGCACATCCTCCTTGGCTTTTCTCCTCTTTTTCGTTAAAAAGAAACAAAACAAAGCTTCTTCCCCCAACCCAAAACAAACTCGTTTTCTTGCTTTCTTTCACGGCAAAAGAAAAACCAAAATAAACAAAGAAACCACTGCCTTCCCTCCTCCCTCCTCAAACCCTCGGGGGCAGTGTGGAGGTAGAATGCCCTTTCTAATTTCATTGACAGTGCTGTTGATATATAGGGTAATTTTATCTTAACAACCTGTAACAAAGGATAAGACAGTAGTCGTCTTGCATTCCAGACAGTAGGAGATGTTTACTCATTCTCCCAGCAGACTCTCTCATCACTCATCTAGACTTTATTAGGATGCCAGGAAATGGGAAACCTATAATTTAAGAAATGGATCACACAGAGAAACTTCTTGTTTGGTAAATAAAAGGTGGCTGAGGATCTGAGGTTAATTTGCTTTTTAAAAAACTGTTCTCACCAGTTTTCTCATTTCTTCCCCAAACTTTACTGTGAGCAATACCACAGAGTGGTATTGAGGAAAAGCATCGCTGGGCACCTCAGGAAGGACTGGGATGTGTGCTAACCCCAGGGCTCTGGAATCCCATGCTGGTTTTGAGTCCATGCTGGCAGCAGTGGCTCAGCCTCCAGAGCATGAAATGTGTCTGTGACAGGGATGGTTTTGTCTTTATCTTTGGAGGCATCACAAAGTCCAGGCTGGAAATACACCCTGAGCAATCTCCTTCCATGGGGCCACGAGGAGGAGAAGGGGGTGAGAAGAAAGCACATATTTTGCAGCAAACATTCTTAGGGGTTTTTGCTTCTTAAGTGACTTTCACATGAGTGTTTATTCCTGTTTATGTAGCTCGGCATGAATGCCTGGCTTTGATTTGAGGACAAACTGCCCCATAAACTCATGAATGTCTGAATTTAACCTTCACCTTTCCCCCCTAACCTTCACTCTTGCTTTCCTCTTCATAATTGGTGACATTCTCACAGCCAAATTTAATAAAATACGTGTTACTGAGAGTGAACTAGACTGTGAGCACAGATGGATGGGGGAGGGATGATGTGTGATGCTGGTCAGTGCAGGGGAGAAAACTCCTGCTAAAACCAAGTGCTAAGACAGGGTTCCTGCTCTTTCAGACCAAGATTCCCAGTGGCCAGAAAACCATTGGCAGATGAATAAGCCCAGTCCTCCTCTACCCATTAACCACAGCTTGGCTTCTCCCTCTGGCAAGTCAAACAAACGCCCAGATTCATCCATTCCAAATTCTCCAAGTGCCATTGCCTGTGGCTTGGGGCTCCTGCCACACCAGCCACCTGTGCTGGCTGCAGGGCTGCTGAGGGAGCAGCTCAGCATCTCCCAGGCACAGTGTACCTGCCCCGAAAGGAAGCAGTCACCCATTCTGGACACCCATCAAAGCAACATCTCTCCTTTAAGCTGTGCTTTGGCCTCTCTGCCCTGCAGTTGTCAGCCAGGAGCAGGGCTTGCTCTGGCATCCTCCTGACAGCTGCCACTGCAGTTGTGTGGGCTGCACAGACTTCATCTCTGCTTGGATTTGGCCCTGTGGTTTTGAGGCTTCTCACCCAATGACAGATTCCCAAAGAGTGTGGTCGTTGTCATCTTCCAAGCAGCCCTTAAATCCAGAGTTGAAGTCAAGGTTATGTGGTGCCACAAACCTTTGAAGAGCTTCTTTGCGTGCTCTGCGAAGCAAACCCAAAGACCACTGATGTTCCTTCCTGGGTCAAATCTATCTCTGCTGTGAACTCCACCTAGTCCTGGGGAGTGGCTGGAGGGGGTGAATGTGCTCAGCCCTGTGATCATTAAAGGCCTCTCACACTTGGATATATCTGATCATAGCTGTTAGGCTGCATGGCACAGAAAAGAGATTTTTTTTTTCTCTCATTTTATACATGAAGTCCACTTGGAAATGGACCCCAGCAGCTGCAGCTTGCTGGAGGCAGTAATGGATGGAGGTAATTTATCCCATGTATTTTTTTTCCCTGAAAGGAAATTTAGTTTTTAAATGCAGTCATTGTGGGGTAAGAAGAGAAGGAGGAGGGAACTGAGAGAGGATAAGAGGCATGCCTTTAATGACAGGAAAAGAAAAATCTGTGAGCTCAAACTAATGCAACTTCCAAACTCAAATAGATGTCACCATGGTGACAAAGCCTCAGACTTCATAAATTTTTTCCTCTTCCCGTTTGTGGTGAGCTCTGGTACCCTGTTAAATACATCCAAAGCCTTTTAAAGACTCGTTGGAAGCATCTGATCCAGTAGAAGATTTCCTCATAATAACACTCATTAGATATGGGGAGAAACCACATCTCAAGCTGCCTTCCTGACTCTGAACACTAAAGACATGAACTTTGGAGTTAAAATTCATCGCCTGTATGAGACTCACTTGCATAAATATGATTTCCAGCACAAAAATTCCAGGGGGGAGGTCTGTGGTAGGATAATTATCCCAAGAACTCCTTCACCTCAGGATCTGCTAATCAAAACCCGGGGACTTATACATGTGTCTGTAAATAATGATTGATTTGATACCAATCCAGTGATGAACTGGAACTTGAATCAGGCTGGTTTGCACAGCCCCAGCCCATTTAACCTTTTCAGACAGATTTCACTCATCCCACACGTCCTTACACCTCAGTCAAAGCACATCTGAGTAGTTCAGAGCCACCACCAGCTCAGGGCTGTTTGGAGACCAGTGTGAAGCCTCTTGGCAATCACTGCAGACAGCAGCAAATAAAACCAGCATTTCAGCATCTGACCTGAAAGATCTCTTTAAATGCTTCTGATGCCACCCAAACCTGAGACTCACAGCAGGTTCTTCTGAGAAATCCAACCAGTTCTGGGCCCCACTGTGGACCCAATATGCCTCACTCTGCATTTGCCAGCTACAAAAATGTCACGGGCCTGAATATTTCAGGATTTACAGCTGCAGAAACCCTCCAGTGTCACCTTTCTTCCCTTTTATGGCTTAGTCATAGTCTTAAATTCAGCTGAATACAAAGAGCTGCCTGTAGACAGCTAATCCTAAAGACAGAGCTTTGTGTGAAACTTGGAGGGGGAAAAAAGAAGGAAAAAGAAAGAAATCACTGGGAGGGATTGGCAGGAAAGACAAAACATTTTTGGCTAATTTTTGCTGGTATTCCTCTACCCTGGTTTGGGGCTGAGCTAAAAGGCTCCTCTTTTGCCCATTCTCACACCATGTGCTCAGCAAAGGCGATGATCCAGCAGACACCAGCGGGGTGGGAGGGGAGGGCTGAGCTCGGGGAGGAGCAGCAGCCTTTGCTGTCACACCGGTAAGGATTATCCTCACATGAGCGCTGAAATCCCGGGCTGATCATGCTGAGGTAATGCTGATGATTACACAGCAAAGCCAGCCCGTAACCCAAGTCCTAATTGCATTTAAAGGGCTCTTCCTGTCTCCAGGGAGGTGCTGGGTTTGGATATTCCTTGGGAAGCTGAGTGGTCCTGGCTGTCCCAGACCTCCCCCGGCACTGGGGACCTGCTCCAGTCTCGGAGCTGGAGCAATATCTGCACAAGCTGCTCAACTTTTCGCAGAATTTCCAGCTGTGCTGACCTTAATTTACACAGGCTGTGATCCAATCCTTTGTCAGAGCAGCCTGAAGTACCTCAGGTCTTTCCACCTTTGGGCCCTGGGCTTTCCACCAGGGTCAGCACAGTTATCCCAAACACCTTGAAAGTCACCTGACATTTTCCCTGCTGTGCCTTTCCTGAACGCAGAAATTCTGCCCTCAGGTTCCAAAAGATTCCCACAGGTATTGAGAAGCAGAGGAATAAAATTCACCTTAAAAAATAATTCTGTAAGCACCACTGAATTTCACATAGTAACAAAACCCTGCCCTCCCTTAACAGAGCCCATCCTGCCCAGGGGAAGTCAGTGACCTCCATTCCAGTTTGGGAAACCACCAAACAAGGGATGTCTCCATAAAAGATACACGGCATGTTCTTCCTGCCTGCATGGAATTGTCTCCCATCATTGCTGCTCCCCTACATCAGGAATTAAAATGTGAAATATCCTGAAAACAAGGTAAAACAGTTGAAAGCTAAATACATAAACAATAAATAGAATTTTTCTCTCCTGTTATATCACTACAGCATGTGTACATAAACAAAAATGGGGTTTATAGGTTTGGTTTTTTTCACTTCATGATTAATCAATTAACAATAGGCTTAATGTTTGGGATTATTTCAGGAACTAGTATTATTAGGGGAATTAGGAATGTCACCCATGTTAAGGATGCTGAGAAGAAAGCAGAACTGCCCTGATGCTGCCTGGCTCTGCCTCTCAGTGTGTATTGGGCTCTGGATAGGCAGCACAGAGAGAGCAGGAATCCCCTGCCCAGCACGCAGCACTCTCAGCCTCCTGCATCCCAGGGACACTCACAGGAGGTCTCCAGGATGGCTCCAGGCTCCTTTTGATGCTTACAACTCAATTCTGCAATCACAACCCAGGACAGCTTGTGAAACCAAAGAGGGATGATCCAGCTTTTACTGGGAGATGTTTTACCCTCTGCCAGCTGCAGGATGCTGGTTTGCACTCTGTGCCTCTTTGATATCTGACACAAGCTGCTGTGGGGCTGCTTACCTGCTAAAACTGTTTGGATTTGTCCTGGTTCTTTCTTGTCTGCACATGGCTTGCATCTAGGTATACTTTGCTGATCTCTCATGGCACTTTTTAAGTAGCCTCCCTGTGATATTTTTCATATGCTGAGTCTAATTGGTACCTTGCAGTGAAAAGAGTCTAAGTTACAAGTGGAAAATGTATTCCCTACTTTAGTTATTATCAACTCTTTAACATAGAACTAAAAATATTAACACACAATACAGAGCTCTCTACAGTGAATATAAAAGCACTTCTGAGAGAGTAAATCAGTATTTTGTTACAATATTTATCTAAATGTATCTAAGTAATACACAAACCTGAGATTGAAACCTTTAAGGCAGAATCTGCAAGTTTTATAGTATCATATAATTGGATAATATTAAATTAATAACAAAAACCAGCACATTTCAATATCCTTCCACAAAAAATAATTGTATCACCACGCTAAAGACAAGGAGCTAAGGCACAGTACCAGATTCCCAGGAAATAAATGCCTTACCCAGGAGGCAGCTGAGCTGTGCTCATTTATATCCCCTGAGAACGTGCATTGATTAAAACACTTGGTCAATGTTACAGGACAGGGAGGAAACAGGAAAAGATGTTCAGTGCTGCTTTTGTGATTTATCCATCACACCATGTTTCCTCACTGTGTGGAGATGGGCAAGGCAGTGCACTTGACCTGAGAAGAGAAAAAGCATTAATTTTTAAGTGTGCCTTCAGTTTCCCTGAAGGGATCAGCCTTGCTTCCATACAGGTGCCAACACCCGGAGCCTCACTCTCCTCATCCCACCCTGTCCAGGTGGGACCCAGCAGCAGCTGGGATCTGGGACAATGCCTGGCACTGCACATCAGGGCAGGACTGGTGGATATCCATTATGGCTGAGAACAGGCTGTGGAATTCCCTCGTGGCCCAGCACAGCCCTGTGCCAGGGACAGCCTGGGGACAGCTTACACCAGCGCCACTGCAAGAGCTCTGCTAAGCCCTGGCCTCAGGAAATCCTGATTGCCAGGAATAAAAGTCTCTTTCATCTCATGGGCCAGTCCTTCCCCATGGTTTAAGCTGGAGGACCACATAATCCTGTTTTTCTGTGGGGATGTTTGTAACCCAGCTGTAACCAGTGTGATCCTGCTGCAATCAGTCCAGAGCTCCTGGGGGTGGATCTAGGGATGCTGCTCTTTGTTATTCCCAACAGAGTGCCTGGTGAGCAGTGTCCCAGAGGGCTGAGGGAGAGCCCCACAGAGCTGCCACTCCTGTTCCTCCTCACATCACCTTCTATTGAAGAAATCGAGTAGGAATAAGCGTTTCAGGCTCCTCGTTGTGATCTGAATTTCTTCCCCATAGTATGAGTCTTTATCTCTGTTGAGCTTTTCCAAACCAAAACTGCTTATACTGATTGCCAGAGCTAGACCTAAATTAGAGACAGAAAATTTGGGGCATCAGAACTCCACTCTTCACTGAGTAATCGCTGTGGGTGGAAGGAGGAAGAAGCTGCCATTTCTGCCACTCACACAGACCATCCCACTGGGTAACACCAGGAGTTTTTCTGCTGAGGTAAAATCATCTCACCCATTAGGCTAAGTATGTTTTTACTGATTGCCTTAAATTAAATTGAGCCAAACTGTTCTTACCTCCTGGAGGTGTGACTGGAATGGAATCATTTCACATTGCTCACAGAGTGAGGCTGCAGGAGCTGAAGAGACATCATTTTAGTCAAAGGCAAATAGCTTTTAAATTACATATATTAATTAATAATTGAAGTCTTGGCCAGAAGAATTTGTTGCCCCTGGACAGGAGTAAAGTCCCCTGGAATAGATGGGAATTTTCCATCAGTTAAAAGCAATAACTTAAAAAGGAGAGTAAGAGAGCATTAAATGTGCTCTAGAGAGAACAGTACCAGCTGGGCAGCGCTGGAGACGTCCTGGAGGAGCCCCGATGCTATCGGGATGTCCTGAGGAGGATTCTGGGGGTCCCAGAGCTATAGGGATGACCCGGGATGTCCCGGGGAGGATTCCGGGGATCCCGGAGCTATAGGGATGTCCCAGGATGTCCCGTGGAGGATTCCGGGGATCCCGGAGCTATAGGGATGACCCAGGATGTCCTGGGGAGGATTCCGTGGATCCTGGAGCTATAAGGATGTCCCAGGATGTCCCGGGGAGGATTCCACGGGTCCCGCAGCTATAAGGATGTCCCGGGATGTCCCGGGATGGTCCCGGCAGCGATGGAAATGCCCGTCCGCTCTCTGGCGGCAGAGCAGCGGAACGGCAGCACCGCAGCATCCCCGGGATTGAAAATCCCAGCCTCAGAGCGGGTGGCACGGACAGCGGGACACGGCTCCGAGAGGGAGCGGGAGCCAGGCGGGGCTGCTCGGCTCCTTGTCCCTGCTCTGCAGGAGCAGCTGGAGAGCCAAGAGCTCTCGGGGAGAGCAAGCAGGAGCGAGAGGTGGCAGGAGCAGGTGTTAAGAGGAAGGGTGAGAAATGGAGAGTGCAGGGCTCACAAACACCAGCTCCAGGCACCTCTGCGGTCCCTGCCACGCCGCCCTCTCCCGCGGCACCGCCCGGCTCCGGACTCCTCCAGGGCCCACACACGCTGCTCCCTGAATGCGAAAGAACAGAGCTCTGCATTCCTGCAGCAGGTGTCCCCGAGCTGCTCTGCGCTGGGGCTGGCTCTGTTTGCCCCAGCGGGTCTCTGCAAGTCTCCCTGCGGTACAAAGTCACCCCTCTCCGTGCTCTGTGCGGTGCGGACTGAGGCCCCTTGAGGAGATGAGGGCTGTGGGTGCACATATGAGCGCTCTGTGGCTGGGTGTGAGCCAGCTGTGCGGGGCCAGCCCTGCTCCTGGAAGCCAAAACCCCGCGGGCACGGCAGGTGCAGACACCGGCGGGGCCTTTGCGCAGCCCCTGCCCTGCCCTGAGCGGGGTCGCTGCTCTCTGGTTCGGTGCCCAAGGCAAAGCAACGCCCGGAGTGCCAGGGACGGACCCTGCCCCGGCACTGCCGGCAGCTTTTGGCAAAGCGTGTTTGCTACTTTTTTTACCAGAACATTTTGCAACTACTCGGCTTTGGCAGCTCCATTTAACCTCTGTGACATTTCTGTGCTGCACACAGCACTGGGGTGGGAACTGGGACCGTGCACCTAAACTGGACTGGAGCTGCATGTGCCTGTTGTACCCCATGGAAATGCTCCTGCATTGATAGAGGATAGACAGAAACAATTACGGGACCAAAAACTTACCTAGCTTCACCATAAGTGGTCCTGCCTTAACTTAAAAATACATATTTAGTCACATTTTGTGTGGGATTTCTTTTAACTTGCCATCCAACACGGTATCTGACATCACTCAGGGCACCAGTCTGGTCCATAGGTCCTCTCCTATGGCTGTTTGCCATTCATAATACATGATGTTTCCTTTACACATACATCTAGCTGTTTATTTATAGATAGATAGATAGCTCAATATCTGCATATATGATTTTTCTGTTGAGAATAAGCTGCCAGCCCTCTTCCATCCTCCCAGCAAGAGGATCCCCGAGACAAAGCTGTGGCTTTGCCCTCACCCACCTTCCAGTGGGAACCCACAAACCTTTCCCCTCACTGAAATGCCGCTCCTGGGTAAATATTTTCCCGTGTGCATCGTGCGAGGTGCTCCAGACGCCGACCTCGCTTTCCGAGGGCGTCGTTGCTGCTGAGGGAGCGAGGGGCACAGGCGGCTTCGGGAGGCGCCGCAGTGCTCTGGGCGCTCGGGAAGGATCGTCCTCACCCACCCGTGCCCTGCTCGGAGCGATCCGCGCCCGCTGCCGGTGCCCGAGTCCCGAACGCCCGCGTGGGTCCCGGGCTTTGCCCGAGCGGGCAGCGAGTGCCGCGGGATGCCGGGAGGCGGCGCTGGAGCCGCGCCGGGAGCCGGGAATGGGAGCGGGAGCC
>VWYI01040428.1:298812-359659 GCA_013399455.1 Anthoscopus minutus
CGGGAGCCGGGAATGGGAGCGGGAGCCGGGAATGCGCATCCCGGTACCCGTGTGCCACCCGCCCTCACGACAGAGCCCAGCCGGCGGGACACGCGAACACAGCCCAGTGCGAGGCAGAGCCCACAAGCCCTGTACCGTTAATTGTTGTTAATTGTTGTTAATTTGGGAGGGCGGCTGGGCTCCTGCAGCTGACGCGGACCCTGCGCTGCCAGGCGCTCGCAGCCCTCGGCAAGGATTCTCTCCCGGTGAGAAGTGCCGTGGATGACCGGCTTTTACACTTGGCTCAAAGGTTTAAGTTTCAGAATGAAACGAAACTTTAGTTTCAAGGACAGGCATCTCAAACTTTTCCTGGAGCAGAGAAGAGTATCCTCACAGTGGCCTCTGGGCCATCTCAGCATCACTGTGAAAGGATTCTTTGCTGAATTTTCTCTTTGAGATTTTAATAAGGTTAGCACCTTCTCTGGGAGGAACACGGCCTTGCTAACACTGAAATCTTTCCTTGGGGTTGGCAAATTTATCAGATAAATACTTCAGAGGATTCTTCAAGCCTCTTCTGAGTTAATCAAACAGTAGCAACAAGGCTTGGTTTTGTGTCCTGATGTCTTCCCAAACACATCCTTTATGTGCTATGGTGCTGATTTAGCATTCCCATATTATTAACATTTCTATTTTAGCATCACAGAAGCTTAATTACTGAGCATGTATAAACAAGGAGTTCCAGTTACAAAATTCTCGTAATACTCACAGGATTCTTCATTTTTGAAATTGTATTTTAATGCCTTCATCTTGCAAATGGCAAAAATTTTCTGCTACAGTTTCTGCTACACAAAACATTTTGTGATGGTCTTTGCATAGATCCCTTTGAGATCTAGCAGATCTCTGATCTACTGCATGACAACTTGCCCTCAGCTGTGTGCCATCCTGGTCTCTCCATCCTCCACAAACATCTCCATCCCTGGCAAAAGAGCACCACAAAGCTTTCAAATATGCTCAATTTTCCCTCCAAATCTTGCACATATTTAGTGGAGCTTTCCCTCCTCACTTCCAAAGCTCTGCCTAACTTTGTGCCAGGCTTTCCTTCTCCCTCCTCATATCCCAATCTTATCCCTGCCTGCTGCTGCTGCCTCTGCCACCTGTGCTGCACCTCTCCCTGTTTTTACACTATTCCAGTTGCCTGGAATAACCTTCTTATCAAAATGCAACAAGCTGTCTCCAGCTCCTTTACAAACCATATGAACATCCACCTGTTCCCCTGACAGTAACCATATGCTCTGGATTTGTTCTGGAGTGTGGGAGGCTGCTTTGTGCAATTTGGGCAAGATCCAGCTCCCACTGAAATTAAGGAAAAAATTCCTATTGATTCCATGGCTCTTGTACCAAAGCCTCAGATTGGAAATTTCCTGGGATGCTTTCCTCATGTTTTAATTACTGCAGCACAGTGGGCACTGAAAGCCAGCAATGATTATCACTTAACTGTAGGGATATAATACCAGGCAAAGAGACAAGGCTGGGTTTGCCATCTCAGAAGGGCAGCACAAAATCACTGTAAAGTGATTTATATAAACCCCCTTCATATGGCAGAGTTTAAAACACAGCACACAAGGAGTTAGAGGCACCTAAAGACCCAGACTCAGCTGGGGGCAAATCCTCCCAAGTGCAGCTCTCCTCAGTGATCTGAGCACACAAACTACCTCTGTATCAAAAGAACTCTGTCAACACTCTTTGTGCAGAATCATAAACATAATAAATCTTGCCAACTCCTCCGTGAACCGGCTATTTATTGCACTCATCCCCGAGGCTTTCGATACCGGAGCTGGAGGCTGCAAACATAAATACTGAAATGATGTGTTGCATATGCCATGGCTTCATTTGCTGTGTTTGATTTGAGGCTTGGTTTTGGAAGGCCCTCAGTGTGCAGCCTGCAGTGCTCCCTGCCCAGGCTGAGACACCAGAGCCCAGCAAAGCTCAGCAGCCTCCCCGGCAGCCGCAGGAGCCGCAGCAATGGCGAGAGTGACAGCATGGCCAGGCTGAGAACTTCCACAGCCACAGCTGGGGCAGCATGAAGGGCCAGGACAGAAAATCCAACCCAGAACAATGTCCTGAGAGCAGAGAAGGTGGGCAGAACATAGCTCACCCTCCCCATCTGTTGTGGTGGTGGTGGGACGCCTCCAGTGCAGGAGTCTGTCTGCCTCGCAAGTGTGGTCAGGACTTTGCTTCAACCCCGACACCAAACCTGGCAGCTGATTTCATGTGCTGAGAACAAGATCCAGGCAGCCCCTCTTTTTTGTTCACTAAAAATGCCATTTCTGCAATGCCAAGCAAAAGAAGCCTCGCCAGTATGGGTGTTCCCCACCAAGGGAGGAGATTCCCTGCTCCTGGGGGTCAGTGACTAGAGCAGGCACAAGGCAGATCCAGCTCAGAGTGCTGGGGGGAAGTTGAAATCCACCTTTTATAATTTCCCCCTGATTCAGTGACCATTTAAGGAAGTGATTTAATGGAACAGCTCCAATAGGAGCTGTTGGGACTCCTGGAAAAGACAGAAATAATCTGATGATAGAGGTGGTTTCTGAGTCCAGCATTTTGTTTGCTCATTGATTAGTTTCCAAAGAGACAGCAGAAATGGAGCTGAGTGCAGATTTCCAACATCTCTCTTACCCTGAATTTTGGAGCAGGCAAGAACACATTGGCACCTCTGGCTGTGGGTCAGTGATTCCTGATGCTGGGTTTACATTTTGGCCATTTCTTTTCCTATAGAAGATTAGTCATGAAAAATCTTGTCTCAAAGAGCTAATAAATTTCAGCAAGAACTGAAATACCAAATTTCTGCTTCCAGTGAGAAAATAAATATATTTACCCTGGTTTTATCTGAAAAGTACTTCTTTTTCCCTCCTTTCCCCACATATTTTAATTGCTACTTCTAACCTGAAAAAAAGACTGGTAGTTTTGGAAAAAAGAAGGATGCTCCTACAATGACCTCAGAAGCACTGAGGTACCCCAGGATGCTGAGTTTCATCCTCCTGTCTCCTAAATGAGCAGCCAGTCCCCTCCACTTTGTAAAGCCTCTGAATTTTTAAAACACTGGAGGAATTTGTCATTTTGCAAGATGCAAAAAGTGCACAAACTGCTGATATTTTCACAATTTTTAAAAATAAAATGAATCAAGTCCAAAAGCAGAAGATTTCACAGACTGACTGTCCTTTTGGTTCACTTTAAGTGATGTCTCTGCTATTTGGTCACCCAGGGCACATCTTGACTCCTCTCCCTTTTAAAATTCTCACTAATCTCTTTCCCATTGCTGTTTCCCTTTTTTGTTTTGGTTTTTTTCCCCTGCTTAAACCCCTGACAGCCAAAGGGCCGCTCCTGGGCTCAGACCACATGAGGAAACATCAGCTCTAAGGAAGGTTTCCAGACAGAGGAATTGTCTCCCTGTGTCCAAAGACAGATCTGTGAGGACATGTTCTCGGTCAGGAGAGGCACATCCTCCCTCTCTCAGCCAGAGAACACACACAGCATCCAAATCTCCCACCCTGAACCCTGGTTTAGGATTCATTCAGTGCCTCCAAGTAAAATGTCAGTGTTATTTTATCTACAAACCTCAACCATAGGTCCCCTACAATCCTGTGTGTTACAGAGGGATGCTGGAGATGGATTTTACATGAGCACACCGAAAACTGCAGCTTCGCCTTGTTCAGCCCTGCCCATTCCCAGTGTCTGAGGATGGGTGGCAAAGGAAATGCATTTAACAAGAAGAAGACAGCATTAAACATCAAACATCCCTTTGCTTCTGACAATTAATAGAGAAGAAAACCTCATAATCAGTTGCAGACTCCTCTCTGCATCGTTAGCGTGACTCCGCTCCGTTACCACGCCCCAGTCCAGAGCGAGGGGTTTGCTTCTCATCTTTGTGTTAGGTGAGGATGGGGAGGCAGCAGCCGGAGCTGAGAGGTTAAAGGTGGCAGGAGGAGGTCACCAAGGGTGTCACCATCTCTGAGTTAGCCATAAATAATAGGAAGCAGTGCTTGGTTTGTAGTCCAGCTTTAAACCCTCCCTGTCAGGGAGGTGCCCGAGAGCTGCTCTGCACCAAGGCAGGGCTGGGAGCGGCTGTCGGGAGCAGGACACGTCCCAAGGAAGAGCTGCCCAGGGAAATTTGGCTGTCCCATCCCTGGAAGCTTTCAAGGACAGGGCTTTGAGCAACCTGGCTTAGTGAAGCTGTCCCTCAGTCTGTAGGTTATGTTTGCTTTCACCTGAAAGAGAAAAGGTCTTACAAGGAAGCATGCAACGCTCTAATCTCTTAGGACAGCACTTGCATAAAAGCAAGTGTTTATATAAATGATGCCACTCACTTCAGGCTGATTTTAATCATCAAAGGAGAAAAAGCACATTTTGTTTGGTCTTTTACTAGTCAAAAATGGCTGGTATTTAATAAGCCCTGGAGCCAGATCTCAGTAGGACAGGCTTTTATGGGCCAGAGGCACCTACTATACCGTCCTTTCCATACACAGCCACTGACCTATGTCCAGCTGATTTGAATTTACTTCCTAAATCTGATGCTTCACCCAGTTAGATCAAAAAAAATGAGAGAAACATGGCATTTCTAGACCACAGTTCTTGGTGTCACTACACATTACTGATAATTTAGGAATGCTACAGAACATCTCAAGTTTAAAGAGCTTTCATGGTTCCAACGGAGAGCTAAAACAGATGGGGTTTCAGCATGACCTTTCAACCTAGCAGACACTGCTGACCCAGATCATAGTTCAACAGAGCAGTTCCTGGATTCATGTTACATTTTGGGAGAAACACCAGGGTTACAGTGAGAATGAATTCTCTGCCCAGAGGCAGCTCGGGGAGCCACGGGATGGGAATGGTGTGTCACTCCTGCTGTCTGTGCTGATACCTTCATATCTCTTTTGGAGAGAACCTCTGCTCTGCCACAAAATGCTGGGAAAACCACTCAGGGAGAAAGAACAGCGAGAGATTTCACTGGACAGTCAAAGAGAGGATAAAAAATGAGTCAAATGGGCAGTGTTCCAGCTGGAAATAATCTTTCCAAGCTCAGGCTGAAGATCTGGTGGTGGTCAAAGAGACCAGGTTTCACCACAGAGGTGGCTGCATTCCAGCAGTGGGGAAGGATTGCTGGTTCTGCCCACCCAGGATGCCCTGGACTCATCTGTCTGAGCTCAGCTGGGAACTGGAGGGGGACCATAAACCACCAAGCACTGTGGCTCCCTATTGCAACCGATGGAGTTCCTGTCAATGTGCTATTATTTTAGGCATTGCAGCACTAAAAATAGTGCCTGTGTTTTTATTCTTTTTAGCAAGCTTGTTGTTTTCAGGAGCTCTGAAAATATAAAGGGCTCCATAAGTGCTCAGAACAAGCCTGTGAAATAGTCTCGCTGGAATACAAAACCACTTGAAAATGCTGCTCATTACATTTCCCCATGAGCTCAACAATAAGATTACGCAGACCATTTGGCTCAAGCACTGGGTTCTTTACCCAAAAATTATTTTACCGTAAGAAAATCTGAGATATCCACCTAGTTTTTCTCTATTCCATACGGTAGCAAGAAGTCTGGATCCTCACAAAATCTTTCCTAAATGCTCTCACCACGCCAAAAGCATCTTCAATCTCCTTGCCCCCATGACAAAATGCTGATGATCCAGACCTTAATGATGTCTGCTCTTCACAACAAACCCAGGCAAACAAACATCTCCTTCAAGGGAGATCAGCTGCACGAGAAGGACCAGGCTCACCTTAATCCTCCAAAGACTGACCTCTGTCCTAACTGTGACACTAAACTGCCTTTTTAAAGCAGTTTTTGACTGTGCTGCCCACATGTGCTGGTGTTTGCCCTGACAGCACCAGAGCCACAGTGGGGGCAGTGCCCCACCCCTCCTGGCCGGCACAAAGCATTTGGGATAAAACCTGAGGTAGCCAGTGGGGAATTCCCTCATGCACCATCCCGGGAGAGCCTGATGCTGAACAATTAGGAGCTTATCACCAGGTCACTGCTCTGTGTCTGAAATGGGATGATGATGTGCTGGAAACTTGCCAATGTTTGGTGTTGCAATATTTTTACAGATTACCCCCTAAGATAAAGGTGCTGTATTTAATGAGCTTTGCCAGCTCAGTTACTGTTTGCACACCGTGCAAAATGAGTTTTGGGCTGGACTTAGCAGCTCCTTCCATCCAAAAGGTCCAAAGTGATTTGTCCATGTTAGCCAGGTCTCAAAGCTGCCGTGTGAAATACCTGTTTAGGCTCCCCAGGAGCGCTGGGAGTGGATGCAGGGCTCCCAGCTGCAGGTCTGTGAAGCAGTCCCTGGCAGTGGGCAGGGATGGCTGCCCTGCCTGGTGGGGAGTGTGGGAACACTGTTGGGTGATTTTAATTTGCTAAGTTTTGAGCCCACCTCAAATTTCAGTGTTCAGAGTGTCCCCTAGCAGGAGTTCTATAGATTAAATGCAGAACACCTTAAGAAGAATCTCACTCTTCTTACTCTGAATCCTCTGCCTGCTCATTTAACTTTGATACCCTCTTGTTGCTTTCTTGGAAGAGACATTCAAGAACATAAAAAACTTTTTAGGACTGACTCCAAAGTGTCTGACACCCAATACTCACCATGCATTTATAAGAGCTGTACCTTCCTGCTTTGACCAGCACACACCTGCACAGAAATCAGATCTTACATGGCAAAGCAATAATCTATTCAGGCTGTGTGCTGTGAATTAATAAGACAAACACTAATTGCTAGATTTGTTGCTTCTCCAGGCCTGCACTGCCCTTTTGCCAGGGGACATGGAAGGATGGGAAGAGGCAGAGATCAGCATCCAAAAATAGAATAGGTTTCTATTTAGACAACTTGTGCATATACACAGGTACTCCTTTCTCATCTTCTTTCACCTCTTACTTTCTGGCTTTAATTACTTTTAAACCCCTCATTTTAAAAGACCATTATTTTTAAATCAATCTTTTCCTCGCATCCCCAAATGCAGGTTTAATCTGACAAGTCCAAAGGAGACAGATTTTCTGTCCCCACCCATGAAGAGTAGTCGATTCACTCCAAGCCTTGCCAAGGCCATATGCAAATGGTGCTAACAGGAGCAGCTGCAGGCTGCACAGCCCAGGGGATAAACACGAGTGGTGCTCATGCTCACATCCCCAGGATCTCGCTTGGCTGACTGGAAAGCACCGTCCCTGCGAGCTCTCTGCAGCCCTGGCAGGTAACTGTGAGAGAGGTGTGGAGCTGTGGATGCAGCTCAGGCAGCAGGAGGGAAGCCTCAGCAGGAAAATGTGTAGGAAAATGTGGCTGGGCTCTCCCACAGCAAACTGGCACTGTCCTCGGGTGGCTGTGCCAGTCTGCAGCACATTAAGGTCTGGCCCGTGGTTTCTGTGGAGAAAAACCCCTTCCATCTGGATTTCATCCTGCTAAGCCCCATGTGTGTGTTATTTGTGTATGTTCTGCAACTGGCAGGATGTCTGACAGGGTTTTAGGGTAAGCACAGGGATGATACCTGGGGAAATGATTGGGTATTAAACACGAGCGACAGACTTTCTGCTTTGCTCTTTTAAAACTCATCTGGCACAAATATCTGGATAAAGCTGAGGCAGGGAAAGACTAAGCCAAGGCTGGTGAAAAATGGGAGAGTCTGGATGAGCTGAAGGTTTACTTCCCATTTCTCCCCTTCCAAGAGCCCTCAGTCCCTGCTGCTGCTGCCCCACAAAACTCCAGGGCATGACCCCAGTGTGTCACTTTTAAACAGTGATCTGTTTGTAAGAAATCCTCTTCAAAATCTTGTATTAGGAAATTGTCTTAGTACTTCTGAGTTCCTTTGGTGGAAATCAAATGCCCCTGCTTTGTTAGCAGGATGTCAGGCAGCAAAGACTGATTCCATTTTGTCAGTTAGGAAGTGTACTAATTAGTGTAATTAGAACGTGTTACAGTGTCCTTTATCACCCAAGGGACACCACTGCACTGCCTTCTGCTCCTCTCCTGCTCTCAGTCTTTAACTGGTTATCCATGCTTCTCATTACTTAAATAAATCTGCATTTTTGTAACATGTTTTGCTATAGTCACTTTATTCTTTGATTTATTTATTTACTTGAGTCAGAAACCAGAGCCAGATCAGCCTCCTGTGCCCTCTAATCTCTTGTTTGCTCACACAGCCCATGAAGCAAGAACAGGTTTGAGAGCATCCCATGTTGTCCCTGGTGCACATTCCCAGAGCCTCTCCTGGGATCCCATCCTGGAGGAGATAGCAAAGCCCATCACACCCTGCAGCTTCCCAGCTCAGGTGGGAAACCCACATTGTCCCAGCCCACATGGATCCTGGTGGGGCCTTGGAACAATCTTCCCCTGTAGTGGTTAAAAAAAAATAAATCAAATGAAATACGGAGATTTCCTGTGATTTTCAATATTTCAGAGCTACTTCAAGGAGCAGGAGTTTGATGATTGTGTGACATATGGTTGGAATAAGACAGAGGTTGAATCTCTTGGAAAATTAATAAATAAACTCTTTTTAGTTCTGGAAATAACAAAATAATAAAAAGAGGCATGTCCCCCCACTTTTCCTTTCTCCTTGGATCACATATATTTGGAGGAAGAATATTATCAGTGTGAGACACAGGGAGTAGTGAATGTACAAATGTTCAGAATGGACAATTTATTTGTGGATCATCTTCCCTGCTCAAACCCCATCATTCTGCTGCCTGAGTAATGGTTTGCAACCATATGTGCAGTAGGTCTCCACATTTGAGGCTGAATTTAACATTCCACTTTGAGAGCAACTTTTAATTCCCTTGAAAACTTGAGAGGAGAACAAATATTCAAGTTTGATTTCTTTCCTCCTCAAAATTTCTGCCTTTGGCTCCTTTTAGGACTCTTCTGACCATTGCTCTGGACTTCATCTGAGTCTCAGGGCTCCAGAGTTTTGCTCAATTTCAGATTTCATAATAAAAGTTTTGCCAGATTTACATTCAACTTCAGAAGACGCAAGCCATTTCTACTCCCAGTCTAATGAACAACTATCAGCCAAAGAAATCCTCTTCTCACCTCAAGAAATTACATTGTTGAAATGGAAAAAACCCTGTTCTTAATTAATAATGGAGCATGAAACACATATAATTTACAGCAAGGGCCCTGGAGAAAAACTCTATTGCTGTCAAATTATTTCAGCAAGATGATCCGTAGAATCAAAATTCCAGTCACAGAAACTTGAGCTATTCTAGACTGTAATCAGGAAAAATAAAATGGCTCCACCTACTCACCAGTGAAAACAATATATCCCCTGAAAGAAATCCTCCAACTTTCAGTCCTTCTGGGTCTTGTGCAACACTTTGTGGCTTTTCCTAGCACTGTTTTTATGATGTTGACAAACAGATCTTCAAGTGACATCAATACTGGTGGGACAAAACCAGAAACAAAATGAACTGGTTAGAGCATAAGTGTTCTGGACAGTCAAAGCAAATAATAAAGAAAAAAATGCACTGAAAAACCCCCATAGTGGATCTTTATTAAGAGCCTGCCTTTATAATGGCAAAGGCAAATTATCAACAGCTTGTGTTCAAACTTCTGTCAATATTTCCTTTTCAAACCATCCAGGAGTGTATGTAACAAAATAAAGTGTGGCCACATACAAGATGAATGCCATCTCAAATGGACCAAAGTGCCTTAATGTCTTCTAGCTCAATACCAGCAAAAATCCACCAAAAAATAGCCACATAATTCACCATCTAAACTCCATCTCTTCCCTTTGCACGAATCAGAGAATCCTATAATTGCTCCCAAGTGGCAAAACCACAAGCATGGAAATAAATGAACCATGATAAGAGTCTCTCATATTCAAAGCATCATAAAAGCCCGAGCACAAAGCCTAGCAAGAAATGTCCTTCTCCACATGGCCCAGCTCTGAGCGGGCTGCGCTCGCCCCCCGGGTGCCGCCTGCGCTCTCGGACGCGCTGGAATTCAGCCGCTCCGTGACAATATTCCAGACATGGAATTAACACTTCTGAAAGCTTTTAGGGATCAAAGGTTGCCCCCTTCGCAAGGTTTTTCATACCGAGGACATGATGAAGTAGTCTGGCTCTAGCTGGAAAAATAGTTCAGATGGCACCCGAGGGGCTGCGGCGAGCGGAGCTGGCTGGAGAGCTGGCACCGAGCTTGGCATCAGCCTCCCCTGCCCTCACAGCCATGCAGAACATGCCTCTGCTTCCCAGCCTCGGGGGCTCCGCTAAAGCTGCGCAGGGATTTTGTGGATGAAGCCCCAAGCACGGGGAAAACTCCTGTTTGCTCTGGAGTTAACTCGGACCGCAAAAATCCCGGGAGTAGCGAGGAGCTGGGCGAGGATCCGCAGCAGAGGCGTCAGCCTGGCCTGGGCGAGGGGAGGGCGGCACCCTCCCTGGGACCGGCACCGAGGCAGCCTGGAAACTGTGCAGACAGACAATGATGTTTTTATAGGTGACACAGCAGGAGCTGATGTCGTTCCTCGGTGCCGGCGACAAGCGGGCTTGTCACCGCTCCGCGCTGCCCCGGCCCCGGCTGCTGGGAGCGCCGCATCCCCGCCCTCGGGCTCCGCACGGCGTTCGCAAGACCCCAGAAGACTCAGCCATCACAGCCGTGTTTGCCGTGATTTTTTCAGGAGTTTCAAAGACCCTTTCAACAGCGTGTGCCTAATTCCTTTAGGCGCTATCAAAAATGCTGCCTCCCCCTGAGGATGGCTGACTAAACAGAAGTCTGAGCATTCCTGTCATAAATATCTCGAGACAAGCCTGTTGATTCAGTGAAATGTGTGGTTGGCTCCTATTGTAAATGCATCCACAGAAAACCTCACAGTGCGCTGCCACTTGGGATTGCTTGTGAGCAAAATAAATGACAAACATTTTGGGGGCTTTTTTAAATAACATTTTGATACATTACAAAGTGGCTTTTCTTTTAATTTTACACCACATCGTTTAAGATGACATGAAGCAACATAATTTGCTGAGACAAGATACATACAAATAAATAAATAAAAAGGGATTAAAAGGAAAGCCAGTCCTGAAAGTCTGTGAATTGGAAAAGGCTGTAATGTAAACCAGAAGGGTCTGGATTAGATTATCCTGACAAGCTAAAAGGAGGCAAAATTTTTCTGTGCATTTATGAAGCAGAAATGAAATGGAGGGGAAGCAATGGCTTCAAAGTGAAAGGGTAACTTATGAAACCATCTAATTCCAGATTTGGACCCAGATCTGATAATGTTCGGTAGCTCCAAGCAAGCCATGGACCTGCAGGATTCAGTGACAGACCAGCAGGACAGCCACATCCCTCTGTGAGAGACTCAAACCAGTATCCAGCAGGTCGTATTTAAGATGATCTTCCCATGGAATAATATCTTGGTTTTTGGGAGGCAAACGCAGCCATTGATCACCTCTAGGAAATGCAAAGATCTTCAAATTCCATAAATGTCTTCCCTGTAACTGCAAAGCCATGGCAGTGATGGGACAGATTTACTTCAGCTAAAATACAAACCAGCATCTCTGACACTAACTGCTCGAGCAGAAATCCAACTCAGACACCTGAATTTTAGCAGAGAAGAAAGTCAAGCATCACCAACCAGGGCAGGGCACACCCAGCTCTTCTGATAGCTCAAGATACATCTTATTTTACAGTGCCTCAGCTGAAGGCTGTGGGCAGAGTTTGAACCAGAGACCTTCATCCACCCCTCAGCTGTACTGGCTAGGAACTGTATCCCAATTTTTTTTCCTGAAATTTTCCAAAATTTTACCATAATGAACAGAAGTGTTGCTGGAACAAATATTTTACAAGAAAAATTAGCATTTCTCATGGTCAGTATTTCCCACTGGAACTGTTTCTTTTAATAATAAAATTAATTATAATATGGATTTTGTGGAGTAATTTGAAGAAAAAGAGCATTATTAAAACAATACCCCTCTAATACAAATAATTACTATAATAAAACCTCAATGAATAGATGATTATATTTACACTATTCTATACTTTATGTCTGAAGGTATCCTATGCAAATTTGAAAAAGAAATTGCTAGAGAGTTACAGTAACTTCTGGATCTTAGCAGCTCTGTTAACCTCTCTGGGCTAAGTGTCAGATTAAAAATAAATCTTTAACTTCCCAGAGGCCTAAAAGTATAAAGGCCCAGTTTTTCACAATTACACCCTCCTTGCATATGTATAATCTGGGTTTATGCATAAATGGCAGCAGAATCCTGGCACTGGCACTTTAACCAGGAGAGCATAAATACAGCCATGGGAAAGGTCACAAATTCAACCTCCTGGGCAGCACTTCAGCAAATTCAGCCCCAACCCTTCTCCCAGCCAGGGGAGGGAGTCCCTGGTTGTCCATTCTCAGGCAAGTAGAGATGTAGCTCCTGCCTGCTGAGGTTTTTGTGTCATATCCTTGATAATCTCAACACATTGAGCATGAGATTCAGCCTCCTGCCCCATGCCCTCCAGCTCATGCAATGCCTCTCTTTACAGCTTGCAGATACATTTCAATTGGCAATATTCAAAGTTTCCAAATGGAAAATAGCTCCTGGTGTGTGAATACAGCCAAATCACAGGATAATTTTATTCCCACCAGTTGTTGCCACGTAGTATGAAATTACAGCTTGTATTACTCCATACCATGGCTTGCAGAAATTTGGACCAAAACTTTAAAAATATTAAGGTGTATGCAAATGGAGCCTTGTGCATAAATCAAGCGCACACACTCAATATTCTGGTGCTTTGGCTTTATGAAATGATGGATCAAAGCAGAACAAATGAGAAGATGGAACCCAAATTAACACATTAACTGAAGCAGAGCCCTCTCAGATCCTGGAAACCACTCTCTGTCTGGGTGTCACATATCCAATTACATTCCTCGTAACTCAAATGACAGAACAGACTGAGAGAAGCGAGGATGCTTATTCCTACTCATCACCAGCTACTCATAGTAATTTTTTTCAGAGTACTAGTAATTATCCTTAAAGGGGAACAATTAAAATCCAGTGTAATTGGAAGTCTGGTTATGATTATGGATGAGTCAAAGTGCTTTGGAAAAGGAACACAGAACTGTTTGGAGTTCCATTGGTATTTTATTAATCATGTCATTAAAATGGATGCATAAAGTGGGTGTAGCTATACAGTGGGATTTTCAAAAGCTCTCAGCACTAGCCACACTCTGCTGCTAGTAAAGTTGGTAGGAATTGTATTCCTTGAGTTTAATGGGAGCAGAGTTACGCCAGATCAGAGCATTTTTATAGCATCCAAACCTTATTGTTCATAAGCAGCCAATTCTCTTGGCATTTCTTTAATTCTTTCTGGTGATCCCATAATCCTGACATTATTTCCCTCTGCCAGTGCTGCCCCAGGACTGGAGGTGCTGCAATACCTTGAGCCTGGGGGGATATGGGGCAGAAGATCTCCTCCCTTTCCTTCCCACAAGGATGAGAACCGGCAGGAGCTTTGAGGACAGGGAATTTGGCCCGAGTTTGCTGCTGAGGGCAGAGTGCACAGACTTGGCCTTACAGATCTCAAGAGTAACACAGCAATTGGGAGCAGATGGTTGGCATCAGAGAGCAGCTTAAAGAGACAGCCCTGAGAGTGGAGAGCTGAAAAATAACATAGCAGCAGATTTATTTGTGGTCTCCAGTCCAGGGCTAAGAAATATAAGGAGTGGTTGGTACTTTCCGCTCGTCACAGCTAACGTGGGGCCTTGAACCAAACAGATTTGGGCTTTCTGTTTTGCAAAACCAAAGCCTGATCTGGCAAGAATAAATCTAAACAAAGCATGACCCCTTCACACTGTTCCTCTGATGTGGCTCCTTCAAGCACCAAAGCTCCAAAGCAGGTCCTTAAGCAGGAGTGGGGACGTACCTCAGCACACAAAAGTTTTGAACACTTTGCAGGATTTTGCTTGCAAATGTGTTTGCTGACACATGGGCTGAACCATGCTGGAAAGATGGGCAGTCATTAGTGCAAATCGAAGGTCAAGGATAAGCAGTGGGAATGCAGGAGTCTGCTCTGCTCTGCCCACTGCTTCAGCCAGCTCTGGAGAAATCCCTCTGTGTGCATGGACACCCTGGAAAGACACCTAACAACACAGATAACTTGAAAACTGTGACTTTAAATTCTGCCATTGGTTTTGTGCAACAAAATCTTCATTCTAAGAACCCACCTACTGAGATATGATTTATACCAGTCACACAGATGGTATTTTAAAGGTATCAAAGGCTCTCAAACAAAATCCAAAGAATACACTGAAATGCTCTTCTAACAATTGAGAGGATTCCCTGCATAAGATGCTAAGATCTAAATTTTCATTTTGTAATTAAAAGGAGAAAAAATCTGCTTGTAATCCTCTTGAAAAGTGATCCTCTTGGAATGAATTGTCTTAATGCTTTACATCTGAAGGAAGCAAGGTAAGGCAGTACCATACTGCATTTTGTTCTATCGGAGGGAAGCTGGAAATAATCTGGAGGAAAGATTATTTCCAACTTTCCAGCTCTTTTTCTATAATTAACAGGATGTAAGACATAACAAACAGAGGCTGAAGAAAACCACAAACCCTCCATATGGGGTTCAGTTCCTGTTTACTAGTATCCTGTTTACAGCATAGTCTTTGATGGTCAGATAATCAGGCCTCTCATGTTCCCAGAATGACCACACTTATTCTGTACTTATTTAAGCCTGGGAAGACTTTTTAATAAAAAATATGTCGAGGAAACAAAGCAGAGAGATTATAACAATATGCATCACTACGGAAATACCAGACTCATTGTTATAGAATACAACATTACCAAATACTCTTTTGTGTGAAAACAGAAGGATGATGTGAGCTGCCAGTTCAAAGGGAGGCAAGGAACAAAGTCCTTGCCCTTGTGCTGCTGCCCTGGTCCATGTCTGGGTCATGCAACTCAGGTGGAGGAAGGGAAAACCCATTTCCCATTGCTGGCCAAGGGAATGGGGCACGGGGCAGGTGCTGCTCCCTGTCCTGCCCTCCTCAGCTCCAGGCACAAGGGGGACAAGGGGGTGAGCTACAGCTTCGGCTGCTGCTTTGCTCCTCTTTAACACAGGAGCCAGCTCAGGTCTCAGCCCAGTCTCCAGGCTGGAGATAAACCTGGGTGGCACCAGAATAACCAGGTATTACAGCTTGCATTACTCCATACCATTCTTTGGTAAAACCAAACCATTCTTATACTTGGCAGAAGCAATTCCCACCTTGTTGTGCCCAACTCTCTTTTGGCTGAAGAGTGAAGTGTGTACAGAAGCTATCCCAAGTAACAAAAATTTTGTAATATCAGCTCCCCTGTGCCCTCGGGCATAAAGCTTGGCTTTGGGGACAGTTCTTGTCCAGCTGTGACCTGAACTGGACCACAGCTGTATGGACAGTTCTGGACTTGGGAAAACCACAGGGAGCTGGGGTCACTGTAAGAGTTTTGGTGCTTCTTGCTATGATGTCATCTTCCACTGCCTTCTCCACAAAAGAATATCCCCTCTTCTCTTCACAGCTTCTTCCCCTTTCTTTGTAACACACTGCTTTTGGAAACTTCATTCTTCTTGGCACAGACAAAATTTCTGTCATGTTTTTGTCACAAATTCAACACCACTAGTTCAATTGCAAACTTTTTTTGACACTGCTGGTTGTGTACACAGTGTACAGAATGTACAAAAATGGGAATTTATTGTATGTTTTTGGTTGAAAGGAGGGTTTAGAAGTGGAGAGGCCTGCTGTAGGAGAGCTTCCTATTTTCATTTCTTCTTTTGAACTTGTGTTATGAGGGCAATAATTTAGAGAAATTATACTTGGCAATCAAGATTTTCTCATCACTTTGCATATGCTAAGAAAAGTTACAAGTGTTTAAGTAAATAAAATTAAGAATGATTACTAGATAGTCACTGAGAAAAAATTGTATAGCACCTTTTATCTAGAGAACTAAGGTTTTATCATAAATAAAACTGCTGAAATTATACATTGCAAATAAATAAGGTTTTGCGTATTTAGATTTTTCTTCTGATAATTTTTTTTCATAAATACCTTTTCATTTTGCTTTTAAATCTGTTCAGTGTTTAAAATGGTTTACATCCGAAACCACGTTGCTATACCAGATTTACTGATGTCATCAATTTGCTTTACACATTGAATGCATAAAAGGACAGCTCATCAGAAAGCCTGGGGAATTAATCTGTTGAGATAATCTGAAAGTCTAACCCTTACAGGGTTCTGCCTGTATCAGCTAAAATCAGGTGGCTTTATAGGCTATCATTCTTCCAGCCCATTAGAAGCACTCTCTGAATTCTTCATTTATTTATTCTCCCCAAAGAACATCACTCATATCTTATGAAAGAAGAGGAAAGTCCCCATGACTCATAAAACACCTTAATTAGTGAAGCTGGAAAGGAGTGCTGGTCAGGATACGCTTCCTCGAGGACTTGGTCTCCTGGGAAAGTGGCCAGTGTTTAAAAATTTCTTGGAAAAAGATGGAAAACAGATGGAAACTTTTTTCAACACTACTGTTTTGGTATGTAAATTATTTCAGTGCTCCTGAAGAGGTTGAGATTAAAAACTTCAGAACACAGTTAATTAACGGTGATAATATAGTTTGCACCATAAATATACCTGGCCTTTAACCCAAGAGTAAAAGAGAGGTTTGGAGGGGTATCATGGGTGTGGGAGAATTCAATCTTGTTTAGCCTGAGGTTTATCTGAAGAACTGTCTTGGGCCGAGATCTCCTTTCACAGTCTCCTGGTTCTTACCACTATAAACGAGGCAAGAAGCTGGCCCAAAAATTTTATCAGGTTTAATATCATCGTAATTACAAACAGCCCATTACTCTCAGTAATTACACTACAGAGATGGAAGTTTAACTCCATCTTTACTCAGAGACATTACACTTCTAGGTGATGTGGCACATCCATGTGTTCATCCCTGTGTTCCACCTTACATTCCTTAGGACAAAGGTGACTTTAAGTCATGTTAAGGACAAACCCTTCAGACAAGGACTCGGAAAAGTAATTTTTCAGGAAGAGCTAATAAAGCTGGATTTGAACCCATATCTGAGAGCCAGGAAGCTCCATAATCAAATAACATTCCCAAGGGCTTTTCAGCCTGCAGGAAAATAATTTCATTTCACTCAATTCCTCCCCAACCATGAGAAAGTCTTAATGATGTGTTGGTCAGACACTGACACCAGTTCAGCACAAGGTTTGATAGGTCAAACACAGGAATCATTTCACAAACGTGGCTCAGGGCTCAGTGAGCTCAGAGCCACGCTCATGACCCAGGTGCTGCTCACAGAACCTCAGGATTGTTCATCAAGGCCAAATGAGTCACTTGATGCCTCTGCAAGGGAGCAGGAGATGGAACAGCACTGGCCAGTCCTGATTCCCTTCATGCAACCAGATAAGGGTGCTCTCTGCACCACAAACACTGCTGAGAAACCTCTTACCAGGCATTAGGACAAGGCTGTGAGTTGCTGTGAAAATACAGTTCTTTTTGGGGTGTTTTATTCTGGGCCACTGGAATACCAAAGATCTCATTATTTTTAAAGGACAAAGAACTTGACTTTCCTGTTCTGAACTCTGTAGAACCCATCTTACAAGTTCAGCCATCTGCTTGCCACAGGCCATGAGCTGCCTTTTAGCAGAAAGTGAAGATTGGTCATTGTTTTATTATTATTGAACAACCCTTTATGTTGATAATAAATCACTTTAAAAACTCTGTCACTGGAAGGCTGCGATGAACCCGCTATTGCACAAGTTCCACCCTCTCAATCCAAGTGTTTTGGGGATGAGTTCCAGCTCACTGTGCTATCTACATCCTTTGACAACACAGTCCCCTGATCAGGAGTGTCCAGGAAGTGAAGAAACCTCCTCAAAGCTCATTTCCTGCAATGCCAAAAGGCCAGGTCATCAGCTGAGACATTCAGCACGGAGCCATGATTCTCTCGGTACAACTGCTCTCCAAGAAATCCTTCTCATGGTGCTGAGAAGATTTTTCTATTCTCTTCAGTTATCAAAGAACAATAAATATTAAGTAGAATTGGTCAATACTTCTTAATGTGGTTTCCTTTTATTGCTGGAATATGCTGCTTTGCCCAAGCAGATACAGTTGGGAGGGGTGGGATAGCTTCAGTAGATTTTTTTTGTTTCAATTATTCTTCTAAAAACAATGGCTTTGAAATGGTCAAAGAAGCTTTCTTTGACATTTTCAGAACTGAATAAAATCTTCTTTATTTGAAGCAGCTTTTCATTTTCAAATATAAGTTGACTTATCACTAAAAAAAATCTGAAGACAGAGATGAGTGGTTTTCTGTTGTGGTATGGGGAAAATATCTGATATCTTAAAAGATCTCAAGGTACAATGAACCCATTTTTTGCTGAATTCTAAGACTAGATATAAACTGTATATACTTGTGGACTAACCAACAGAACTATGTTTTCTAGAATATACAAACAGACCAAAATCTAACCTATTAACTATGAAACATATTGACAATAATTGCATTAAAGTGAAATTTCCTTGATTGAAATTAGTGCCAAAACATTTACTGAGCTGAAAAGATCAGTCTGGATGTATCACACCCAGCTTTTGTTCATCAGCAGATCTTGCAGAGAGAGCCACTGGGGTTGAATCTGATCCGATTCTACTCTCACCATCATTTATGGTTCCTCCACGCCAGCTGAGACAACTTTGCCTCTAAAAACCCCAAAGAGAAAATCGTCCATTGAACAAAGATGATTTCAAGACATCAGAGTTAGAGCTGGAAAGTGGGCACTTTTTGACTGAGAATTTGACCAAGAGCAAGAATTAGGAGAAAGAAAAAAACCCCCACTTGTCTCTCCAAAGTGAGCAGTGTTTAAATACCAACCCCAGCCTCTTCTCATCAATGGTGCAACAATGGCTCGCTCAAGGAGTGCAAATATGACTTTTAGTAAAGTATTAACCCCACCAGAAATGGGTTGACAACAGAGAGGTGCCAAATCAAACTCTGCTCAGATGAGAGCTCTCCACCACACGCTCCCTTGAGAAGCCCTTAAACAACACATCAGATCTCCTAGGTAACTGCAGCACCAGATGAGAGCTGTTTTATTAGTTTCCTAATTAAATTTCACAAACTTCATAGCAGTGACAGACTCTTGGTTATCTCTGCTGCAGAAATTCAGATGGGATGCCAGAGGGAAAGGATGGGGCCGCTGCTCTTATTGCCTGCCAAGGTTTTGTGCTACCGGTTTCACTCGTCAATCTCTATCTGGAGCAGTTAAGAGCTATAAAGAATTCATTAAAAGAGCTGAGATTTATTAGAGGCTCCTTGAGCTCATTAAGCATGCTGATGAAATGTGAAGCCCTTGAATCCACACGCCACCTAAGAAATGCTCAAGTAGAGCCTATCAAGTTTTGGCAGAGAGGAGAAATAATATTTTTATTTTTTTTTCAGAATTTTTCCCCCAGAAAATAAAATCTATGCCATGGTTCTAATTTTTGCTATTGTTGCAAGAAATTGTGCTTTTCAGCCATGCCTGCTTCCTCCATCCCCTTCATGAATGCAAAATGACTGCAAGATTTGGGTGTTGCACAGCCAGAAAGACAGGAGGAAGATAAGAAATGTTAGAATTTGGTATAAAATGTGGGAAAAGCAATAAAAAGAGGGAATTAGAGGACTCGAGTGGCAACTGCAGTGGAAAAACCAACTTCCCCCTCAAAATAGTTCCAGTGAAATATTGGATTAACTAAAAATAGTGAAAACACGTTTGTTTTCCTCCATTCTCTGCAGGAATTTCAACCATTCAAACATTGCAGTTACACTCAAAGCTCAGAGGTTTTTGGATTGAACAATGTTTTTTATTTTCAACTAAGCTGCTTTAATTTTCACTTTTTCCATGAAAAAAATGCTTTTGCAAAAAAAAGGAAGAAAAAGGAAAAGAAAAAAGAGGAAAAAATATCGCTGAAAAAATCCCCAGATACATTTGCCTCTGAAAATGCCAAATATAATTGAAAGAAAGGAGAGGAAGAGACAGATGAAAGGAAGAAAAGGGTAAAAAAAGAAAGGAAATGTGGAAAACTTTCACCCCATTTGAGCTGTAAAGAATGCTGCCAGGTGTAGACTTGCCTTTAGTCCATCTCCAAAGCTGAGCACGCTCAGCTCAGTCAATAAAGGCAGATCAAGCCCCAAAGAGGCTTCTGAAAGGAGGGGAAAAACCCCAAGCTGCTTTCTTTTAAAGCAAGCACTGGCAGAGCTCAGCTCAGCTGTGACCTCCAGTCCAGCTTGGTGTGAGAGATTTCCTACAGGGGCTTGTAAATGCAGCAGCTCTGCCTCTGAGCTTTTCCTCTCCTATAAAGACTGAGATGCCAAAGGCACAGGGAATTTCTGTGGCCAAATGAAATTAATTTTGTGCACAAGGCCTCCCCCCCAGGGAGGGATTATAGCCCAGGTAATAAGGGAAATTCTCTAATGAGTATGCATGTGAGAAAAAGCAGAGTGTGTGTGCAGGGTGTTGGATTTGGGAGTGCTGTCACCCCATGCAGGGGCAGCCCAGCCCATGGTGGCACGTGCAGGGCTGGAGATGAGAATGCAAACGACAGAGACTTCCCTGAGTGCCAAACGTTTGTGTTTTCTGTATTTTGTATATCTCAGGATGCAAATACAGTTGAGAAAATCATGCTTTGCATCTAGATGGAGATTGAAATCTGAGGTTCCCACAGTTTTAGAGGTGTTCTCATTCAGGCCATTCTGGAGATCTATGGAAATACCCCATAAACTTATGCTGTAACAGGAGAAATGTCAACAGAAACCTTATCAAACACATCAGGAGAACATGAATCTACAATGCCTTCTTTTCTTAGTGCTACCCCACCTTTTATGTTGAAATAAATGCCTATTCCTGTAGGTTTATGTAAATTCTGCTTCTTTTTTATTTTAAAAAAAGCAGAGTCAGCAGAACCAATTACCTCCCTGACCAACACCTTTTTCAGGAGGATTTCTTCTGACCACCAGCAACAACCACAGAGGAGTTCTTTGTGCGTTGAGAGGAGGAGCCTTATCCATGTAAGCTACAGAGCAAAGTCAGGGCTGACCCAAGCAGATCAGCACCCAAACAAACCCAGAAAACATTTGCAGAGAATCATAAATCCACAGTGTAATGAGTGTTCTCGTGTGAGATCTCTCCCAGCAAGGCGAACACGTGTCCCCGCAATCCACACACAGGAACACGTGAAGAGACAGTGCCAAACAAAACCGTAACAAGTTTTTGCAATGCCAGTGACCAAGGCTTCGCTGAGTTAGATAAGGCAGGGAAGCCTAATTTGGACTTAAAACCCACCTAAGGAAGGGATGGGTTTGTCCTGTTTTGACTGCTGTTTCCAGGTGCAGAGGTGCATGTCCTGTCCCTCTCCCTGCTTTCAGGAGAACCCATGTGACTGAGCTTCCCAGCAGCACAGGGACTCCTCGGTGCCCATCAGTGATGCTACTCAAAGGAGAGATTGAGCAGGAGCCAATCAACACCTGGGAAATAGTGGGGATCACTCCAGAGCTGGGACACACCTCCTGCTGTCCCACCAGAAGCTGCCTGTGGCCCTACAGACACGCAATACTTGGGTGCAGATGTAGGCACGAGACATCTGAGGTGTGGTACTGCCCTGCTTTGGCCTGGCTCACAGAGCCCAGCAGTCTGGGGAGTGTAGATGGCAATGAATTCCAAACTCAGGCTGCTTCTTCAGCAAGGGTTTGTGTAACAAGCCCCTGCAGAGACACAGCCCTTTCCAGCCATCACCAGTGACAGTCAGCCCAGAGAGCTCTCATTTTTTAATTCTGTGTTTAAACTGCAGAAGAACCTTCAGTCCTCATGCTGCAGGGTGGGTGGCTCAGACTCACAGATATTTATGCATTTCCATATGGTTTTTTTAAGTGTGTGTGCCTTTCTTAGAAAGATGGAAAAGCTGCTGGTTCATCTCCCCATGTCTCACTGCTGAACAAAAACAGTGGCAGTACATTAAAGACTAAGCTGAGTTGCTCTGGGGACCCAGGAACCCTTAAGCAATCAGGAAAACTCTTTGTGGTTTTGTGCCTTCAAGTAATACTAGCACCAAAACTTTCATGCACTTCCCTAAACAGGAGTGGAACTCCAAACCTTTGGGCTCACTTCTCTACAAGGTTTAAGACATTTATGCTCTAGGACCACCTGGAGAACATCACTGCCAAGTTACAGCTGTGCTTTCCTCAGAAAATAGACATCAGCCTTTATCCTGCATTTCTCTTTAGCAATATCAATGATCTAGGTGAAGACATTGTTATGCCAGCATGGATTAGTTACACAATAATTGCTTGTGGAGGGTGTGGGAAGCTCATTACATCCCTACAACAGAGAGCAAAAAGATAGAGAGGAGGATTTTTTAATCCAAACAGTAATAAATACAGCCAGCTCTGGAGCCCACCAAGCAAGCAGGTGAAAAGACATTAACACAAGCATTTACTGTAACAAGTCTCTTTTTTCCCCTCCAGACATTTCTGCTCATTCAAAATGTGCAGCGATAAATCAAATTAGATCAAATACAACTGTCTGAAAGGAAGCCACACAATAATCAGTTTTGAATTTTCCCACCCTTCTCCCATAAAAAGCCAGTGCAGAATTACAGAAAGTTAATATGTGCATCTTGCCCATTATATCTGGCTTGAAACCGTATAAAATGACATCTGATAGCAGCTTGTATGGACAAGCTCTTATTAACTATAATTACTCAACAAGGTCTATCCCAAATCAGTTAATGATCGGCAACAGACAGAAATTTACTGGTATTCCCTGACTTTGCATATTATGGGAGTAGTTTTTAATATTAAAAAGTTGATATCATTCCTACTAGGCTTTGATTTACTACTGATGAAGAGAATGTAAATCTGATTAAATGAATTGAGCCTGTTGTCAGATTGTCACTTCTCTCCTTTTTAATTGCCTCCTGTCTCCTTCATTCTCCCTGACAGGCCACATTTGCAGCCCAACATCCCGCTTTGCATGCCTGGTTTTCCCATATGCAGTGCCACAGAACTGGTTGCTCCCCTGGTTTCCCTGAGCTGCAGGATCTCCTTGGGGTAGCAGGGATGCCAGGCAAGCCCTGAGCTCCCTGGGAACACCTCACAAAGGTTTGGGTTTCCTGCTGCAGGAGCACAGAAATGCAAAAGTAGGATATTTTTAGAAAACACAAAGAGCAGCGTTTCTGAGCCTGTGTGTGATGGTTTGTGCTGTTACAGGGATTATAGACTCCTCCTGTATCCTAATGGGAGGAATTAATAATTCCTCACGTGTGTGTGTGTGCTCTAATACAAAACAGCATAAAAACTGTCTCAAAGCTCTGTCTGGCAATTCAGGGGCTGGTTTTACATTCTCAGGGGTTATTTAGGACTCCTCTTTCCAAGCTGCCATGCAGCTTTGCCCTACCCTGAGGAACACTGTGCGTTTTACTGTGAGCTTGCTCCTGCAACGTGGGAATCTGTGCAGAGCTGAGCGGCCAAAGGCAGGAGCAGACCCAGTAAAACATTTCACCTCATGCTCTCCTCCCTCCCTCTCTGAATCCCCAAACCACACAGAAAGAATTCTCTCAGTAATTGAATTTCACTCTAAACTTACCCAACACAGTTTTAAGTTTCTTGAGACCTCCTTGATTTCCACAGAACGCTGTAATCTGCCTGGGAAATAATCAAGGGGTTAATTAGTTAGGTAGTCCCCTTACACCCCCGCTGTATTCATTTGTTTTAGGTGAAGTTACACCTAGTTTTAAACTGCCACTGCAGGAGAGTCCCAACTTGTTTTGCTATCAGTTGGCTTTGATAATTTGCCAGGGAGTTAATCCTGCCTGACACGCAGCTCACAAGATACACCTCACCTGCGCTTTATCAAAGCAGTTCTGCCTCAAGAGTGGTGAGTGTAACCCTGCCCTGGGTTACAGCCCTGGAAAACACATTTTGTAAATGATTCTGCATGTGCTTTTAAATGTTGGGTTTTTTTTTTCCCTTCAGGAGTTTTGTCCCTCACATCACAGCTCTCGCTGTGTTTATAGAGTCACCTTCTGTCCTAGAAATCGGCCGTGCTGCGGCGCAGGCTCCCGGCAGCTGCGGCGCTTGGAAGGGTGACTTTGTTGCAAACACAAACACATTTGCTGACAGTGTAATTACTCCCTTCCCCAGATTTTTTTCCCTTGCTTTCTTAAACGCAGGACACCTACAGTCACAACAGCAATACATCACTTGCCTGTAGCCCAGCTTTCTTTCCCCTGTAAAGTGTTAATGAAGTTCCTGTCCTTGTTTCTCAGTAATTGTAAAAGCACTTTGGGTAATATACTCGCCACACTTTATTAAAGCACTGGCCACACTTTATTAAAACCTAACAATCCCATCCCGTGCTCCCTGCTAAGGAGACCTAACTCCAGTTTCATTTGGAGTTCATTTCAGCCTGCTCAGATCACACACTTGGTTTTAATTCTTCCAGGGCCTGCTCTGAAGACAATGTGCCTGGCTGCAGCATTTTCAGCTGGTTCACATTTGGCTGTGGCTGTGTGTCCACGACTTTCTAATGTAAGGCTGGATCCTGGAAGGTGCTGAGGGCACAGAGGGCTCAGATGTCCAAGGGAACACCAAGGCCGATCTGTGCCCCTCAGGATGGGTGACTCCAGGCTGGGTCAGGGAGGTCCATGAAGACCTCCAGGATGCTCCGGGGACAGCAAGGCAGTGATTTGAAGGGGACAATGGAGGGGGTGGTGGCAGCTAATTATTTGAAAATTATTTCTGTTGAATAATTCTTCTGAGGGGCAAGGAGGGGGATGAGTCTCAAGTGCCTGCCTTTTCTTTTTTTCTTTCTCTTTTCTTCTTTTCTGATGATCCTAACATGTGAGCCTTGCACAGGCAGAGGTTGGATGAGGTGGTGAAATCCAAGGGCCCACTGGGATTGTTTTTCTCCCATTAGCTTTGCCATGGTAGGAGAGCACATGAATATTAGGAGCAGGTGTCCATAGCACTGGTCATCCAGAGGCCTTGGATGAGGTCAGTTCCACCACCACCATTTTTCCTGCAGGGAAACTGAGGCACCTGATGCCTTCTTTGGTGTTACAGACCTGGAGGTGAATCTTCCCTAATTAACTGTCCTTGAGACTTTTAGTGTGCAAGTCTCTGTCCAGAATAACTACAAATCTGTGCTGCTGTTAGCCACATAATTTCATCCCTGTGAAAAGTACAATTTCTTCATTCTCTTTTTTGTCTTTCTTATAAAATCCCCACAAACTGAGTGTGGAAGCACATATGTGTCTGTGTACAGAGAATACCTTGCTATTTACGAGACAAAGTACATTGTTGTATCATTTATGAGGTAGAGGTAATGAAGCCATCAAACTCTTGGGTGCACAAGAAAAGGAGCTTCTTATTTGAAATCTCAGAAGAAAAAAGCATTAGTGCAGGCTAGAGCTGTAAAAGGCAGGCTGAAGTGGTGTGAACTTGTGGGCAGGCCCACAGAGAGCACACGAGGCAGAAGAAGCCCTTGGCCTCTCGTCTTGAGGCATCACCTCTACAAATAATCCACAACATTATCTTACGTCTTCCCTGATGACAAGGCTCTTTGATTTTCTGAAGGAAACATCACTGAAAAATGTGTGGTTCCTTCTGCATGTGATTAAAGCATTAAAAAGATGGCCACAGTGTCCAGAGTCACTCAGAAATGTCGTGGCTGATGAGCGCCCAAATAATTCTTTGGCAGAAAGTGATTAGCTCAGCTGGATTTCCTGGTTAAATACAAGGTTAGATAAATACTTGAATAAACTTCTTTCAGCACGGACAAGATTAAGGGGAATGTCTTATTCTTGTGCTGACAAAGTTTTGCTGTTTGCAGACTGATTATATCTTTAATTTAAGGTGATTATTTTCCTTTTTTGGTGATTCACAAGGGCAGAGATTCCCTCACTGTTTGTACTGCTCATCAGGAAGAGCAATTCCAGCTGCTCCTGAAGACCATGGGGAGGTGGTGGGTCAGGAGTGGAAGGGCTCAGGTGGCTTCTGGGGCTGTTTTGGGGGGATGCCCATTGGGAGAGGAGCAAGGATTGCTGGCAGCTTCCTTTTGCCCATCGCTGTTGTAGGGATGACCTGCAGTGGAACAAGGAGCCAAACCTCCCACCAGTGTTGCTCCAGATTGTCCAGACCACTAACAAACTCACTATTAAAGCAACTTTCTTATTTTAGTTTCTCCTGAGGTTGTGGTCTGCAGGCAATGCAGGGGCTGTGGAGCTGCACTGTGTGTTAGTTACAAAATATTGTTAGTATCTAATTTTAAATCAGGAGCCTTGCCATGGCAAAAAAATTAAAAAAAAAAAACTAAAAAAAGGAGAAAGTTTTTTTGTTCTCAGTGGAATGAGAAACATTCACACAACATTTTTATTTTCCTGAAAATACAAATAGAAGCATTTGTGTAAATACTTGTGCAGTAAGCGTGTATAGTTAGTGAGTGTTGGCAAATGGGCACCACCATAAAAAATCATAGAAACACAGAATCACTGAGGTTGGAAAAGACCACCCAAACCATTGAGTCCAACCTGTGCCTGGTCCCCACCTTGTCACCAGCCCAGAGCACTGAGTGCCACATCCAGTTTTATCTTGGACACCCTCCTGACAGCCCCTTGCAATGCCTGACCACCCTTTCAGTGAACAAATTCCTCCTGATGTCCAACCTGAAGCCCCCAAGAGCTCGATGCCATTTATTGCCTCTCTCTAATCCCAATGGTCCAACCCCAAGCAGCTGGCATGGACAGTCTGGGACATGAGACAGATCCCTGGTTCTATTCCTAATCTTTGAATTTAAGAGTCAGGAGTCTACAGTCTGCCCATCAAATGAAAGGTGCCATGAAGGAGAATCCTGGGACAGCTGCAGGCCAGTTTAGATTTGCTCACAGACAATCCTAAACTGGCATATTTCCCAGGTTTGTAGGATCTGCAGTTAGAAATGTTATAGCTTCAGCATGTGAGGAGTTATTCAGCATCCAAGGCAAGGAAATGGCACAGAGTGAAGCCGAGGATCTGAGTGAGAAATAAAGCAAAAACACAGCCATAAAAATAGCAGGCGCAATAGTCTTCCACATTGCATCTTTGGAAAGATTAATTGGTTTGGCTGCTGTTGTGAAAGCTCCGATACAGCACAAGGCTCCAGCCAACTTCTGAACTCAACAGAGCCACAAAAGGGCTGGGTGCTGAATAACTTTGAAGAGCACAACATCAAACCAGCCTCAACTTGAATCTGAGAAACATCCCAAACCAAACCCAAACAATGCTGCTGAGTGAATGATTCAGGGCATTGGTACGACCCTCCACATTTCATGTGGAGCAGCAGGAGGGCTGATGATGAAGTGCAGTGGAATACCTCTTCCCAGGCCAGAGCAGAATCACAGAAAAAAAAAGAGGAAAACATATTTGTCCCTGGTCAGGCAGATTTAAAGCCACCCTGTTTGAGGCAGGTACGCTTTGCTGTCCCTGTTTGCTGGATGGAAATCTTCACCAGGGTATTTAAGTTTCTGGCACACACAGATTCTGAATCACTCACAGCCTGACACTGGGAGGGACCTCATGGAAGACACAAAGCCTCTTCCTGACACAAAAAAATACAGAGAGGTAAAGAACCTGGTAGTTTGCTCCTTTGTTTTAGCATCTGTCTATCCTCCCAAAGGTTTTAATCCTTGGGCAAGTGTTCTTCCAACACAGAAAACTTTCACAACTGAAAATGGGATCCAGGCCTGCTGGACTCTGGGCCCATGCAGCAGCCAGCAGTTCCCAGGTAAAGGTAAATGTTTGGCTGGGAGAATATTTACTTAAAATTGGCACTACTGATATGGGACAACTTTTTCTCCAAGTGCCTTGGGATGTTTGATTAAATGAGAAGTGTTGCAACAAAGCAAACAGTGTTCATAAGAGCGCTAATAATAGCAGTACCTGGAGTCACTGCTCCCATAAATAGAGACCAGCAGGAGATAACTCCATGCATTTACATCAGATCACCAGAATGTATATTTGCCTTAAGCAGAAATGATATAATGAATATTTTATCATTATCAATGCTTGCAAGCATAGGCCATGTGCAAGGCGTTTTGGAAGATGTGCAGCTTTTCCAGCTGTCAGGAACAGCACAGTGGATTACTGTGTCACGTGGAGGAAGGCAGAGATAACACTCACCTCCTCCCTATTGTCTCAAATGGAAAAGATCAGATCCAGTCCTTTGATTATTATCATATTGTGAAGCTACCAAAGATAACAAAACAGCTCACTCAGGAAGTAACGTCGTATTAATCTTTTCTTTCTATATTAATCCTACATCAAAGAGAACTCTGCCCTGGCTAATTATGAGATTCAGTCCCAGAAGATCACTATTACAGCCAGGCTATTCTGACTTTTCCCTCCAAGCCCTTTTTCTTCTCTCAGCATCTCTGATCTGTGAGCTCTTTACTGAAGGGAGCTGATGATGCTGGGCACATTTACTGCTGCCATTTGCAATGCTGTGGCACACATTTTAGTGTGGGAACACTGTGTATTTATTGTGTTCAGGAAACACAATTACAAACTACTGAATGAGGATGGAACAGTCAACAGGATTTGATCTAAAGGATGGCCCTAGAAAGAGCGAAGGTGAATGGGATGTGGGTGGGTTTGGATGCACCTTTACATCCTAAACTTTACTGACCATAGAAAAGGGAACAAAGAAGTTGAACAGATGGAGTGAAAGACACTCAAATGTTACTGGGTATTGACAGACCAGTTTGCTCTCCCAGAGTCCCTAATTCCCAGGTAAGCCATCATGCCATCACACCACAGGGTTTCCTTGTGCCTACCCACACGCCAGCTGCTGAGACTTTCTCCTTTTGGAAAATTCTGTCTGGGCTTTCCCAGATGCAGTGATGGTGCCCTTGGCAGCCAGGTGATGGAAAGGGATATTTTAGCCTTAAAACTTCCCTTAGTTCTGCACTCAAGGACTGTATGGCTATGACCAGGCCCTAAACTCTTCTTTTGTTAAGTGACTGCTGTAGTGCAGTGGAGGAAGAAAGAAATAAGATTTATTTGACCTGAGGCTCAAGCTCTTTTGTTTTAGCAAATCCCAATCAATGTAAAATACCAAGGGTTTTCTGATTTCTCCACTACTTTGCCTTTCCTCCTCACCTATAGTTTTTTCTTTCCTCCTTCCCTTCCCATCCCCTTGCCTCCTTCTTCCTTCCCAAATTTCTCTTCAGGCTTTTCTTTCCTTTGCCTATTTCTCCCCCCTGCACTTCTGCCCTCCAACCTCACAGCAACCCAAACTCTTGAAGAAATCCTTAATCCTCTCCTAATCTGAGGAATACAAGTATTAGCTGAAAATTAATATTTTTGCTGCTCTGTGCTGGCACAGTGACAGGGAAACCTCCATCTCTGCCCTGCTGGGGGAGCAGCCACTACAGCACAACCGCTTTGGAGGAGAGCCAGATTTATGGATTAGCTGCTGCCAAACACAGGGTGGATGGAAACTCTGCTGGGAAGTGGGGAAACAAGAAAGAATCTGCCTTCTCAGCTGGCTTCAAGGTTCCTCTTTGCTCTTTGAGATCTGCCACAATGTCAGGACAGAAGGGCTCAATCTAATCCTTGCTCCAGCTGCTGCTTCCCTGCTCCAGGGAGATCAAGATGAGCGAGGCCGTCACTAACCCAGGGCACAACCAAAAGAGGTTGTGGGGCTTGTTTTACATCCTTTATCACTTGGAGGTTGTGTGTGGTGGCACTGAGAGATGGCTCAAGGAGTCTCAGCTGGGAGATGGGATGTGTAGGGTGATCAGTGCTCCCAGCCAGGCACAGGCACTGCAGAGTTCCAATATTCCTGCAGAAAAGGCTTGAGAGGAAACCACTCCATGTGAAAGGCTCAGTCACCCACCTGGACTGCTGGCTAGGACTAAGGGGGAAGAGATCCATGCACTCAGTTCAAAACCACTCTTTTCAGGAAGAGATGGGGAGCTTGCACAGCAACCAAAGCATGGACTTAAACAGTGCATTCCCTTAAAGACAAAAACACAGCCTTCATGTCTGTTTTCCCTCATTAGAGTTTTTCCTACTGCTACATACTGACTCATTAACAAATTAACATGTTTTGATTCCACTGTGAAAGTCTTGAGATAATTGTTACAGCTATGGTCCTGGGGCTGAAGAACTGTGCTTCTAAAATGCTTTTATAGACTACAAATTGGATGCTTTTCATACAGGTTATCTAATTTCAATTACAATTTCCCCTCTGGCAAGTCTTTCTTCGCTTTGAAGTTGTTAGAGTTTTGTCATCCTTGGGGAGTGAGCAGTTTCAGATTATCATCATGTCAGATTTTATGTCCATAGAAACACTTTTTCAACAGCTCTTTTACGTGAGGCAAGCTTTCATCTGTGGGAGTTTTATTGGTCTGAAAGTTATGACAAGCAACTTAAGTGTAAGTGATGTCCTACTTGTGAAAAAAAATCACTCTAAGCACATACATCAGCCACTAAAATTACTGTTTAGCAATTACTGTCCCTACAGACACCATTGTGGAATGTAAAAACAAGACATTATTAAGTTCACTATTTTTCTCTCAAGTAATCATTTGACATTTTCAAGCAATATTTTGTCTGCCTGAGTCACAAACAGCTGGGAAGAAGGGAAGGGGAAGCAAAGGAACACTGGAACGAGATAATCTCTCAGAAAATGACCCAGTCAAGGCACAACATCTATCCACCAAGCCCTGACAAGACACCCCTGAGCTCCAATGTGAATTTTGACCACCAGGCTGCTGCTGGGTGCATTTCACATGACTAATTGCATAAGACTCAGCATTCTGCTTTCATCAGGAGCAGATACGGTCCCTCCCTCGGCTGCATTAGAGGCCCGCCGCCATCTAGAACATGTAATCTCTTGCTCTTTATTGCCAAGATGTTTATTGATGTTTGCCAAAGCCAAGGAAAAGAAGGATTTAGCACATAAGCATCTCCTTATGAAGGGTTGATTTGTTTGTGTTTGGAGCCTGGGGCACTATGTCCAAGGGACAAGATGTTGGATTCTAAGTGTATCAGCCAGGTGTGTGTCAGTGATTTTTTTATTTTGACAGAATTTTCATGATGAAGCTGTCTGGGTTTGCAGAGCCAATAGCAGTGCTGGCATTACAAGGTTCTGCCTCCCAAGTTTGATGGGTTGCCAGTGTGTTTACTGCTGTAATGCTCTCACAACTGCAATAAAACAACCAGAAAATCGAGGATGCTTAAACCAATCTGAGCATTCAGACCTTTAGCCTGCATAGTTTTAAGGCAGTAAGAGATACAAGAGCAAATAGGTATTAAAAATAAACAAATGAACACAAAGCTTGTGGAGTTTGCTGGGGAACATGAAAACAAAGTGTATGGGGGAGTGGAAGATGCATGCAGGTTCTTCTCTCATCTCTGACATTCCTGAGCTAGCAAACAACAGCCAGCCCAAGCAGGATCCAAAAGTGATGAGGAGAAAAGAGTTCTGTGGGATCATTGCTCAAATACAAAATTGCCATTGTCTTCATGGGGATTTCTAATGATGTAAGATCGTACGAAAATTTCAGGTTTAGCTTTGCCTTTCTTCACCCCCAAAGACCCTTTCTTCATACAAGAGAACTTGGATCCTGTTCACTGGAATTAAATCAGGCATTTTCAATTGGAATTAGCCTGAGCTGATTGAAATCCCTCTTAAATTTATGCAGCCCTCCAAAATCACTTGAATTCAGGTTGCAGCTTCAGCCCAAGTTTTGCAAAATTATGGGTTTTGCTGTCATAAACAGGACCTACTTTCCTGAAATGCTGGATATTGGTTGGAGGATTGCAAATTAACAAGCTCTCCTAGGAACAACAACAACAACAAATGTTTAAATAAAATAAATAAATGGAGTTGGTATTTTCTGGTCTTTCTCATCTGAGACTATTTTAGGTAACCATTGACATTAAAAAAACTATTCTAGATTTATTCCTGAAGCTCAATTTGCAATTGGTTTCTGATTTTTAATAGCAAAGGAAGTCATAAAGAAGATAGTTCTTCATAACCACCAATGATTCAAGGGATTCTCCAATTTTCAGGGAGGCAAATTGGAATAGGTCTTGGAGCTGCAAGCGGAGTCACCAGAAAAACAGGTTCAGTTACTTGGGGCTAAGTCAGTGTAAAAGAGTGTCAAGTGTGTGAGAATGTGAGGTGGTCAAAGGCTTCAGTGCTTCCAAAGGAGAGTAACTTTCCTTTCAGCAGGGGCCGCCTTCCCTCTGGGAGAAGCTCTGGCAGAGCCTGAGGAGCGCTCCCAAAGGGAGATTCAGGCTCTCAAGCATCAAAGTAGCATCCTTAAACCACGTGAGGATATCAGACCTTTCACGATGAGGATTTAAATGACACAGGTTCTTTGCAGGTTTGACACAGTGTCCTCCTTTTAACCCTTTCCTCTGAGTGGGCTGTTCCAACCACGGAGAAGTACACCCGATTTCGAGCTGCAGGAAGCTCAAAACCCCAGTTATTTTCCTGTGCCTTTGTCAGAGCTGCAGCCCGCTGAGGACACTCCTGGTGCTGTGGCCTCAGAGGGAGGAATGTTTCAGACCCTCCATTTACAGCCTTCTGGAGCAGGTCCCATCGCTCTGCTTCTCCCCAGAGGTGGGACACTGTGGTTTCCCAGGGAATCTCAGCATTGTCACAGAGATCCCTGACAGATAAGCTGGTACTAAGCACTCCTAATTACAATCCCAATTATCTGTATCCATACCGTGACCCACAGCTATGCCAAAAACACAGCAGCAAAAAAAATCCTCTGACTGTCCTTCAGCATCTTACACTGAGACTCGTATCCTGCACTTCTGTCCCCTCCACTCACTGCCACTGAAGTAAAGAGGCCAAAAAAAAATCCTGTAAAGTCAATTTTCCCTGCATTTGTTCATTAAAATACGGTCAGCCTCCATGAGAGTTTTATTTGGAACAAAAGGACTGTTAGAGAATTAGTCACAGCCTGGGAGGCAGGAGAGAGCATTGTTTTATGGAGACAAGAAAGGCTTTGGGAAGCAGATGATTCTAATTTACCTTCTTGACTTTATTCAGCCACTTTTAAATAGATTTCTCTTCATGTAGACTGCAGTGTTTATAGCTGTAAAGAGGAGGAAGGCTCACTTTTAACCCCTGAAAAAGAGCAAGGCTAAGAAATAAATCCTGCCCTATTCTGCTCCTTGCTCGCTTAGCAAAGATTTCAGCTCAGGTGACCTTCTCCAGGGAACACCAACATCAAAAATGCCCTGTGAAACCTAAGTGGGGTGTTCTTGCACTTAAAATCAAAAGAGCTCTGTTTCAAAATTAAATTCTTCTAATTTAGGTATTTAATTAAACTATACTATTAAAATTCCTCAATTTAAAACTTTCATGTATGAAAATATTTTAATTTACTTCTATTTATAGGTTTATGTTCTCTTCTAAGATGCAAAATTTGGGGGGATAGAGTTTGAACTTTCCAAGCTATTTAGAGAGGGATTTTGCTTAACATAGAAAGATTTCAGGGTAGGGAAATCAGGTTTTGACCAGTTGTAGTTAAAAAGGGCCTTTTAAGAAATCTTCTGGATTGAATTTCTAGCTTAAAATTCAAGTCTGAAAGGAGAAGTGGAAAAGAAAAAATCACCTTTTATTCTTTCATTTATTAAAATTGTTATATAAAACCTTTCTGTATTTACATGTGTATGTATTTATTTAATGTACGTTTTCCTTAGCTTCTGTCTTAATTTCCTTCATTTCTTTTTGTTTCCTTAGATCCTAACTTGAAAGAAAATGGTAGAAGAGAAACTCACTGAACAGTGACCTCTCACAATCTCACTTTTTAAAAGAGGGAAGCTGAACAAGCAGAAGAAAAGGTGTTTTACTCTGTTTTCAAAGCTTTGTTTTGGCAACCTCCTGTAAAACTCAGTGCCTGAAGAAATGTTTGAATAATAGAGACCTTTACTGAAATGCAGCAGTTACATTTAAGTTGTTCTTTGCCTACCAAAACATTTTATGCAGACGTGTAAGACCTTCCCAGAGATAAATCCCACACCTTTCATTTCCATACATTAAAAAAAAATAAATTACTTAAGTAAATCTTCTTACTTTAAAAGTTCATAGAAGGATGAAAAGGCAAAAAACCAATTCTGCTTAGGGCACATGTAAAGAGATTTCTCTCTGCCTCACAAAAACACATCCCTCATGCAAACATAGATTTGGATTGGCTCCATCCTTCATCCACTTCCAATCACAAAAGCCACCACTCCTCCCAATAGTGATCAAAGACATGAACACAGCAGCTCTAACAATTGCTGCCATGGAGAAACAATTCAATGAAAACATGTGAATATATTTTTAGAGCCTCATAATACAATTTCTCAACTGGAAATGAAGGGGGGGAAAAAAAAACCATCTCATGACCATGGGTTTGATCAAGCCCACCAAAAAATGCTCTGCAGAGCATGATTTGAGAACCATTGTATCACACTTGAATCCACTAGACACCAGCTAACCAAATGTAACAAATTAAGGCAAGGCAATTTAGAAGGGCAAAAATATCAGTCCTTGTTAGTGCAGTACTGATAGACTCCTCAGTGATGAGCTAAATAAGCACATACACAATCACTTTAGTTTCCAGTAATGTCATTCAAATTAGATTGTTCAGGGGGTGTTCTGAAGCAGTGCTGAAGTATTGGCTTCTGCTGCTGCTTTTGAAATGACTGAAGGAACAGATAAATGCAGTTCACAACATTTTTTCCAAAGATTTAGGGAAAAGAATGGGCTCTCCTGGTTTTTGTCATTTGGAAATGAACAGCAATTATAAGTTATGCTGAGTTTTGCCATTTTACCTGTGATCCACCTCAGTTATGTTTGAACCCTTCTTAATCAAATGTGACAGAAGGTCAGATAAATAGCAATTTAAATTCCTCCAGTTTCTGTGAAAACATTTGGGTAGGTACAGGAGGATGGCCCCTGCAAATACTCAAGCCCAGCAACAGGAAAAGCTTCATTTAAAGCTTCCCTTTTACAGATACAAAATTTAATCAATCACAAAATATGAACCCAGAAAAGAAAATCTTTGTTAGTCCTGGTGCAAAATCTTGTGTTTTTCTTCCATTTTCTCCCAGTTTTCTGTCTAGGCTACAGTGAAAATTCCCTGTCCCCAGTGCCTTCATTGGATACCTGGAAAGCCAGAAGGGAGATCTGCCCTTCAGCCCTGGTTGTGATAAAGGGAGTTGTGATAAGAGTCCTCAAAGATGTTCCTTAAAGTAGCCAAAAACCAAGAACTTTAACCCTGCAGTGTTAACTCCATCAGGTTTGCTCCTCCATGAGCTACCACATCCCGTGGCTGTTCCCAGAATGAGCTCCCTGAGCTCTTCCAGTTGTCAACTCAGCCCTTGGGTTTGGTCTGGGAATTACTTGAAATCAATGTAATGGCTGCTCCTGTGATCCTGAACCCAAACATTTCTCATGCACATTCTACCCCAAAGCCAGCATTGCTGGGATTTTTACATGACATCACTTCAGCTGTTTAAAAATCATAAAATCCTTCATTTAGAATCTAAATCTGTGTATCACTGCAGACTGTTTTTTGACCAATATTTAATATCTAGAGGCTTGCCCTTTCCATGCTGTATGGGCTTGGTGACCTCCCATCTGCACATGCCAAGGAAGGCCCTTTTGACATCAAAACATTACTCAAGAAAATTCCTTTCAACAGCAGGTACTTTACTGACCTAGATTAAGTTGCTTGAGACGTCAAAGCCCTGGAAAAAAAAAAAAGAAAAAAAAAAGAAGCTAAAATTGGCCTAAATGACTTCAGGCATAAAATCTGACCAAAGGAATTATGTCAGATGCTATAAACAGAGAGGAAAGCATGTAGGGAATATGAGGGATCAAAGGGAAAATCAAGTTAGTGTGATTTTTTGTTTTTTCCCAACTAAAAAAGATGTTCCTACTTGTTCTGATGTGGAAGGAAGCAATGGCTGTTGGCTGCCCCACAGCTGGCTACAGAATGCTTTTGTGAATGTTTTGAGAAGGAAAACCAAAAATGTGTTGACTGGAACACTCCATACAATTCTGGGCTTCATTTAAACTCCCGAGTCTTTCAGTAACAGGAATTACAAATTGACTCAGGCTCTGCAGGGTTTTCTTGGAAGCAAGGCTTTGCCCAGCAGTGTCTCTGTGGAAAAGCATGTGAGCAAATCCCAGTGAGGTGCAAGGGAAGGGACTGACCTGACCCACACCCCAGTACATGCACTGTCTTGGGGGGGTCATTGCCATGCTTCCAAAATTCCCTCTTGCCTTCATGCCATAGGTGAGGAGAGCAGAAGGAAAGGGCAAAAGTCTATCAAAAGAGAAACTGGTCCAACACCTTCCACTTTCAGTCTTGAATTAACTCATATGTTCCCAGCCGTACAGCTTTTAAGGAAAATCTTCCTTGCTGAAATCCATGCTGGTTTTTGACCTCAAAACCCTACATCTATTCCAGCACCAAAAGCAGTGGCCTGACTTTTACAGGCATTGACCAGCTGAAGCACATCATCCCCTTCAAAGCACCCTGGCCGTGCTCCCTGCCTGCTCTCCACAGCCTGGGCTTCGGTGGGCAGGTGTCGGATCCAATCCCTTCACTGGGACAGGGAGGAGCTTTCCTGCCCTGCAGATTCACATCCAGGCACTTGAGAAAGGTCACATCTGCTCCATCCTCCTGTGCTCAGAGGCTGCAGCAGCACGGACACAGCTGAGCCCCAAGACCACACAGCTTCATTCTGAGACAGCCAGGACAAACACGAAGCAGCGTTTGCACTGGCACCTCTGCCAGGAGCCCAGGCAAACCAAACACTGGAGCAGGTCCAGCTAATAAATGATAGAACTTTTAGAAAGTGTAAAAATACGTGGCTTTCTGAAGAGTATTGCAAAGTTCATGTTTTGGGTGTATTTGGCCAAGCTGTGCCAGTGTCTGCAGTTTCCCCAAATGGGCACTTTAACAGAGCTTTGCAAAATAAGGTTTTTTAATTGGTTATTCATGATGAAAATGTTACAGTGAGCTAAGAATGCCCCACAAGATGGATACTTAGAAACCCAGTTATTTTTGTAATGGACATTAATAATCCTCTCGACAGTACCCTGGAAATGTCTCCCAGCTTGGTTTGCTGGCTCTCCAAGCCTTGCCACCAGAGGATACAGAGACTGAACAGGAAAACAATGAAACTGTGCATGTCCTAGAATAAAAGGAGCTTTCTAAAATGCAAAAACTTAAGAAATTGTAGAGAGGGAAGCAGAAAAATCTAATAGGATATCAGCTAATACATGCAAGCAGGGCTCCTTGATGAAATCTGGAGTACTGGAGCCCCCTGCGTCAGTGGAGACCCCCTTGGCAGGAGGTTTGTGAAGTTCCTTGGTGGAAGGGAGCAGCTCTTGGAGCTCTGGGTGGTGCCAAGCCTGCACTCAGCCAGGAGAGGTGAGTGAGCCATGAACCAGCACAGTGTTGGATGGCTGCAGAGGAAATGACAGGAGCAAAAAGCAAAAATGTGATTCCTCCCAGGTCTCTTGGAAATTCAGAAAGTTTACAAAGCACATAGAATGGAAGCACCTCTGCACTGAATTCTGAGTCACAGCATCTGTAGATCTTTATACGCCCTAAACTCCCTCAAAAGCGAATGCAAGCAGCGTCACACCTTTCCTCAGGGATCAGCAGCCCGAGGGTGATGGATTTGAAGTGATCTGCACAGGTACTGTGGCACCAAGGCAGGGCTAATCAGAGCCATGCCTTGGATCACTGAAACCACTGTCACAAGAGCCAGGCCCAAACCTCAGCCCGAGGAGCAATAGGATTTTCTGCCTTTCAGTTTCCAGTTGCTGAGCTCATTCCTAACTCTTGCAGAGTCACAGTGCTATTCCCATTAAAAAGAAAACAAATGGATTCACTTAAATCGAAATATAAAATCCTTCCCTCAACATTGTTGCTTGTGCTGCCCTCTTTGATAGAATTATGTCCCAGTCTCCTGACAGTCCTTAAGGAAGTACTTAAAGCCCGACTTTGCGAAACACCCACTGTGAGGAAGGGGTCACCCAAACTCCTATCTCCTACTGCTCAATTTAGTTAAGAAGAAAAAGCCTGTGCTCATATTCCAACACATGTTTCTGCTTTTAGGTCTCTGGGAACTTTATGTGTCTTTTTTTATTTTAAATCTGTTCTCAGAGCAAATGTCAGTGCATCCAAGGTCCAGGGAGGTCCTTATGGCCACAAAGAAACCCCAGACCTGCATGCAGGGGACAGTGTGGGAGGGGGTGGCTGTGCAGGACTGCCCCAGAGCCACCACTCCTGCTGGGCCAGGGATAATTCCAGGCTTAGCTTAATTGTTGGCTTAGCTCCCAGCTCTGCTAACACCATCCCAATTTTGGACACAGGTAAGAGCTACCCAGGCAGTGACAGGAGGGCTGTGCCAGGCACTTGGCTCTGTGGAGGGTGACACCAGGGTGACCTGCAGCCTTGGCACGTGCCAGCACAGCAGCAGGGACATCTCCAGCCTTCACTGCAGCAGCTCCCCTCCTGAGGCTGCTCCTCACACCAGCACCCTCAGCATCCACACCAGATGAGAGCAGAAGGGGTTTTCCCGCTTAGATTCAACACTTAGATGTGGTTGAAATAACAATTTATTTAGTTCTACCTTTATGGAAATTGTGACAGAGCAGAAGAAATCTCTCCCTGTTGATGCTGCAGACCAATATGGTCTCAATTTTCCCTATCACTTTCTTTTATTCCCTGGGACCTGCCTCTGGGGTGGGAACAATCTTTATGTTCTATGTGTTGTCCAGCTCACCCAAAGTAGAGTTTCTAAATGTTATAATGAATAAATGATCCAGATTAATTAATCTGAAATCTAGACCTATTCATGAGCTGGAGCATCTCTGAGATGGGCTGATTTTTTTGTTGCTGATGAGTGATAGAGATGGGCAAGTTGCTTCAGAAGCTGTTACACTGCTGGCACTGAAACCATATATAATTTAGGGTTGCCTAAAGCCTCTGTATTCAGTTTCCATCTACTTCTGCCCCAAGCATGGACATAACTTTTTAAAATGGACATGAAAACATCTGCAGCTGCTTCATCTGAAGCAACAGCCAGCGCTTTTTGTGTCACCAAAATGGCACAAACCCAATATAAACAGGAATAGGAAAATACTTTCGAGTGTTCTGCAATTTACAGCTTCCATTAAAATTAATGAAAATGAGATCTAAGAGCTCCAGAAGCAAATCAGCACTAGAGTGCTTAGAAATGACACCTTAAAAAATTAAAATACTCAAAGCACATGAGAAAGTAAATTTTTCAAAGGAGATTTAATGAACTCTGACAGTTATTTGTATAATGTTTGTTATGTGGCATCACTAAGATTTGTCTGCTGGTGAAGGTTAGATGAAAGTGTTTTGACAGCTCTCACTAGAGGGATGATATTTAATATAGAACAGTTTGCAAAACAGTATCAGGACCTGAGAATACCTTTTTGGTTAGTCATGGTCACATCCAGCCCTGTAAAGAAAAAAAAAATCCTAAATTCTGTAATTTCTGGTTTTAGCTGCTCATCTCACAAAGAAAGAATGACTTGAGATTTTAAAAAAATACCTCTTTAAGGCAGAATTGTCTGTCTGAATATTAATTTTTGTGGCTTATATCAACTGAGGTCTTGAAAATGAGACAGCCCAGAACAGAATCTGAGGTTGGCTTTTCAGGGAAGACTAATTAGCAAAATGGAAAAAAATCTCTGAAATTTGGGAAGGCTCAAGCCTGAAGTCTCATCCTCAGCCCTGAACAGTTAAAGAACCCAGCTGGTGTCACCCAGACTCCAGCTATGGAGATTGGGGCTCTGCAATTTCATTTTCACCCTCCTGAGGAGCTTCACCCTCAGCTCCCAAGCAAAGAAACGCTGATGGTGACTACGTGGAAAGAAAGCAAAGGGAACAGAAGGAAGAGTGGGAAAACAGCTCTGTTGTTCACTGGGCAAAGACTCCTCCTGCAGAGGCTCTCCATGCACAAGGATGAATCCCACAACATTTATGCTGCTTTCTACCAAGTTTGGGATTTTTTTTTTCACACTCAGAGGCAGCTCCTGTGGGTTTCTCAGCAGCCCGAGTGTGATTTTCCTTCTAGGAATTCTGTCCCTATAGAGTGAAAAAAAAGACTCAGCCAGAGGCTTTAGACATACAACTCCTGTTAATCCAAGTGGGAGCTGTTTGTCCCTGTTGGACTCACAGGGAGCACAAGGATGTGTTTGTGTGTTTTGAGGAATCCCACAGAACATAATGGCAGTTTCAAAACTCTTCTCCTTTCGATTTGTTTCTTTTTTAAACTCATCTATTTAATGAAATTGCTTTGTACCAAAGTCAACTTTTTTTCCACCCAAGTAGGCAGCTAAAGCTCTGAAAGAATTTCAGATTTCCACGTGGAAAAAAAAAAATTCCTGAAGAAAAATTGTGAAAGAGAATTCTTAGAAGAATTCATTTTTAGCTGAAAGTACAGATTTCATCCAACAAGAAATTTCTATGATAACCTGCATGTGCTAACTCCAGTCTTCAATACACTTAATTTTTGTGCTTCAAGCCTTGATGTGTGGAAGGTTTTCACCTCAGCCTGTGCTGCTCTGACTGTCTGGGGACAGAGGGCAGGAGGGAGCTGAGTCCTCATCTGCTCCTGGCTGCTGGCACTGCTGCTGCTCAGCAGCCTCCATGGGCTCTCCCCAAATTTCATTTTTCACACCCTCCCACAGCATTAAAGATGACAAGACATAAGAAAAACAGAGTGGGAATAACAATAGCAATCAAACTTGTGAAAAATCAGGAGGCGACAGCTTAAAAATTATTAATAACTGCAGGCTTGTTTTGTTAGAGTTTAGCTGTATCTTACAGAATGTGGGAGAAGGGATTTGCTGGGAGAAGTAAAGGACTAACAACATTTAGGAAAAAATATATATTTGTCATTGGGAGGTACTCTTCAACTTCAAAGCATCTTTAGTCTCTCAAAAGGATTTACATTTGAGCTGAAGGGAATTTAGGTAATGGGCAGTTCTGAGAGACATTCCCTCTAGCAGAGTTTTCACATATCACACAGCAAAGGAAACAATTCCTATTGAGTTTCACGGGATGATTTATCATCTCGCCTTGCCAAGCCTCTCACTGGCTCTTTAACATTCACTAGACACTTTGTGAAACTGCCTAGAAAATGCTAGAACTGACAAATGGTCCCCCTGCCCCGTCTGGAACTCACTCACACCATGCCCACAGCCTCTTCCAAAACGAAACACAAACACAGTCATTCCCTGTTTCCCATGAAGTTATATCAATGCTTTTGGTGCCATTTTCCAAGCATGGGGTTTATAGGAATGGGAGGAAAGAGATAAAGGGATTTTAGGACATGGGGATGTTCCAAGGAAGGAAGCAAACCACTGACAAAACTTTTTTTAAATAGAAATCCAGACTTTTTGCTAAAAGGAATGTTTCAGTCAGAGCCCAGACTTCTACCAGCTAAGCTACATTTCAACAACAGCTGAATTACTCAACACAGGAATATTAGAGGAGATCTCAAAGCATGGAGTCAAACTTATCCCTGCACTGGAAAGGAAATCTATATGATGCAGCTCCCCAAACTCACATCCAGACTTCCCACCTTGGCTTCCACCACACAAGTGCTCAACCAGAAGGAAACTCCTCATACGTACCACAAAACCAAGTGGCAGCACACAACAAACCCAAAAAGCTGCTTTTAGAGACACCATTGTGAGGATATTTCTTTTTTTGAATGGAGATTATTCATCTTTAAAGGAAAGATGGACCCAAATTCCATTTTAGGCTAGTGGCCAGATGCTGACCTGGTGTAAATTCAGGATGTCTTCACTTCAAAGACGCTACTCCAGGTTGCAATTCTGAATACAAAATTAGAATCAGTGTGATTTGTGGTTAATCATTTCACCTCTTTTGTGAAGTGATGTCGTTCTTCTGCCTCAGAGAGTTTATGGATCAGATAAAAGGTGCTAAAAAAACACATTTCAGAAGATTTACTGCTGTGATACACAACTTTCTGCCAACTCTTTCTTCTTTTTTTTTTTTTACTTAGCAAAAAGTCACCTTGAGAGAAGTCTTTTAAGTAGAAAATATTCACTGTTTTAGCTAAAACCGGAAGATAGGTGTGCACTGATAGTTTTATCCCAATGTAGAAGCCATGTTATTGGTCACTGGGATTGCCTGGCTGGAGCACAAGGGGCTCCTCGAGCACTTTTAGGCTGCTCTGCAGTGGTGCCAGTGCCTGCTCCTGCCCCATGCCAAAGGCTGAGCAATTTGGGGTGGTTCTTCCTCCCATCCCTACTGCTGCCCACCTTCCTCCTGGCAGGATCACAGCTTAGCCTGGGCTTCTCTAATACCTCATATGCCCAGACACAAAGTTTGAAAATGCTTTACAAGCTCAAATGAAGGTTTATTATGTAAAGTAAGGTGAGAGTAAATTAAAAAGTAAATCCATATTTTTCTTATATTTTTTAGAACTGCTGATTCCCTGTCATCTGACTAGCTGCAGGGTTTTCAGTGGTTCTGGAAAGGGTCAGAAATATACTTCCCAAGAAACTGAAAATTTGGTTAATTCTTAACTGAACCAGAAGGCAGCAGATATTTTCAGCCCCCTTCCGAACTAATACCAAAAGGCAACTTTTCCCCAGCTAATGTTTCCACCAGCACCCGCAATTATTTGTGTGAAGCACTCCGAAAAAACAGCGAGCTTTAATGTGACTTAAATACTTAGGTGTTTAAATATTGCGGATTAATTCATGTGGCTTAATACCAGATTAAAAATAAATGTGCTCTTTGTGGTGTTCCTTGTGTGTGACAAAGACTGGTTTGAGTCCCTCCCGACTCTTTTGTTTCTCCTTGCTTGTAGATAGCACTTAGAAAAACACATTCCCAGTGGCCCCATAGACTTAAATATCCTTTTGAAACGGAGGATTCCCTCCTCCTTTTTAGCCTGGGGCATATCTAAGTGATAATGTGAAATACCTGCACAGAAACTGGCATCTTTGCTCTGACTAAACTGCGTGCTGCACCTGAGGGCAAAACAGAGGTGTGTGCAATGCAGAGCACTTTGGCACGGATTTGAGGTTTCAGCCTCACCATGTGATGAGAGCTATTGATTCATGAGGGCAAATTAACCCTCTCCGCTCCGGCACGACAGCTCCTGAGCACCGGACACCCCGGGGTTAGCACCAGGGAGGCGTGGAGGAATGGCCGGGGATGCTCCCGGGCTCGTCCTCAGGGGCTGGAAAATGGGAAAGGGGCTCTTTGCACATCCTTGGCGATTGTGGTTAACTCTCAAGTGAAAACTCGGAAATTCTATGCAGGCCTTGTCCCCACACGCTGGTGTGTGGCCAGGGTGTCCCGCTCGGCCCTTGGGAGGTGGTGGCACAGCTGATGCTGTGAACTGCATATTCAGAGCAAAAAGCGGCCTTGGGCAGGTCCTTCCCAGGTCCATGACCTCCTCCCCATGGCTGCAGAGGGTTTTGGCACGGGTTTGGTTTAGCTCAGGGGAAAAACCCGACAAAACAGCGGCATGGATTGAAAATTGAGAAATAATGAGAGCCGTGGGTAAAACCTACACTCTAAATCGGGGCTTCTGCTCCAGTTCCCTCACTGCAATTCTGGCAGCACCTGATGGAGATAATCTTTGAGGGCCGTGTGAGACACCTGCAAGGCAAAAGAGATTTTCTGCTGGCTTTTAGCCTTCTTTAGGCGTCCCTGCCTGCAGGGCATCGAAACTGGATGATCTTTAAGGTCCTTTCTAACCCAAGTCGTTCTATGATTCTATGATTTTATTTCAGCTGCCAGGATGTGCCCAGCTGGCTGCAATGAGAACAGAGCAAGGGAGCAAGCAGCGAATTCGGACACTGGGCTGCTTGTGTTCCAGGGATCCTTGGCTCAGAAATCACTGCCTTTTCTTAGGGCCACTGATGTGTTTGGATTTCTGAGATCTTCCCAAACCATCTGAATGAGAAAGGCTGTTTGAAGTAAGAATTCAATGTCTGTGAAAGATAAGATCTCAGGCTGGGGGCTCAGGGGAGGAGGTTGCGGCCTGCTAGCTCCAGTGGGCCTTGAAGCCGGGGATCCCGGGAAAACACCAAATCCAACGGAGGAAAAGGAGGATTTCAGGGCACTTTGCTTCCTTGAGACATTTCCTCTTTTTCCCCAGTGGCCTAATTCAGGGAGACATTAAGAACAGCGCAGCATGAAGAGGAAGATGGATTAATCTCACACAGAGAGGGGACCTAGAGCAACAGGCGAGAAAAGCTGGCTGGAGTGCAAGACCCATCGGGGCTTACCTGGCAGAAAAGCACACCTTGAATCCAAATTCAACTTTAAATTCTCTCTCCTGCCTTGCTTTCACACCCTTTTTTCCTGCTTAGCACTGACTACAGAGAGCAATTTGGAGCAAAATTCCTCTTTGCTTTGATTTTACCCAGAGGACTCAAAGATTCAGTCGTGGATGTCTGAGCTCAGACTGGGGGGTGCTGTGTTTTCTGTGGACAAAACTAAGGCACATTTCCTTTTCTTTTGCAACATAAGACGGCTTCAAATGCTGCTTAGATCCCAGTCTTCATAACCCGAGTCAACTGCTCTTTTCTTTCTTTTCTTTACGAAGTGATAATTATGACAATATGCAGCATTGTGTCTCTGTGACTTTCATATCCAACTTCAGTGTTTCTAATGTATCTTCAGCTTCATTCTTTCTTCCCATCCACCCAAGAAGGGAAGATAATTTAGAAATCTTTAGTGCTGTTTACATTTGGAATGTTCATGGGAAAACGGCTTTGAAATGAAAATACATTTTAACAAGAATGTTATTGTTTAGTTCTGTTCTGCTAAACACGACTTAAATACACTCAGAGTTTGTGTCTTTATTTATGGATTTGATTGGCAATTTAGGAAACCACCATTGGTTATTTGAAGAGGGTGTTTATTTAGTGTTACAGTTTTGGGTCAGTTCCCCTCAAAGGAAACTTCAAGCATATAGAATGGCAAACTTGACAAATCATGTCAACACTTGGAATTGGACACTGCTTTCCATTAACTCTTGGGTAAACTAAATCTATCTGCCAGGGACATTTTTTGTTAAGTGGTTATCAACATTGTACTCTACCAAGGAATCTTGACTGTGGCATTTTCAGCTTTAAAAACACAAAATTAAGGTAGGATAGAGATAGAAGGAATGCAGTAATTTGCAGGGCAGAAGAAGCAAGGCTGGGTTTGAAAAGGTGTTTGCACATGAAAATCCAAAGCAGTGAGAGCAGGGAGGGTCTGTCCCACGTTTGAGTTCAGAGGGATTAAAGGACAGTTTCACCTGGTTTGTTGTAATCAGCCAGAATCTGGCATGCACAGCACTCACACTCTTCTGCAAAATCTGCTGTCTGACTCGATTCAGCTTTCAAAACCTGTCCTTAGCCCATGTGCCTGGCCTCACCCTGCCATTGCTTCACCTCTGACTCCTCCACTGCTGCTGGGATGGAAAGGGATGGCTGAATTTTGAAAACTGAGTATGTCTTGCCCTGAGAATGCTCCTGAATGCTTCTCTGGGAGCAGAAGGAATAAAACACTTCATTTCAGACCTCTGGGAGTGGGTTTCACACCCGTGGTGCAGAAAAGATGCTGAACTCTGCAAGAGACGTTCTGCACCCATCCTGGCAGGACACTCAGGACACCTGGACAGCCCAGAGGGCAGCAGGACCCCTGAGGACCCCAGGAGCTTTCAGGGCCAAGCAGCAGCTGAGGTTGAAATGTAATTCTGGTTCACTGCTCGTGTCTGCCAGGAACAAGCTGTACAGTCCCCAGCACTGCACTGAGAACACCCCTGGCCAATGCAGCAGGGCTGAAAGCCTGTCTGCAGCTACCAGCAGCAAGTGCATTTTCTAGGTTTGGTTGTCATTACTTCAGCAGGAAAAGGCTGGCAAGGCTCTCAGAGCTGACTGGAAGCGTCTGAGTTTACTCAGTCAAGGGAGTCACTCCTGAATACAGGTGTGCTCTGAACCCAGCCCTCAGTGATCTGACAGAACACCACTGATCTCCAAAATGAACGTGCTTTGTTGAACTCAAAAGCTACAAAGCACTGTAGGATACAAATTTTTTGACACTCTCAGTTCCTCTCCCCACACACTTAACCTTGGGAAAACTTCTGAGAGCTTTGGACATTTTGTTGGATAAGTTACCAGGCCAAGTGTCTGACTCCTAGTTCACACCATCTCCAAGTCAGTCCCAGTTTATCTGGTAATCTCAGCTGGAGATTTCCCAAGACTCTGAGATCTCTGTGGTTTTCAGCTCCATCAGACTCAGATAATCTTTCAAACTGTTTTTTACAGCATTTAGGTACTTTCCACATCTGGCCCTGAAGCTGGAAATGTGTGAGGCTCAGCTCCAGTAAAACATAAACTGAACTTTTATGAACTTCATAAACAAAGAATAAAATAAAACATAAAGTCTCTGTTGGTTTGCAGATTGGCCTGGCGCTTTTATTTATTTATTCATTACCCTTGCATTAAAACAACAAAAATTATTTTAAGTTCAGTAACTTCCTGAGAAATGTGGAAAACCAAATCACTGGTTTGGTTTCGAAGCAGCCACTTATTTCTTAACTTTCAGCACACACTGCTGCAGATATTTTCCATATTGCTTAGTTAAACCATATTCCTGCACTTTTCAAAAAACAGTTTTATTCTGCCTTTGGCAGACTTCTTGTAAATGATCAGAATTCTAATTCAGGCAAAGTATCTGTTGGAGATGGATCTTTAGATCCTCGCAGTGGTCTCTAGACCCCTGGGACTGCCCATCAGATTTGTAAGTGGGACACACAGCTCACGTCAAGCTGCATTTCCCTCACCCATCAGGAAGGACATGTGAACAACTGTCCCCAAGCAAATATTTTAAGCCTTTCTGCAGCAGTCTTTCCAATTCAGCAAATCCTGTGCTTTTCCTTCCCAAAATCCCTTTCTGCCAGCACAGCTGCTGTTTCCAGGTGCTGAGGTGTCCTACAGCTCTGTCAAGATCCATTGTTTCTGGGAGGCCTGAAGGTCCCAGCATTTCCAGCCACTAAGAACCAATACACAGAGCCAAAGCTCATGAATTTTTAAATCTACAGTTTTGCTATTGTACTCAGTGGGTTTTGGAGCCTCAAAAGTTTTGTCATCTTTGCCTAAACTCTCTGTCCCCTTATAACTCACCTTTCAAAGTCTGACCCTCACACAGGCAGTTCCTTCTGGTATAAAGTTTTTATTCACTCATTCATGTTTGTTTCTGCACAGAAATCCTCTCTACCTCTCTACAAATAATTCATTTTTCCTTCTCTGTCACACAAAGGAGGCCAGAAACCTGCAAGGCAACAGCTCTGCACTTCCTAAATTTTCTTCCCACAGCCAGGCCCAGAAGGGATCTCAAGCAGCAGCAGTTTGGCTCCTTTCTCAGCACAAGGACACATTCCCAATGGATTTGCAGGAATCTGGGAGCTCCATGCCCTGGTGAACATCCCCAGCCGCCTCTTGGAGTTCAGCTGGAAGTCCCAGCACTTTCTAAGGATGAAATACAATTTAAAATATCCAGCGCTTTTCACAGGGATGTAAAGATACTTATCATGCAAATTTTAAAAAGTCCCAAAAGGAATTGCCTGAAGTAGTTAGAGAAGCTGATGAAGTATAATAACCATGGAGATTTTTCCTTGCTCCCCAGTGGTTGCCTGAGTTCCTTCCAGTGCCAGGGATTTCAGCAAGGACAGGACTGCACTGGAAATCACCTGCTCTGCTGCTGGGAACAGAGACTTGGTGTGCCCAAAAGGAGAAGGCAGTCCCAAGAGTGCCACAGCACGCCTGTGCCTGGGGAGCTGGGTATTGCTCAGTTTCCTAGCCAAGGCCTTAGGGATCCATCTGAAAATCTTCCTTGATATTTAAAGCAGCAGCAAATTAGCCCAGAAATGTTGGTACAACAAGCTCTAATACAGCAGAACTTTTCTCACAGACAGGTTATAAAGAGCATGAACATTTTGCAAACAGACTAATCTTAGCTCATGCAAGGCTGACTTCAGTATAAAAACTGGGGGGCACCAAACCCTGTCACCACTAAATTCCATTTTGATTCAAAATGACATCTCCTAAAGAAAGATCACAACTGACCATAGCAAACACAAGACAGTAAAATAAATAATGCTATTTCTAGGAAGGAATTTATAGTCCTGAAGTCACTTAAGAACAGAAAGAAGGTCAGGAAGAAGGATCACATTATAAACCCAAAGCTATTCTGATCTAATGAATGGTAAGGAGACATTTTGGCCACCTCCTAGGGAGCACTGATTATGGCCACTCAGCAACCTCTCTAGGTGGTAGTTAAAACATCTTGTTTCTATTCATTAGTTCAGCAGTGTATTCATTCCACAACAGAGTTTAGGAATCCCTCCCTCCTCCCCTGCAGCACCCCCGGTTTGCAAATATGTTGTCCACAAGCAAAAAAAAAAAAAATCCAGAATTGTACTTCAACACACCTAAATCTTCATTTTTGTGCTTTTTTCCCTCCACTCCCTGCACTCTTCAAAAATTGCAGTAAAGCCTCTGTGTCTGAAAGAGGTGATGCTGAAAAAGGTGACTGCCCCCAAAAGCAGGAGCAGGGCAGGAATCTGAGCAAGGAGTGGAGGCACTGCTGTTTCTTGGCTCTGCTTTGACACAGCTCAGGGCCTGGACACGGCACCAGAGAGGACAAAGCTGCCCAGGCTGCTGTAGGCTCAGAGGGTGCTCTCAGGGGGCTGAGTGGCTCTGCAGCTCCGGGTGCTGAGCTCTGTGTGTGTCAGTACAAGTGCAGAGCCCTGAACGTGTGAAACATGTCCCTGCCAACACCATCCGTGGTACAAACCCATCCTGAGCCACTGCACTGCCCCTTCCTGCCTCCATCTCCTAACACAGCTCACAGATTCATCCAGGGCATCCTACCAGTGCCCTGGGGAAGGTGCTGCTCCTTTTCCAATTCCTTTTCTTGGAAGAAAACCTCCCTGCCTTCTTGGCTATAAATCCTCTTTTCCCTTCCAGCCCCAAAGAGTCCTGGCTAGTCCCTGTTCAGTAGCTCTTGCACTAAGATTAGCTTCAAAATACTCTCTCCTCTTTTATCTTCCTCAGTCAAACCCAGAGAGAACAAACCCACTTCCCTTTCACATTCATATTGCCAAGACAAACACACCAAGCTCACTCCTGCAAATAAAGGTTTTTGCATCCTATGAATAGCTCTGATCCAGTATGAATTAATCTTCCCAAAATCCGGGCCATCAGAAAGGTGCACAGCATTCACAGCTGACACCAAGAGGTGACAACCTCCACCTCTCCATCATGAATACCCCAGGACCCAGGGCTCAGCCTCTGCTGCTCCACTCCCAGCTCCAGGATTTCCCCGGGAAGAATGCAGACAGGCGCCAGGCAGCAGGGCACTGCCGAAAAATTCCCCAGCCCCTCAGCTGAACCTTTAGAGATGTTAAACAAGGCCTTTGAAAATCGGCCCTGCATGGAATTATCTCCAATTTCACAGAGATTTGGGGAGCAGTATTGTTGCACCTTGTTCCAGTCAAGCTGGCGTGTGCTGGCCGCTGTAATGGCTGTGGAGTAGATTTAGTGCAAATACAGGCAGATGCTGCTTTTCTGATAAAAACTGTGCTTTAAACACAGCATGTATAACACCTTAACTGGTTGCAAACAGCAAGCAAGTTATAAAATCCACATGCCTGAGACATATCACCATTTAAAATATATTTTTCCATCCCTGAAACCAGAAGATTTCTTTTAAACCAGCGGAAAGAAAAATCAGCCTCTGTAAGACCATCACAACCACATTTTCACAAGGTCAAGAGACATTTCTGTCTGCAGTACCACCTGCCTGTCATGATAAATAATTTTTGTTCTGATTTGTGAAGTTTGCTGTCGTGGGAATGAGCCCATTTGCTCCTTAATGTATGTAAGATGTGCAGCATGACACAGAATTGGTAACACACAGCCACGGTCCCAGAGCTTCCACATCTGTCCTCAATATTTCACTCCCTGGAGACGTCAGCTTTCCAAGTGCAAGGTTTCCAACAGGACTGATCCTTGACCAAGGTGTTCCCTTAAGGTCCAGGCACTACAGAAACCTTAGCACTTACACTGAGGATTTCTGTCCAGCAGAGACCACTGAGAAAAATGCAATTGGTGCTTTTGCTTTTAAAGCACAAGTCCCAAACCCACTGAATATTGTAAAATGTTGGTATCTGACATGTCTGTTTAGTCATGCAGAGTCCTCATATCAATGCTGCTGGACTTGAGTACTATGAGCCAGAGCACTTTTGTAAAGAAAATATTTCTAGGGATGAGGCCATGGAGTTGTGTGTGGATGAGGCTGCACTGTTCTGCATTTGGGGGTGTGCACCCAACTGGGAGCACCAGTGCAGCCCTGAGGAAGATACATCAGGATGAGATTTTGGGGAGTCCATATTGCCAGCTCAAATTTATGTTACTCAGTGCTAAAATTTCCCATTGAAACACAGCTAGTCCAGTGTGAAAATGCCAAAATGAATGTGCAAAATCATTCTGTGTAAAACTATTAAAAAATAAAACCACAAATAAGTGATTGCTACGATTTTATAACCATTAAATATATGTGAGCAACATTAAAAGATTGTACAGTCGTTCTCATGGCTGTACAGGTGTTTGTGGTGAGTTTTCCAATATATTACCACTATTTATTTACTTTTTCTCTCTATTACAGCTATAGAGAAAAAATAAGAAATGCCTCAGCTGCTCTCTGCCTTACAGCATCTCTCCTACATGTGGGGATCTGGCTGGTGTCTCACTGGATGCCACAGTGCCCAGCAAGACCCCAGCCTCAAAAATGACTGAGCCTCACCCAGGATTATGTACAAAGGTCCATCTGTTCCCATCTTAAGCAATGTTACCTCAGGGATGTTGGAAAAGAAAGGTTTGGAAAACCTAAGCAGAAATATTCCAAGTATTGCATCTGCTTGTGTAACCTGGCAAAATTTTCCAGATGCAAATCCTCTTAACAATGATCTCAAACCTTTTTTGAGGTTTGGGAACTGTCTGTTTTTCCCACTGTTCCCTGAAGATCAGGAACATATTCACATGAGTGAAGCAATCCTAGATGTCCTGATCCACCAAGATGCAGGGCTCAGCATGTTGGATTTTGGTCTGTGGCTTTCCCTCAAGTGGGTTTGTACAGAGAGGTGCAGCAGGGTCAGACTCATCCCCATTGAGTTACCTGTCCTGCCCTCATGTGCAAGGGAGTTCTAGGGCTGACAGAGGAACACATTTGGGGTTGGGTGAGAATGCAGGAGATGCTGGATAAACCTTGCTGAGCCTTCCCATTTACCGATATCCTGATTGTTGCCCATCCCAAAGCCTTCCCTTGTCTCCTTCCCAAAAACCAAATCCTGATTTTCACTGCAGCAGAATGCTTGAGGTTGTGCATTGAAAGGATTTGTGTCATTTTATCAAACCAATAATATTTTTGACACACATACACTGATTTTCTATTTGTGCCAGCTTTTGTCCCAGCCTGATCCCATAGTGCCCATGCCTTCCTGCAGACAGCACGAGCCATCCCGTCTGAACTCACCACCACTCGCTCACATTCTCTTCCTCTCCCTCCTCCAGACATTCTTTGACATGATTAGTGGCTAAATCAGATTCTTTAATTGAAAGAAATATAACTGAACTTTCTTTGGCTGGGAATGTGCCAGAGGCCACATCATAAGCAATGTCAAAGAATATTGGAAATGATCTAGACCTCTGACATTTGTGTTTAGCGATTCAGCATGCCCCAGGTGGTTTGTTTGGGATTGGAATTTGTCACTGCTCTGAGGAGATAGTCTTTGGTGGTTGGGGCTTAAGGATTGCTGCAAAGAGATATAAGAAGATATGTTTAAACAAGTCACTGGAATGCTTTGCTTTAATCTCCAACAACGTTTTGCACAGCCATGTCCAGGAGGATTTCTCTGGGAGAGACATCCAGCATTGTCTTAGTCTCTCTGAGATGGCAGCATTTTTAAATTACCCATTTTTTTAAAGCACCTTACAGCTCAGGAAATATTGAAATGTAACCATCTCATTTAGTGTTCATTCCTTTATTCTTCTGTCTCATCTTCCAAATACCAGAAAAACTGGCAGTTATTCGTTGAACCTTCTTGCACAACTGTGCAAAACCTAAATTGTGTATGGGATCCCACAAGTGGACCTCATGTTACACTTTTCACGTAAGATTTGCATCTTCCAGTGTATTTGTCTTCTCAAAGAATCACTGGGCTGGAATGAGCCTCCAGAGGTCACCTAATCCATGCCCGTGCCCTGAGGATCCTCGTGTACAGTACAGCCTTGGAACCATCTCTGAAATGGTTGAAGTGTAGACCAGCCTTGTTACATTTTCACTTCATTTACTTCTCTAATGTTTTCAGATTTCTCAGAAACATCCAGTTCACACTCCTCAGAGTTGGTAAATGGCTCAGCCCTGACTCTCCTATGTACATCCCCCACCTGGGACCCTGAGGATTTGTAGATCACTGGAGATTTAAGCCGTGGTGTTTGTTACACTGAGGACTACTGTAAAGCCAAGCACCTACATTACAAAACTACTCAATTCTTCCCATGTTCCATGAAACTCACTTCCCAAATCCATGCACACTTTGGGCACAAAATGCATTTCCCGAGAGCCAAAGTCTCGAGAGCAACAGTTCTCTCTTGTGCTCATGCTCCTGTCGTTTGGGGCCTCCACTGCCAGCTTCAAAGGAATCATTGTTAATTGTTCAAATTGATTCCCAGCTATGCTTGATTTATTGCTGTATGATTTATTGAGCTGCTGCTCTCCCTGTGCCTGTCAGGTGCTGGCTGACAGGCGGGGAGCTGCCCCGTGCTTGCACTCCCACTCCCCCGGAGAAACGGAGATGCTCTGTGGACACAAAGAGGCTTTTTCTGCGCAACAGCTGGAGACCACCGACTGCCCGGTAGGGGAAACCCTCTGACACCTCCTCATTCCCTCCAATAGCTTAAAGAGGGATCTTCCCCAGATAAATCTTTGAAATGGAAATGTGAATGCGTGCAGTGGAAGGCACACAGCTGCACACCCTCACCCTGTGCACGCAAACTCAAATGTGCCTCAATAAACAAAAAGGATGAGATGTTTTTAATGTTTTGCTCAAGTATTTGCAGTGTTAACTTTTGTAGCTGCATATTCATTTGTAAAACCAGGCAACAGGTGAAAGCATATCCCAGGCAGGAGGTTCACATCTCTCCTCACACCAGGCAGGTCTCGCTGAGTGGTTGCAAAGTCTCTGAGTTTGCCACCTCTGTGCAAATGCCAGCTGGACTGAGCACATGGCTGCTTGGAGCTTTGTCACCTTCCACAAGTACCCCCTATTTTGGAAATCCTTAGGAATGTCTCTGGATAAACGTTTTGCATGTGGGTTTGTAGCTTGGTACAGCTGGGATTGTTCTGCCTTGTGAATGCACTCTGCTCTGATCTGGAAGCAGCCACTTGAACTGCCCTAAAATCATGATAGGAATAATTGGAAATGTGTATTTTGAGGAGTCTTTTATGAACACTTCTAATACTTTGCATTTACATTATCTGCTCCTGTATAAATCTATGTTTTTCTCTCTTCTTTTCCCCCCACACAGTCAAACCACTTGTGACTGAAATACAAAACAGAGCTATGACAATTATTCTTGCAGGCAACATCCCATAAAGTTTTAAAGACAGATTTAAAGTTGCAGATTTAAACACTGGAGATTACTCATGTAGTTGACACCCTTCACTTTCTACCAAACAAGTCTTTACTGAAGTACAAACAGGGGCAACCAAGAACACATTTTTTTCTGTCTTATCAGATGGAGAGAGGATGGAGTAGAAATGAGCTCCTCCAGGAAAACATGTGCAGTGAGGAATTTCTTGCACAAGAACAAAGGGAAATGGTGGGGAGAAGGTAGGAATCCATGCTGCAAAGTCAATACAAGACAGACAGCAGACCCTAGAAAATGGGGTTACCCCTCTTTACATCCACTGCACTAAAGGGGTGATGCACACCTGGTGTGGGGAGCCACAGCAAATCCAGCTGAGAAACATTCATATCAGGATCCTGGACTAACTGGGGACTTCATGATAATGGACAAGCCCACAATGGAAATTAGGCATGAGGAGTGAAGAACCTGCCTGGGTAAGCTTAGATCCAACCCTTGGTAGGGGCAAGCTGTGAATGCCCAAGTCTGGAGCAGTGGCATTTGGGGGCTCCAGAGTGGGAAGCTGAGGTAGTCAGGAACACGGCTCTGGAAATGCTTCAGCCTTGCAGTGCCACACTGGACCCCAGCCTCCCTCTGTCAGCTTTAGGCTCCTTTGTTGTCTCGTCTTATTACCCCTTCATTCTGGAAATACCCAAAGATGAATGCCCGTGATCGCAAACAATAAATGCAAATAAAAGCGCGCAGCCAGCCCTGAGCCCCAGCTGCTCCTGACCGCGCTCTCGCCCTTCCCAAGGATGACTCCACACGCTGAGATGCCAGTCCCTTGGAACCACAATGTCCCCAGGACCCCAGACCTCCATCTCTGCCCCTGTCCAGTGCTATACTCCTCACGCAGCCAGCGCGGCCGCACGGCGCGAGCCTCGCAGCGCCGAGCGCGCAGGACGGCCGGGTGACAAGGATAGCTGTGGACAGGGGCACTGCCTGCGCCCAAGGGACGTCTCCATTTAAAGGATAAAAATGTACAGCTTATGCTTGAGATCACCACTGTGGCATCTGGTAACAGGCAGAGCCGTGCTGTTGTTTGTAGGTTTGGGGTTTTTTTAGCCCTCGTCGCTTGTTTTGGCGATTAAAAAATGTGGGCTGGGCACAGATGTGTCCAGGTGGGGCCAGCTCACAAAATAACAGCTGGGCTGGAGCTTCTGCCAAAATTCAGATTGTTTTTAAGAAAAAGAAAGCATTTTACAATTCTCCTTCAGCCCAGATTGAAATACTTCTGACAATGCATAAAGCTGTTGGAATTCTTGTCCAAGTTTAAAAGGCAAATTAATTGTGGATTTGGAAGCAGGAGTGACAACATGGCAGTGAAAGCTGCTGACCACAATAAGAGAGGGAAACTGTCCCATAGCACAGACCCACAACCCTCAGCTTCATTTCCAGTCCCAATAAGGAGCTGGATACCTCAAAGCACTCAGGCCATGGATTTTGTCCTACCCATCAAAGTAACTTTGGGCTGTGTTTGGACACCTTGAAACGAAAGTGTTCAGGGAGTGCTCAGTGATTCTCCTCTGTTTCATGCAAAATGTCGGCTCTATCATGGATACAGAATCTTCACAGAAGCCTATGTGGGCAGCAAGTGGATTGGTTCATCCTTTAATGTGATCTCAAAGCTGGAATTAGACTTGGAACTAGTCCTTGAGAAACAAATTCCACTGCATTTATCTCAGCATCCCTGTCAGGCAGCATCTGATGAGGAGCACCTCAGGTGTCAAATCCCTGCCATGTCCCAGCCTCAGGTGGTGTTCAGGGAAGGAGCAGTCTGGACATCCTGTTTAGGTCACTCCAGCCTGGTTTTCCTTTTGCTTTTTTGTAAGCAAAACAGGATGGCTTGGGAGCACGTTCATTTTGCACATGTCCACACACAACACACAGATCAGTAACAGATTTGGGTGCAGCATAAACTTGGCCAAAGTAAAGAAGCTCCTGTGCTGTCTTGCTGGTTATTCTGTAGTTACTTGCTTATCAAACTATTTAGGAATAAATGCTGCTGCAGACACCTATACAGGACAGGATGCAAAAGAACCCTGCTGGACCCAATCATGTGTGTTGAAGTGCGAAATGCTCTGCTGTGAAGAGGAAGAATCAAACCTGGCCTCGTCATAAGTAAATATGTGAAAGACACCAGCAATACAGCTTTAATTGTGTGCTGCCTCAGCAGCAGAGATTGAAATGCAGCCTGTAAAGTAACCAGATTAAAGTCAAGCCTTAGCCTCACACACAGACACCACATCTGCAAGTCCTGAGCCTTGGAAATATCAGAGGTCTATCTTTGCAGCTCTAAGCAGACAGCAGGGAAGCACCTAGCATTTGTCTTCACTTCTGCCTTGGGAACAGGAGATTTTGTTTGCCACAAGGCTGCATTTTGTTTCAAAATCACCTGACAAACAGGACTGCTGCTGCATGGTATCACAGTGGGGATGCAAAACCAAGATCTTCAAAGCACAGTTTAAATAAGTTTAATCTTAAAAGAGGAGTGGAGGGGAGCTGCAATGAGAGTTTTGCTATGCATGAAGTGTTTCTGAAAGACAGTGCTCACCATTAATACAGCCTGTCAGAGGCCACAGCTCTTGGCTTTCCACACTTCCAGGACGGCCACAAGGCCATACTCTTCTCAGATTGCTGGTATGAACTTTTTGGATAACGGCATTTGTTGCTCTGAATGCTTTGTGGAGCTGTTGTAGCTGGAGGGGCAAGAGGAATTTTCCCTTTGTTTGCAAGGCTTCCACAATCATAAATAAGCATTGTCTATAGCACTGCCTGTATTGCCATGGCTTGTTCCCACCCACTTCCATGGCAGAAGATCCTTGGGCTCAGGGTAGGATCTCCAGCAGCCAAGAAACTTTAAACTTGGTGTAAAATGAGAGCCACAAATCACAGCCCCAACTCAAACACGGCTCAGGGAGTGTTTGCTGCTGAGCTCCTCTGTTTCTGTGCAGACAATAGATACCCTTTTCTGAGTTATGGCCACGGGGCCTTGATCCTGCAAGGTGCTGAAAGCCACCAAAAGGCTGAGGGGGCTGAGCATTCTCAGGGGTCTTGGCACTTCGTGCTGCTCAGGCCCAGAAAGAGAATAGGAATGGACAAATTTAACTTTGCCCTTGGGAGTTTTATCTGGCCTCCTCCACTCCCTGATCCCCTGAAAGGCATCTCACCGGGCTGGCCATTTCTCCAGATCTTGTTTTAATTATTTGAGTTGAACTAGAGGACTTTTTGTCATTCCTTTTTGTGGAACACTCTGTACTTGGGGGGCCTCAGCTGGATATGCTGGGTTATGCAACCAATGGTTAAAGCTATTGTTTTCAGAAAGAAATTGCATGAATCTCATTAAATGCACTCTGATCAGGGGAGGCGGGATGTGCCTTTAAAACTGCATTTGGATCCAATCCTATTGTCCCAGATAGGGCTGCCTGCCCTCTTTTTTGATTTAGTCTTAAAGAAACTATTGTGTAGCTTTAATTAATTTCATATTGGACCATATTATCACACTGCAACTGGCATCTGCTTGGAGATGCCTTCAGCTGCTCGAGAATTGCTTCAAACCAGGAGAGGGCAGCAATTTCCCTGACAAACCGAAAGTGCAGCGCAACGCTTTATTTAAAACAGGTTTGGCAAGGTATAAACAGTCCAAAGAGCACAAGACTCGCTGCAGTGCAAGCTAGAAATGGCAAAAAATACCCCAAACCACACATGCAAGAAAAAGGTTTGTCATTCATTAGCCAGCTATTCAAGCCACAGGTGTATAAATACTCCAGGCTTTATTGGCCTCTTGACTTAGATAGTGCTGAGCATTTGTTATCAGCCTTAGACACTTTATAGCCACCATGATGGATGGAGAGCAGCCCATGTCCGTGGAGAAACAGAACCAGTGTGTCACTTCTCCTCCTCTCCAACCCCAGGATTTATCAGCATAAGCAGAATTGGTACTGGAAGTTCTCGTTCTTCAACACACCAAAGTGGACCAAAAACTAACCTTCAGTCAGGAGCCATCCTGTGAGCCAAACTCACTCCTGGTGCCATTTTATTTCATTTTTTGCCTACTGTGAAACACTTGCAGAAAGACATGGTGACAACAAAAGATTCTACCCTTGCTCCTGATCCCTCTGTCTCAGTAAGATGCACCCTCTCCCTTGGTGACACAAGCCATTATCTGTCTCTACTCCCAGCAGATTATTTGATACAGAAAAGAAGCAGATATTCCCTAAATTTCCTACTGACCATACTGATTTGCTGTTACTCAGTAAAAATAAATCCAAGTCACCCCCAGTGTGTGTGACAGGTAAGGCACAGCTGGTGACAGCAGGCGAGGGCACAGAGGTGACATCATTTTTGGCCCTGCAGAGCCAAGCCTGACAGCCTGTGGATCCCATCCAGGCTTCTCCATGCCCAGATCCCTCCCCAAAGGCACTGCAGGGTGGGAGGAGATCCCTCATCTCTTTCCAAGAACTCATTTCTGTGAGAAGTCTGATATGAAGGGAATCAGGTGTGTGATGGCCACAACACACTGAAATGCTGGAACAGCTAAGAGGTGGGGGAAAATGTTTTTTTCTCACAAAAATTTGGTTTTCCTTCTTTTCTTTTGGTTTGTTTCATTATGCCAAATTTTCCTCTCCAAGGAGCTGTTCAAGGATTCCATTCTCTGCAAAGAGCAGACAGCAAGTCCTCCTTTATCCAAGAAAAAATGAAACCAAGCCTGGGGATACTTGGACTAATGCAGAAACATGCTGGAGTTGTCTTTGGAGACAAGAGGGATTTGGGGAATCCTGGCAACTATTTCTCACCATTTTCCCTTCCAAAAAGCAAATGAAAGGCGACTGCCAGAGCTGAACAGGCTGAGTGCTGCTCATCCAACACTTCCAGAGAGGCCAAGAAGTCTCCAGGGCTTGTTACTGAAATGTGAGGCAGCCACAGTTGAGCACACAGGTGGGGAGGCAGATCCTTCTCTGGTGTAAACTGCTGATAAAATCCATCCCCCAATGCCAGGGACAATATTTAATGCATTTTCCTTAAAATACTCTAAAGGTTTGGATGCTGGTTTTCCTTGTACAAGAACAGAAACCAAAAAAGGAGTGATAAATTCAAATAATTCCAGGAAAGGAATAAAAATATCTAGGTATTATGGAAAGAGATTAATACACCATAATTAGGAATCCACTATCCCTTTTGGAGAATGACCCATCCAGCTGTTTTTAATGTTTTTAATGGGTTATCATCTTTCATAGGGTTTAGCAAATAGTCTGAGAAACTCTCTTGGTATATCTTGCATCTCTGCTGTTTGGTATTAGTCATTTACCACACACTCTAGACATGCTAATTTCTCATTAGAAATTGAACTTTTAAATAAGGATTCAGAAAAATTAAAATATGGAAGAAAAACACTGAGTCTAGAATCTGAAATGTATGTTTTCCTAATGTTTATAAACAATAAAGAATTGAAAATCCTTATTACCTGGACATTGTGGAATCACAACCCAGGCAAACTGGCATTGCTATTCACAGTACTTTTCACCATTATTTTTATTTTAAATGCCACCTTTAATCATCTTTCTCCCATCATAACGTTGCCCTGTCATCACTTTCCTTCCCTTCCTCCAGGCAAATGTTGATGTAGGAAACACAGGGAAAATTTTGTGCTGCAAAACATCTGGGCAGTGTTCAAGGTGTTTCTTTTTTTTTTCACAGCATCTTTTATCTCCTGCTCAGTTCTTCTACCTTTGACCTTTGTGATATCCTTTCCTCTATTTTTATTTCAGATGAATATTTAAAAACTGAAGTTAAAAGAAGAGAAAATTCTTAAGGGTTATCATGAGTTAAGAATACAATTGAGGTTCTTGCAAATTTCTAATAAAATAAGTGACCGAATTTCCATTATTTTTATGCATTTCAGTCATGAGAACAGCTGAAATGTTACACATTTTAACCTCACATTAATATTCAGCATTTGATATTAAACTGGGAAAAGAACCCTGTTATAATTTCATTCATGTTTTTTATCATCTGCAAGAGTAAAAAGTAACTTTCTGGACAGATGCCTAAGGAGAAGGCTGGCTTCCAGGCTGCTGGAATACTGTAATTTGCTAATTCTGGTAATTCTCGCATCTGTGAGAACTTTCAAAGGACAGCAAGTTAACATTTCACCCGGGGAACAATAGGGACAGAGCTGGCTCCAGGTCAGAGCAGCCGCCAGTGACTCCTTCGCAAAGTTTGAATATTTGGAACTTTTACGATGCCTGTAACAAGCACTCGAGCAGCACGAGCATGATGTTTATCAGCTGAAATTAGCAGCAAAGGTAGCAGGAGAGGGAGGAAAAGCGAGGCTGCTCCGCTCTGCCCTGATGCTCGCCCCGAGGGTTTCCCCAGAACCGGGAGGGGCTTTCCAGAACCGCTCCTAAAGTCAGTTCTGTGCTTAGAGCCACCCCACAGCCTCCGCTAAAATCACCGCAGTTGAAAAGATAGAGCCAAAACAGAACAAAAACCCCATAAAATCGTTTTGCCAAGAGCTCGCATCGCGGCATCACGGCTCGGGAATTATTTCAGCTGTTTTAGCTCTTACTACGGGCGGGCAAATGAGTGGTTACACAGAAAGAAAAAAAGATAATAGTAATAGAAAAAATCCTGTCCCGTTTTCTTCTGGACTGGAAGCCAGGCGGCAGGGTTGTAAGAAGCTCGCTGAGGTGACATTTCCCGTGTCCCCTGTCCCCGGGGCTCCGAGTGCCGCCCGTCCCTGAGCGGGGAAGCGCCGCGACCGCGCTCCCGTCTTTAACCACGGCGGCCGCTCCCCTTGGCTCGGACACGCCGGACAGGACAGCGGGGACACAGGGGACACAGGGGACAGCGGGGACACAGGGGACACAGGGGATAGCGGGGACATAGGGGACAGCGGGGACACGCGGGATAGGGGGGACACGGGATAGCGGGGACACACGGGATAGCGGGGACACACGGGATAGCGGGGACACACGGGATAGCGGGGACACACGGGGTAGCGGGGACACACGGGATAGAGGGGACACACGGGATAGGGGGGACACG
>VWYI01040428.1:359874-490877 GCA_013399455.1 Anthoscopus minutus
CACAGGGGATAGCGGGGACACTGCGGGATAGCGGGGACACACGGGATAGCGGGGACACGCGGGGCAGGGCAGCGGGGACACACGGGATAGCGGAGACACAGGGGATAGCGGGGACACTGCGGGACAGCGGGGACACGCGGAACAGCGGAGACACTGCGGGATAGCGGGGACACACGGGGCTGTTTGCCCTGCGGGAAGAGCCCGGGAGCCTGCCCGGCCGCGGGGAGGGAGCGCCGGCTGCCCGCGGGGCTGAGCATCCCGGGCCGGGCGGCAGCGGGACCTGTCCCCCCGGAGCCGCCTGGTTCTGCACCTCGGCACAGCCCCGCTACCCTCGGGGCTGCCGAACCCCGCCGGGCCGGGGAGGAGGAATCAGCCCTGGGGCCGCTCCGGGGCTGGGAGGCTCCGGGAGTGCAGAAAAGGTTCGGCTGCAGCGCAGTCCGGGTGAGAAGAGGAAGGGCCTTGGCCTCAGAGCAAGCGCCTGGGGCTCGGCCCGTGAGTCCCTTTCACGTTGTTTGCGCACCCATCAAATTTACAGCACTTTTGGCTGCAAAATTTGTTTGCAGAGATTGGCCTCTTTCCTAAGCAATGCTCACTTCGACACCGCGCTCACAGGTTGCCAAATAATCCTTACAAATTTCGTAGGTATAAAAAAAGAGCAGCAACAAAGCCCCCAACCCTCCGGCCCCAAAGCAGCGCAAAATCTGGGCTGTGCAGTTGCTGTAAAACTTTCCTCCTCCTCCCCCTCTGCCTGCTCTGAAAAGAAGGGGAGAGAACATACGTGGCGACATGAAACACTTCAGAGAAAAGCAAACAAATATTGGCTTCTCTGGAGAACCAGAAACGCAATGATACTATAATGCTAGCAGTTTATTTTTCACTGCCTCAGGCTGCTTGGCAGAACGTCACAGTAAAATCATCTGGGCATGAGAGATTAGCTGATGTCTATTTTGCTCGAAGGCTCCATGCCCTTCTCTTGAGGGACTTTTACACCTGCTGAGGAATGCTGCTTCCCAATCGCCCCGGCACCAGCAGGGAACCCCACAGCCTTTGATCAAGTCGGAGCAGGCGTTTTCCCCAGCCAGCTCCGAGGATGCAGGCTGGCTGCAGGAACCAGCCAAGCACCAAACTGAGCTCCAGCTGCAAAGATCTTCATCTAAACCATCAGAGCAGCAAACCGAAACTCACGGTGGGGCTTCAATCACATCACTCACACAGGCTCATTGCATCTTTGGGCTGGGGAAAATGTTGTGGTACAAATCCTGGGCTTGGCTGAAGACAGTGAAAATTTCTCCTCTGAGGTGGGGTTTCACTTCAGAGCGATTAAATGCTGCAGTTTGGGTAGTGAAAGCTTTATGGAACAGGTGGATTTGCAGTCAGAATGGCCTTTGCACTGTCTGAATTGTTTAAGTAGAGAACTTCTGTCCCCAGGTATGACCAGGCAGCACCAGCATCCCCTGAAAATGATTATTTTGCTTCTCCTTTTCGTGCAGGCAAATGTGAATTTAGTATTGGCTAAATGCATTAACCCTGGGAGAACAAGGGAGACAAACAATCTCAGTGGAGCTGTCAGTCAGAGTTCCTGTCCCATCCCCCAGAGTTTTCCTTAACTTTAAAAGCAGTAGGACTGCCTGCATCTGAAGTTCCCTCTGTGCTTATTTCAAGGCCAAACACTGGAATTTTATTAGTCTATACCAAGAACTATTTCTGTAAACTTTTCCCTAAAAGAACATTGAAACCATTTGCATCAGTTTAATTAGCTGGCTACAGAAGAGCTTTTAAAAATCTACACTAAATTAAAAATAAATTAAAAAAAAAAAGAAGAAGAAAACCTGCTATAAAATTGACTCACTAAAATAGGCTTGCTTTCCCCCAGGCAAACGAGCACTTGCACCCATTTTGGTGGCATCATTTTCTTCTGCCATATTCTGGGATTTCAGTTTCCAAGGTCACTAACACACCCTGGCATGGCAGCACAAAGCCCGCAGCTGGCAGAGCCACATAGTTCAGTACTCACACAGAAATCTGGAAGGAATCATGCCCTGCAAAAAATAAACACTATTTATATCAGCCATTATTTAACAACAGAAAAGCCACATTTCTAAAACTGTCCAAGACTCATCAGGCCCCTGTTGCTAGTGGTGGTCAGGACCTGCTGGAATCCACCCCATGACTGATCCAAACATCATCTGAAAAGCACACTAAAAGTAATTTTTGCATAATAATTTTTTTTTCCACAGATTTAAAGCTATTTTTCTTCTTGGTAGGAGCTTCCAGGTGCATGAAATATCTGCAACAAACGCTCTTCTCAGCAATGCAAATTGACACAAATCCCTGCCTAACACGTGCTCTGTGTGGTGCTGGGGGAGCTGCTGTGCCACCCCACAGCCCCCTCACTGCAGCCACAGCTGTGCCCAGCCCCAGCAGGCTGGAAACCACCCCAAATACAGCTTAGGCACCTGGAATTAATACTACAACACATCCTCACGTAAGCTAGGCTTGCCCGCAGAAATCAAGTGGAGAAGCCGTGGTTTTGCTCAGAGATGAAGTTGGAAGCACAGTTTTGTCCCAGCCCATCTGACTCCCAGGGCTGCCTGCTCCTCTGCCCTCTCATGGATTTCTGCACTGCCTGGATCCTGCTGCTTTCTTGACTCCTGATGCCTCTGGGGCACGAACAGCGCTTTGCTCTTGCCTCACACAGCACCGAGTGGTATAAATAACCCGAGTGAGTGAATCAGTGCCACAACCAGCCCTTGTCTTCAGGAATCTGCTGAATCAGAGAGGCTTCCCAGGGGAGGTGCGCTCTGTGAAGGCTCCAAAAAAATGTGGAAAGGCTGAATAGGAGGATGCCCTGGCAGATACTGCCACACAGATGTTTGGAGCTATGTTTCACAAGGACTGATCTTGAGAAGAAATATCCTTGTGCCCCAGTGGGTTCTCAGGAAAATGGGCACCCTGCCCAGCCCCTCAGAGCAGGGTTTGTGCAGACCCTCAAAGCTGCCCTTGGACTCACCCAGCAGAGATGGGGCTGGCACCAGCCCAGCTGGTTTTGCTCTGCCAGATTAAATAAAGGGGATGCCTTAGCTGAGATGCGGAGAAAGGTTTGAATTTACTCCTCTGCCCCCCAGCAAAGAGCTCTGTGTGGCCCCTCTGCCAGGGCTTCTGCCAGAGGTGGGCAATCCCACAGAAACAGGATTGCTGTGCGCTGATCCCGTTAAAGGAAATGGGAATTGAGAGCCAAAGTCACCTCGGGAAATCTTCCCGGGGTCATCTCCTACCTTGGTTCCAGGTCAAATGAAGAAAAAAAAAAGGCAAACCAGTTAAAAGGAAATAAAAGGAAATAAGCAATTCCACTGAAATTGGCTCAAGTTTTCCTTAAGTATCTCCTTTCCTTGCTGTTCCTCATTTTGCCCTGAACCAGACAAACCTCTTCCCAAAGCCCAGCAGACAGTGCCATGGAAGTTTTACTCTGCGGGAGTCAGCAGGTGCACACAGGGCTGGAGAAGCACTGCTGATCCAGGGAAGCTGCGGATGGGGCCCTGGACAGCTTTATTCCTGCCAGAAGAGAAGGTTTTAACACAGGTTGTCCTGGGAGACTAACAGCATTCCTAATGTATGCAAAAAAAAAAAAAGGCAAAAAAGAGGCAAAAAAGCCTCGAGAGAGAACAGAGCTCAGCGACAAGCTGATTTGTCACTGCCTGAAATGCAAGAGTTCTTTAGGACAGGATTCTTAAGCCGTAGCTTGTAAAAAGCTGTTTGTTTTGTACTGACCTTCCCCTTTTATGTAACATGAGAGGCATGCTTCAGCGAGCCCTGAATGCAGCTAAACATATGTCGTCAGCTGTGCAGCGCTGCCCCTCCGATTAAAACGGATTTGGGGAGCATATGTGGGAATGAGCTCGCCACAGACACTCAAGGGAAATGAAGGAACACGGGGCAATTAGCGAGAGCAATCCCCCAGACCTCTCCACTAAGCCTCCGTAGGAAGTACAAAGGCTTATCTCGTGGGCATGGAAACAATTAAGGTCAACAAGTAATCGTGGAAAAGGAAACTTTAAAAACAAGGACATGGTAAATGACCTAGTAAACACCCCTTCTGCCCCCCTCCCCGAGCTAGGACGCATTTCATCTGGGGTTCATATGCACAACCGAGCTGGCTTTTGCCTCCCCAGCCCCCCCTCCCATAATGACTTCCCTTTGCAATTTCCTGGAGGAAGTTGCTGGAGCGATCTTTTAGTGATAAAAATAAGCCGTAGTAATTCTTAATTTTCAGTCAAAGAATTCTCCTAATCTCCTAATTAAGGAGCGCATGGCAGCAGTGTCCCTTAGAAAGCATCAATGGGACAAGCAGCCCCTGCAGAAGAAGAATGCAGTTATTCTGGAGGACACAAGTGTCCTGTGGATCATTTGGCCACATGGATAATATCCTGTGTCTGATTCCTTCGCAGAGGTACACGCAAAGAAGGACCATTTTTGACAAGAATTTCTTCACAATTATTATTTTTTTTTATACAGATGCTTAGTGTTGGAGAGGAGACATTATTTCATCCTTTCTCCCAGTTTTAGAAGCATTAACTGAATAGTGAAGCCCCAGCAGTAATTGGTACCCCAGGCCCTGTCACTCATTTTCTCACTTCCCTCTCGAGCGGGCAGGACAGAATTTCTGAGGGTTATGATGACACCAGGGAGTTCTCTGGGGTTTTGTGTATTTGTTTTTATCAGTCTGACCTAACAGATGGTATTTACGTGTCCTCTTCACCAACATTTGAGAGCTGACCTGGAACAGCACCCGAGTGACTGCTGCCAGCTTGGAACTCCTGACTTACATATGGAAGCAGCAGCATTATGTCAATCTGAAACACGGTTCTCCACCCAGTCGTGTGCAGTTTGCTCTGGGATCCCCTCAGCGTGGCCAGGGAAGGGAAGGGGGAGCATGGGTGTGTGTAAGCCACCAGTGCCTCCCAAAATGAGGCACGGGTAGTGACACACAGAAGCTGTTTGGGCTCAAGCACATGTGGTAACACCAGATCCTGGGTCAGATTTCTCAGTTTCTCATCAGTATTTACACTCTGGCCAGACCAAGAGCGTGGTTTGTGTCTCTGAAGCTCAAGAACAAACAGAATTCATGACTGAGTAGGACCCTGGGTCTGTGTCTGACAACAAGCCATGCTTATTTGCCTTTCTTCCTCTCATCATCACAATTTACCTCAACACTCAATGCAGCAGTTCGAGCTGTGAGGAAAATACAGATAAGATAATATTAAAAAGCTGTAATAGCTTTGCAACGTGACACAAAAACTCCTTTAAGCCCAGATTTGCAGGACTGGACTGCTATTAGTCATTCATTCACCTGAATGAAAGGATGCAGTTAAGGATCGATTGGTAGGAAACTGGTTTTGTACAAGCATCTTCTGCTCTTTGTTTGCCTGCTTACCACACCATCATCTCATCCTAAAAATGCGTCCATTCAATGTCACAAATACATCTGAAGTCCTTGTCACTTGTTTCTACTGCAGGGTACTCACAAGATGCTTTTAGAGGAAGTACTCAAGCAGTACATGGCCAGGGGCTAAATCTGGCACACAGTGACTGTAACAAACTGTGACATCTGTCACAGCTCCTCTTGGATAGACCTATAATGATTGCTCTGGCCAGAGAAGAAGACATCTGAATTCAGGAACTGAATAATGCTAATGATACTTCATAAACATCACAGTTCAGATATAATGATGCATTTCTCTGAAGAAAGATGCTGAGAGGGGTCTGACTGGCAGACATTTACCCCCCATCCATTTTTCTGTCCATAAACATCCTTGTGAAGTGCTGCAGGCAGGGAGCTCTCATTTTATGCATCCCAAACTGCAGCAGAGACCACAGCATCTAGCAGAGGGAATAGATGTGTCAAACATGTCAATAGAGATGATATCATTTCACCCATGTATTTTTGGCATCAGTCTGTATCTATTAAATAACGGCACATGGGAATCATCTGGCTGCATATGCAGCACCACTTTATCCTCAGCAGCAATAATTTTTGTTATTTGAAGTCTGTAAGCTCTCTGGGGCAAGGGATGTGCCTCCCTCCCCACCAGGATTAGTAATTAGCTGTGTTTTTGTGACGCTGCAGATTACAGCAGAGCGAATCAGGTGTGCCAGGTGTGCAGCTCCCCAGCTGGGTCAGGCCATGCACCAGTGAGCTAACAGCCTAAACAGGCAAGACAGACAACAGAAATATCATCCTATCCTCAGAGCTGATGTGCACAGAGGTGACACATCTTGCCCAGGGTCACAGAGAGGGCTGTGTCAGAATGCAGAGCCCCATCTCCCTAATCCCAGCCCAGCGTCTCTGTTAGGAATTGCTCCTTAACCACTGTACTGAATACACTTGTAGTATTTTACACATGGCTTAGCCTAATACTGCTGCATCACAGCTGTCTCCAGCTGCTTAAGAAGCAAATGTTTGTACCATAAATTATGATTTTTGACCATGTGACTGTTAGCAGTTCCCACTCATTCCCAGTAACCCTTCCCCATTAGCCACAGCCGAAACTCAGAACTGGCCGATGACTGACAACTGTTACACAGGGCAGCATCCCCGTGTCAACATATTCACAACACCTGTCATCACTTCTTGTCAGCAATCTTGATCTAGTTATGATTTAATTTATGCCTTGTGTGTCATAAGCCAGCACTTAACTTTTTTCAAAGCAATCAAGTGAACTCTTTTGTTGAGCAGCTTCATTTCTTTGACAGATGCTGAAATTAGACTTTTTTTATGTGAGCAGCTTATAACGTTCTGGCAAATAAGAAGTGCACCAGTGTTACCAGCTCCCAGTGCTGGGGACTCTCAGTGTAGTAGGAGCAGTGATACAGAATTCCCTACAGGAAGGAAAGGAAGCCTGACAGCACACCCAATTCACACTAACATTAAGCTAATGACAGAGAATTTGTGACAACACAAGAGTGGATTTTGAGCAGTTGCTGCCTATGCCAAGCTTTGCTTTAATTTAAGCAGATTCCTAATGCAAACTTGGCTGGTGTGCTTTGGGCAAGATTGTCACCGTGGTGACAGTCACCAACACACCCCAAGGTGTGCCCTGGAACGTGGGCATGGAGCTCGCCTCCTCCTCCTCCTCAGCCTCACCACAAGGGAAGTGTGACTTGCTCCCCAAATGGAAAGGTCATTGCAAAATGAAAAGCTGCGGTGGAGTGATAAAAAGAAAGTCGTTTCATTGGAAGTTAGCATTGACTGATCTTTTGTCTGTAAGGCATTGCTGACAAGGATGTATCTCAAGGCCTAGAAAATTCCAGATTTTAAACACCTGACTTAAAGTGGAGTAAAGGACACTGGCAGAGCTTTGTTTTCCTTGCTGTAGAAAATGATCACAACAAGAGCCACATCCTAACAGTACTGTCCCACTTCACATGGCACAAGCAGGAGAGTCTAACCGAGCAGGAAACACACCGTCCAAAATGTCCAAGCAGAGGAAACCCCCATCCATGAAACAAGACTGAGGAAAATGTACATTTTAAAGAGAATAGAGCAAAATCAGAAATTGTAAGCAGCCACCTGAGCTGCCCATTTTCACAGAGAAAACCAGCAGCACTCACCAGGCAGGAATCTCCCTGAACTGCCCTGAGCTTTGCAGGAGGAACTGCATCACCTCCAGATGTTCCTTCCAGCTTCATAAGGCTTGTGATTCTGAGATCTTTGAGAGTGACATCACAAGGACATCAGCTGGCTTCCTCAGCTCTCACTGGCCCATTCCATCAGGTCTTACGGATTTGTGTATGTGCAGTTTGTTTAATATTCCCTAACTTGATCTACCTCCACCAGGGGAAAACCTTCCTTGCTTGGGATTTTTCCTCTGGCTCCAGGACTGGTGATTTCAATACTGAGCTAAAATATTCATTGGCTTCCTTGGCCTCTTTCCTGCTCTTTGTCACCAGGTCCCCTTCCCATTCCTCTGCAGATTCAGTGCCAGAAGAGCTTTGGTTTTCCCAACTCCATCATTGCAGGCTGTGACAGTGCCTTGATGATGCTGCTGGATCACCTGTTCCTGCTCCCACCTCTGAGGTGCTTCCAAAACTCATCAAAAGATTGCCAGGCTAACAATGCAGGAATAATCTGTGCTCATTTAACTCCACAAACTGCTCTTGGCTTGGAATATGCCTCTTTGGTTGTATGCACTCACAAACTGGATTTCTTTTTCAAATACCTGACCCAGTGCCAAAAGAGACAGTCCATAAAAGCTGTCATTTAAGGACTGTACCAATTACAGCTGGGAGTGCCACAAAGGCATCACAGCAACAGCTGATCAGATCCCAGATGAAACCCACAGTTACAAACCCCACAACAATTGCCTTCACTGGCTTTGTAGCACCACAGCTTCAAGTCAGACTGAGCGGGAACAAATCCATCACTGGAGTCACCTTTCTGCCAGCAACTTCCCGTAACTTGTGTCATCTGAAAATGACATCTGAGATATTCTTGGGATTTACTGAGCTACAGAAATCCAGCCCTGGATCTGGATTTGAACAACTGAAGCTGGGCAGCCTCTCTGGAGCAGGAGAAGTGCCCCCAAGTCTCAAATGCAGGTGCATCAAACCTTCTGTGCAAGCGCTTGCAACTGTTTTCAAATCATCCTAGGCTCAATCAGGAGACAAAGAAACAACACAGTTAAGAATCTTTCTCATATAACACACAGATCAATGAGCACTTGTTCTCCACAAGATCCAAGACAAGCAAAAATGTGGGCAGATGCTTGTGGCAAAAAGTGAAACCTCAGGTAAGAGAGATCTAAAAGCTCTCTTCCTTCACAGCTGCCATTCTCCTGTGGTGTTTGCACTGCAGGGCTGTATTTTGTTCCAGCAAACTTGTATTTATTTCATAACCACAAGCAAAGACTTAGATTTCTGCAATGGCTGACCAGCAAATAGATGTATTTAAAGTACAGGAATGAACTCAGAAGTAAAGGAAAAGACTATTTCATTGTTTTAATTTGCTATAGTAGGGCTTAGGAAAAAATGCCAAACTAGAACCTACTTGTGATTTCACATACATCAAATAAGAAAAATGCATCATTTCAAACACCAATGATAAATTTGAGCACAGCTAAAATATTGCAGAAGTATTTGTGTCCATGCTGAACATAACCCAATAAAGCCAATGACTGAATGCATCAGCACACGCTCACATGCACATATGTACTGTGACCACATTTATCCCTTTTGCTAAACTACTTCCTCGGAGGGTGAAAGGTCAGACTAATCAGACAGAAATTAACTGCAGCTGGAAAAAAACTTTAGTGAGAAAATGCTTAAAATAATTGCGTTGCTTTTTTTAACCGCATTATTGCTCCTCTGCAAGCTGAGCACTTGGCATGTGTGCAAAGGCTGCAGAGAGAGCAGTTAACCAAAGGGAGAACTGCAGAGGAAACATTCACTCAATTAATCCAAATCCATATCTGTCCATACACGGAGACAGCAAAAGCTCTGAGGTGCAGGAAATATTCGTGTCTGGGTAGCCATGTTAGCCCTTCACACGTGTTGGACAGAAAGCAACATCCTGCTGCATTTTGTGCCCAAATAAATGAGAGGTTTTAAGGAAAACAATTTCCAGCACCACCCACTCGAGCAGCAATATTGTCATGGTTTCATTTTACCACTCTGAATGGCAGTGCAAGTTTTTGCCTGTTTGGAAATGTAATGTTGAAGCAACTTGTTTTAATTTAAGCAAGCAGAAGCTGCCAACCATCTTTGCTTCCCAGCCAAGAGGAATTTATCTTACACATATTTATTAAGTCATCATCTAGTTAATTACCATCATTTTGTAAATAGCGTGGCAGAACGAAGACAGCCATCCAGCACTGTTAAACTAAAACTGATAAGAGACACAAAGGGGCCTCAAAGCAGTGCAGAGTCACTGTCACTCCAATGGTTTCAGTGGAAATTCCCAAATTTACCTCAGCTGAAGAAACAGCCCATCTGCATTTCCCCCTGTTATAAATATCAGGCCTGCTTTCTCTAGCCAGCACTGTCTCTGCAAATCTCCATGTCCCAAACTGGTGTTTTCACCAAAGGAGCTGCTCTTGGAGGTGTTTTCCTGTCCATGGTTGTTTGGGTAGAGAAGGGGAAATAAATTAGAGGGTAAATAAAGTGCCAGGGATGGAACTTCATTCACAGAGCTGAAGTGTAACATGAAAGCTTTTTAGATTAAACTTCTGTTATGCTTGGGTGAAACCCTCCCTGCCCAAGGATTTTAATTTTAAAATAGTTGATTTGTTTGGTTGGTTGGGGTTTCTTAAAACAGACTGATAAGGAAAAGCATTATTCTTTGGATGAGGAGATCTGTTTTATTGACTGGATGATAACCTAGTTCTTTTTCTTCGCATGACACTGCAACCCTAGCAAATCAATGAGTTAAGGAATTACTTACTCCAGGTTCTGTGAGAAGACAGAGGCCAACTTCTGCTCATAAATGTGACTGTAAAGAAGGTTCCTCCAAACTTTCAGCCAAGCAAAATCCCTGACAGAGCAGATTTTGGCGCCCTGTCAATTTTCTGAAGGCTACTTTACATATAAAAAGTTACACTGGCTTAACAAAATTATGCGGTTTTAAAATAGATAATTAAAGCAATACAGCTTTATGTGAAAATACCCTTGAAATAAACTTCACCTAGTTTATAGGAGTTTAGCTGCACTGGTTAATTTACAGCACAGCTGTAAATTGCAGTGAAAATGGTTGGCAGCAGCAGGCTACAACATACTTACTTATATCAGCACAATGGTTTACATGAGCTGAGTTTAAACAGAGTCTTAAACCACATCAATATCCATGCTGAGTCAAGCTCTTGCATCCTCCTCTTCTTGTTTTGTTAGTTTTTCTAGCCCAGTTGTAAAAACATCAAGTATAATTCAATAAATAAAGATATATCATAACAAGGCAAAGCTAGAACACCTGGACACCGGCTGAAATTAATGAATTAATAAAGCCTGCTCTGACATTCAAATACAAATCTTTGACTCCCTGTGTGAACTGAATAAGAAGCTACAGCTCCACTTTGCTTCTTTCAGATAAAACCCAATGGATTAAAGCGGTCTGAGCAAGGCTCAGTCTGGGCCGTGGGTTTATTTTTATGTCATAGAGCACAAATGTGCTGAAGGTACAGAGTTGTGTAGAAACAACTGGAGAAACTGCCTGTTATTTCCTGTGCCAAGAGGAAAATATTCCTGCCCTCCCAGAGCTGGCTGGCAGGACAGGACCGCTGGAGCATCATCCCACAGCTCCTGTCCCCAAACTCCAGGGGCAGAGCAAGCTCCATCAGCACAGCACTTAGGCAGGTGCTTAACTTTAATTACCTGCTTACAATCTGCAGGCCTGAGAGGTTTATGGGCCTTCTGTAATGGCTTCTGTTGTAAATACCAATCTCCAAAATAAGAGAAACTGGAAGGACAGAGCCAAGCTTTGCCCTCAGATAGGAATCAGCAGCTTGTCCTGGATGGGGAGCTGCTGCTGTGAGATTTGGGAGAGCCAAAGGGTCAGTTCTGGGCTGTTGTTTGCCATCCTTGGAGCAGTTTTTGGCTGAAGCTTGTCCATCACCTGCTGCCCTGCCCAGCTCAGCAGCCCCGTGCAGGAGCTTGGCACCTTGCTCAGCTCAGGGGACTCGGCCTCCAGCGCCTGGCCCTGCTCTCCCAAGATGAATATATGGCCTTAACATATGAAAAAGAGCAGAATTCACAGCCATGACGTATTATTTTAAATCTTTTAATCCCCTTTCCATTCAAGGAAGAGGACAGATGCTCAAGCTGCTGCTTACACCAACGTTAAAATGCTGCCTATTGTAAATTGTAAATTAGGTTGCAAGGACATTTCAACAAGTAGTAAAACTACTCACAGTTCATCTGAAATTACATTTTCAGGATTCAGAACAAGTTACCTCATCATCATAAATGACCCAATTGTCCAAAACACAATAAGGACATGTCTTAGAAAGAGACAAAGAGGACATTATTTCCCTTGGTCTCTATTAATAGGGATTCCCCCAAACAGAAGAATCATTTGAGTGGAGATATATTTGGAGGCAGATGAATGGGTCCTTCTAGTGATTCACAAGACTATACTGTTGAGAATGTAACAGTTATTTAGGTTCCCTTTTTTTTTTTGTTGCACACTCTGGAGTAGTCTCACATATGATGAGCTGTTTTTTATTTTTTAAATGTGCCAAATCATTATAGAGATGTCTAGGTATCTCCAATATGAGCAGGATCCCTTGTGAAATAAAAAAGAAATTTTATCCTCTAGGACTGTCAAGAAACCTGAATATTCAACTGGGTTTGATCCTCACCTGATCTGGAAGCAGCCTTCCTCTAGGGGGAATTCCTTTAGGCTACACAGAGCCACTATCCTGTTTGCAGCTCTGACACAGAAAACAATTTAGGGCTCCTCAGAAACCTGAGCAGGAAGGCTGGAGAGTGTTGCTGTCACTGCTGGCAGTGGCTGCCTGGCTGCTGGGGACACAGAGGGGCAGAGCAGCCAAAGGACAGCTAGAGGCAAAAGTGCTTTGAAAATAAACATCAGGTCAGGCAGAAGAGTCATGGGGAGACTGCAGTTGAGAAGGAAAATCCATTTTGTAGCAGTGAGGACAGAAACCCTTCTAGATCTGTGCTGCGTGCCCAGTAAGGATTAAGGCATTTTTCGCTTTTTACTACTCAGAAAGCAAAGGGATTTAAAATCCATGTGTTCTCTTTCCTTCTGCTCAGAAGATGCTGTACTGGCAAGAGATGGAGAAGTAATATCATCACAAAAGAGCAGCCCAAGCTTCCCTTGTGCCCAGTGGTAATTAAGAGTTATTAAACTGGGCAGCTTTTAAGTGTGCCCGGGACGGGCCAGGATAAGTGGAACAACGCAGTCTTGTGGCTTAGAGCTGCATGTGGCCAAACTCCCTGCTTTCCCAAAAGGCAAATGAACCCACTAGGAGGGCCCTGATGCCATGTGAGGAAGGCCTCAAACATCCAGCTGAACCTGTTTATGGCTGGTTTGGATATTCCCAAGCTGCCCGGCTGCAAACCCTCCCTGTGGAGCCACTCCTGCAGCCTGGGCTGCTGCAGCAGAGCCCAGAGCTTTGTGGCTTCCCAGGCAGACACAATTTTCCTGACCTGAAGTCCCCATGCAAGTGTTTCAAAGCCTGAGGTGACACTGAGGCCACCAGGTCCTGATTTTCAAGCCCTCCTTGCGAGTGTGGCTGTGCCAGCCCTGTGCTCCCAGCCCAGCCCAGTTCTCCCAGCACAGGCACTTGCTTCTCCCAAAACAGAAGAAGAAAGCTGCCAAAGTTTCTGGGAGAACCAGTCAAGACCCATCTGAGTAGCTTGCAGGTAATGGATACTGAAAAGTACCTGTGCCAAACATGCTTCACCTTCACTATCTTCCCTTTTTACGCAGCATTTTACTTTTTATGATGATGTTCCCATTATCTCAGCCCTATCTTCCCATCCCATAGCTATGGGCCTTTTTTTTATTTTTTATTTTTTGTATAAAAAGAATTAATTAGAATTGAAAAGGTTGACTAATAAAAGAGAAGACTCTTTTCTTTGGCATCCCTACTTACTTTATTTATATTGTCATTACAAGAATTCATCCTAATATAAGATGCACCTCAACTTGCATAATAATCCTGCCTTTCCCCAGCAGCAGCTCTGTGGCACAGCTTGTCTGTTGTGACCTCAAATCCTTCTTCAACCTCCTCTGGGTCAGAGGCACCTTTCTGGCTCTCCATTATCACAAAATAACCACCCAAAAAAGCCCCCAGCATAACTCCTGAAACAATTCAGAACACAAGAACAGCTCTGTGGACCAAATTTCTCTCAAGTACAAGAGCTGCAGAAAAGGTGTCTGGGAATTTTGGACTCCTGGAATTTCTGGGCAGCTCCAAGAGGAGCACAAGTTGAGTTTGTGAAGGAATTGCTGCCAGTGCCCAATTTTGCTGTTCTGGCTCTGAAAGCTCCCAGGCTGGGAGGTGGAAATGCTTGCACTGCCTTTATATCCTTCTCTTGGGAAAGACAATGCTTGTTCCAAAACATGTAACTGCTAGAGGAATCCCACTTTTCTGGCAATTTCACAAGATTTCCCTAATCTTATTCTTAAATTGGTCTTTCTCATGGTTAGAAAATACATAAATAAAGGAATCCTTCAGGTAAGAAATAGGCAGAAATATTGTGACACAGGGAGTTTGAATAAGCTGTTTCAAAACTTTATTTTTGAAAAGCGTTTCCAGAATATTATCTATAAAATCCACAGGTCCTCCTGATTGCTTGTGAATTGGGTTGCTTTTAAAGAAAGGAAATAAAAAACCCAATAATCATGAAATTATATAAGATATAGAGGAGGAATGAGCTTTGAGAAGAGTGCTGAGGTTGAAACTGCTGCTGACAGTACAACATGGACACGTGGCTTGGTGACATTTTGCCTACATGTGGGTTTATTTACATCATTCCTACCTGCAAATGCCATTAGCAGACAACAAATTATTTTAAAACATCCCTGCCCAAAGTGTTCAGTACATACTGTGATTAAAATGATCTGGATACACAGAATGGCTTTTCAATTTACTCATCAGCTGCTCGATAAACCACAGCACTGAAAATAAGACAAATAAGACGGTTTGCAAATACTTCCATCTGCCTATTAAGGCTCGATTAGCATTCCCACAGATGCAGTAAAAAAAAAAATTAAATAAATTCAGTTTTAAAAGCAAATAAGTCAAACAAATTACATATGGAATCTGGCACTGTTAAAGGAGGATAAGTACATGCTTAGATTAATAAGTAATTAACCATACAGCAGCAATATCTTAATTTCTGGCCACTAGACTCTTGTTATTGATTTAAATGACATCTGTAAAACGTGGAGGGGTTAAAGTTACAATCTGTGCTGGTATCCCAGTGCCAGTTATTGGACATCTCTCAAGGTTTTCCTGGACACATGGAGCTGCAGGAGTTGCACGTTGTGACCTGCAGATGTTTAATCTCAGGAACAGAATTGCTCCTGATCAACACCTGAGACTTCACAAAGCTCCCACTGCCCTCTGGGAGCACGGAGCAGTTTGTATCCTGCAATAATGGAGCAGAAAATGCTGATTCCAATTCCCAACATCCAAGAGAAGACTCTTGGTTTGGATTTTGCCGTGCAGTGGCGCATGCAGGCAATCCAGGGGATGGAGAGAGCAGGATTTTGTCAGAAGCATCAGTCTCAGCACTCATCTCTCACATTATGAGCTCTGCTTAGTAACCCCAGCTGAATTTTAGGACGTAGGTGATCCCTTAGGCTCAAAGAAAGAGGGACATTCCCTTGGCTAATCTTCCTCAGACTCCAACTTTTTGGGAACTCATAATGTCCTCTGGGTTCCTCACTGCCCCCATGTGCTGTGTTGGGATTTTGTGCAATTAAATCACAGCTGAAGGTCTGTCAAGGTAAATGTGCTAAAATTCAGGCACTGTGAATGCTTTTGTACCGATTAAACCTCCATCCCTTCCCACCATCCGTGGTACATTTGTCCCATGCTTTGTCAAGCCCAGCAAATAAGGTTCACATCAGAAACCCTGGGATTTTAAGCGCCCAGGGTTGACACTTTGGCATGGATCTGTCAGCTCTGGACACCCCATGTCCTGCAGCCTTCCTCGAAGGGATCTGTGACAGACACAGGCAGCAGAGCTCTCATCTCTGAGCTTTGGCTCCCAGCTCAGCGCCCACAGCGTCTGAAAACGCAGACAGAACCAGGGGGGGAAATAAAAAAGTGAAAAAACCCCTCCTGCAACAGAAAATGTTCCCACTTCCTTACCCCACCTAAAGTCTGGCAAAAGGAGTGCCTTCAAGACTTCAGATTAGAGATGTGGGTACTTTCGAAAAACACAACGAGCTTTTCCCGAAGGAGTTCTGGGCTCTGTGGCTCCCCAGCCTCCTCCAGGGCAGGCGAGAAGCTCCACGGTGGCAACACTTTCCGAGTAGAAAGTGTGTTTAAAAGTAGGGCTTCAGAAGTAAATAAAACTCTTTCGGCAATAATGAAAGTAATAATGAACTTTCTTTTCGTGTCAGTTTTGCTCTGTTACTTGATAATGCGATGCTCTATAAAAGGCTTGAAAGAAGATTCCTTGTCAGTCTGCGGTGCCTGGGGGTAATGCGAGCTGCTCAGCCCTCACAAGTAATTAAAGATAATCAGTGAAAAATGCGAGGGTCTGTTGTACTCTGCATTCCAAACCCCACCTACAACAGGAACAGCGCTCGAAATGATTATTTCAATTTAACCTTTTTTTTCCAGGGGTTCGGTGTGGGATGGGATTCGTAATTGTTTTTCTGCTGGCGCTGCCAAAAAGCAAGAAACGGTAAAAAATCAGATTCGGGAGGATCGATACTGACTGAAACACACTTGAAACTCTGAACTGGCTTTTGTGTTTTCCTGCCTCTGACAGATTTCTATCAGCAGTGTTTACCTTCAGTTATATTAAATGACAGAGCCAAACCTGCTTCATCTCCAGAAGTGGGATTAATTTACCACAGAATATTTATAGGAACAAATAACAGCTTTAACAAATAAAAGAATAATAATCCTAATAACAGTATGTATAACAGGGAAGGTTTCCCAGGTACTTCATAGACAACAACTCCCTCTGAAACTTTATTTATCATGAGGAGCAGTGAGAGTTACATCCTGGCAAATAACTTTGAAAAATCAAGCCACTTATTCAGGTGCAGACTCAGCAAGGGAACTGCTGAGTGTTGAGCAACTTGGGAAATCTGGTTGAGACTTTCATTTCTAGTGCCCTTTGAACTCCCTGGCACAAGTCCTGCTTGCTGGACTCAGGGAAACTGGGGGCTGCCAGCTCTGGCCACGGGAATGAGCCTGGGATCAAGGTGTGCCATTCCTCGTGTCCTGCTGGCTGCAAGGGGGACAGCAGTAAATGGGAGGCACCAGAAGCAGGGGGTGGATTTCCCCTTAGGTGGGATGTTCCCGTTAGGGATGCACCGGACCGTGGAGGCACAGAGAGCAAAGCCAGCCTGGGGACAGAGCCAGGGTGACAGAGCCTGGATGACACAGTCTGGGTGACACAGTCTGGGTGACAGAGCCTGGGGTCAAGTCTCTCGACACAGCCAGGGTGACAGAGTCTGGGTGGCAGAGCCTGGGTGACGGAGCCTGGGTGACAGAGCCTGGGTGACAGACCAGGTGACACAGCCAGGGTGACAGAGCCTGGGTGACAGAGCCTGGGTGACACAGCCTGGGTGACAGAGCCTGGGTGACACAGCCTGGGGACAGACCAGGTGACACTGTGAGCAGGAGGCTGCAGCCAGGCACACCCCAGACCTGCAAAGGAAGGGTCTGTGAGCTGCTGCCTCACATCCTCTGCTCCCCTTGCACTTGCTGAGTGCCAGAAAATCCTGTCTGAGCTGCCCAGGGGTCTGTGTCCCAAGGACAAAACCCCCATTGGCTCTGTGGGCCAAAGGAAGGGCAAAGGTTTGTGTGAGGCAGAAGGGAGATCCATGGATTTGGTGACTCCTGGGCACTGAGGATGTGCAGGAGCAGTGTGTGAAGTGCTGAGCCTCCTGCCTCCTCCCTGGCTGGAAAGCTCAGAGCGGCTGGCTCTGCGTGCAGCTGGAAAATGTTCTTGTGAAACTGTGTCAGACACTTGGCACCACTAAGAAAAGCACAGCTCTTGTCTTTCAGGGCACTGACCAAGCCCTGGGCAGGTTGGGATGGTTAATTCAGATTTAGCCAAAGAAGCAAAGGAAAGGAACCGTAAAATTATGGCAAATAATCCATAGTACATTGAAAGGTACTACATCAGGGGTTTCCAGACTTCTTCAATTTATGGACCTCAAACCATTTTCTAAACTGTTAGAAAGACCTAAGCACACAGAACCAGGTAGAGAGAATTTCTAGTTCCTGACAATAGCTTTTGCTTTTAGTAAGTGCTTTTATTTATGGATTCTTTTGAAGTAGCCAAGAAAACCACATCATTGCTTCCATGATTCCACAGGCAACAGAAGATCATCAACTTCCAATCTATTTTGTCTAGTAATTGTACATGTTTGTTTCTCCCACACTCTGCTGATGTGAAGTTTAACACTCAAATATTACCAGTTAAATACAAAACAAAGCAAAACTGTTGATGCATTATTTCACAATAAAGTAATATAAAACCATGAATAATGGGCTCCAAATGATGTAAACATGTGTTTAGAGTACTGCTTAGAGCACTGATGCTGACCTAGATTTGACCTTCCCAAGTATCCACAATCTATTCCTTCTTTAAAAATAAAAAATGTTGCCTAAAGGAAAGATTGTGTTGTCTTCACAAATGATGAGTGAGGATTCCGTGTGACCACAAACAACAGAAATACTGTACAGGTTGTAATTAAAATGACCTTATAAAATATCCCATGGAAAAATATTTTCCAATAGACTGGATTCCACTGAATTTTGTGCAGACCACACACTTTAATCCTGGTCCTACTGAAGTCATTGAGAGTTTTTCCATTGACTTCTATATGTCCCTGGTTTGGCCTTGATTAGCCATACATATAATAAAAGCAAACATCAAAAACAAAAGTTGGTCTAGAGCTCCCTAAAAAGCATGCCCACAGGGAATTGCTGGGGAAAAACGCACAAAACATTTCTGGAGTGAGCAAGTTTGTGAAAAATATTATCCCACTTAAAAAATGTCTGAGAAATTTAATTTAAGCCATGTGGATGCACAAACCATGTAATTAATAAGGAAATGATGTTGATTGTTAATATAGACATCTGAAATCAGCCACAGGGAAATCTTGTTATGTCAGGATTGCAGCAGCCTGGATTCAGACAGAACACGGAGCATTACACAATCGATAGAATATCACTACCACCACATTCCTAACAAATTTTAGGCAGAGACAATGTCCCATCTTCTCAGTCCGGAAAAGCAGTACGTCCACACAAGATGCAATTATTTTAACTCAGACTTTTCACGATCCGTATAAAGACAACAATGGGCTGCTTGTTACCAGCTGAATCCGGGTTCCACCCAGCCCAGCGAGACCTCGAGAGCCACCACCACCACCCTGCACAGAGCAGGGTGAGCTCAGACACGTGCAGCTGATGCAGAACGGAGCAGGCAGCTCAGATCCGTGGGGTTTGCTCCCCAAAAAGCGGCACAGCCCGCGCCGGGCGCCGCTAACCGAGAGCCCCCAAAGCCACGAGAGGCTGCATCTGCCTCGCTGGGCCTCAGCACAGAGAGCGACTCAAGCCCTGCCAAATCCAGCGTGACCTTCAATCTGCCACTCTCATGGTGAAAGGCAGCGGAGTAAATTACTTGGCCTTCCCTTTCTATTGAGGGTGAATGCGAGCGGGCCGGCGGGACCTGCCGCCGCTCCATCCCCAGCGGCACCCCACAGTTTACACAACCCGGGCTGAATGCCATAAAAGAGGGGCTTCATTCACCGGGGGCCCGCATGCAAAAGAGACGCCCATTAGATCATAGTAATTATTCCATTTACATCACACAGTGCCACAGTGGGACGTGCAGGACTCATCAAACACTTCTCCTGGCCGGGCCTGGCTGCTAATGAGGCCCAGTGGCGGCATTGTGCCTGCCATTTACTCATGGCCGTGCCTGCCTGCCAACAACAGCTCAGCCCTCCAGACAGGCTGCCCCTTTCAGAGCCATTTATTCCTCGCCCAACCTCTGACCTCAAGGGTTATGACATCAGCAGCCCTGATTTGTGATCATTTTTATTGGCGGACATTCAACTCTTGTTTCCTGTGTTTAACTCTGCCTCCCTTTTTTTAGCTAAACTTATTGGTTCTAATAGGCATCTGCCAAAAGACTATAAAGTAAGCCAGAGCTCGCACAAAGAGGCTTCTGATCTTGCTATAAAAAGCCCCACAGCTACTATTTATGCCAATAATAACGAGTAATTCATTATCTAGGTGCACAAAATCTGTTAACCACTAAAATGTTGAACAATTTGGAGCAGATGTCCAACAATTTTATGAGTTTTAATTAAAATGGTCTATGTATTTTCATCAATACACCTGGGTTTTTAAATTTACAAAGATGCTACATCGGCGCACAACAGTACTTTGCAAATGGCATTTTTTGGGTTTTTTTCAGAGGGGGATTAGGAGGGGATGATTTGAGCTAATCAGATGCTGATTTGTGGCGAATTTTTTCCCCATTAAGGTGTTGATGCAAAATCAAAGAGGAATTAGAGCTGAGATTTAAAAAGACAGTGCTTCCTTGGGACAAAGCAGCAATATTTCAGGAGTCAGTGAACTTCAGTTTGTCTGCTTGAAATAGAGAAGGGGAATTTGCATTTTGAAGCAGAGTCATTAATTTTAAAGCTAGTGTTCTAAATGGAAATTAAATATCTTTAGAGAACAGGTTCTCAAAACAACATGTTTTTCATAATGCAGTTTGTTTAAGCACTGTGATTTCCATATAGCAGAAACAGGTATAATAACAGACAGCATTTACTTTATCAAGAATGCAAATAATAATGTTCCAAAAATTTGACATTACAAATCATTATGTGAGCACATAATCACAAGCTTGCATGATTTATGTTTTTAAGCATTTGTTAAAAAAAATTTAAATACTTAAGAAGCTGATACTGAATAAAATAGAAAATATTTTATCTCTGCTCTTTCATTTGGATAATGGGAAGGTTTTGGCCTGAAGTTAAAAACTAACTAGTTTTTTAAAAGGATGGTTTTCCCTCAATTATAATCATAAGCAAGTTAACAAAAAAGAGGATCCTGTTCAGCTAATTTCAAACAGTTAGAGTCGCAGATGATGATTGCAGGAAGCAGTTAAGTAATAGAAGATTTTTTATTGTACCAGCAAAGACTCAGTGTAGCCAGCCCTACACAGAATCTTTGTAATGCAGCCCTTTCAGGGCTAATATGGATATTTAATGGATTGGATTGGGAGCTGTCACCAATCCCTAATGTATCTCTAATGGAATCTGAGGATTTACATTTGTTTCCCAGATAAGATTCTCATCCAGCTTCTCTTTGTAGTCAAGTAAATAATTTCGCTCATTATTTGCTAATCTTCATTTCATCATCTCTGCCAGTATTACCTTTATTTACATAGCTCATTTTTTGACAAAAGCTGAGCTGCTATACTTTGTGTAGTAATACTTTAGGATTGCACTCTCTACCCTAAATTGCATTCAATTCACACAGTTTTGTACACAAAACAGGGAAATACTTGAGCATTCCTAAATGACCACGCATAGATATTCATGCAAGTAACAACCTGTTTTACATGCAGATGGCCAGAAGTTTCCCTCTTTAAAAAGCAGGACACACAACCCCCTCCTCAACCCTTCTGGGGGGAAAAAAAAAGAATAAAAAAGAAAATAAAGAGGGAGGAGGAAAAAGAAAAAGCCAAATGAAAACAAAGAGGACACAGTGGATTGGATGCACAGGGAGAGCTCCAGGGGCGCCAGCACTCCCTGTTGGTTTGTGCAGCTCTGTGGATCTGCATCTGTGTAGATCCCAGATTATGGAAGATTAAAAGAAACTAAAAACTCCACATTGCAGGTCAGCTGAGCCCTCTCCTCTCAGAACAACTTCCTTAATAAACACCTTCCCACGGGGCACGGTGGTGGTGGCTGCTGGCCCTGAGGGAGCAGGTCCCTGGAGTAAGTGGTCTTTGAAAGCCACCTGGAAAAACCAAACTGCTTGGTTAATTTTTGTGATGAACTTCTGCTGAGGGTTTGCCCTGCAGCTGGAAAGGCTGGGATCAGTTACCTGCCTTCTATTGTGGAGGTGAATTTTGTGGGGGGGGGAAATAAAAGAAATGTCCCTCCACCACCTCCTTTAGTGCTCTAATACATTTCACATCCTAGCACAGTTTTCATAGGTATTGAACTATACTTTTGGTCTTGAATATACAGAATTTTTAGTTGGATCAAGGAGTCACTTCCTACAGTCCTTTTGTAGGACAAAACTCTTGCTAATATAGCAAGCAATAGGCAATTGATTATATATTAAAAGCAACAATTATATAAAGTTTTAATCTTTCTTCCTGAGCATGCAGAAAACCTCTCTGTTCACGTGTATAGATGCCACCCCCATAAACTTATATAAAAATTATTATATAATACATAAATTTATATTTTTATTATCAAAATATCAACACCATATAAAAACCAACATATTTCCTCACAATATGTTGATAAGAGACACCAAAAAATTGCTTTGAGGAGACAGAAAAACTCCAGCACAATCTGAGCGCTCTCAACTCTAAGCACACTAAGGAACAGAATTATTTAGGAAAATGCCCTCACCCCTCATGAGATATTGTGGGACTATGGAACAACTGAGCCTGGAAGGAATCTCCAGATTTCATCTGGTTCAACCTCCTGCTCAAAGCAGGCTCTGAGCCTTGCCCAGGGCTTGTCTTGCTTTGGTTTGCCAGAGTCTTCCTTGCACTGGGGACCCCTGGATTTGCCACTGCTCCCCAGATGTGGCCTCACCACTGCGGGGTAGAGGGGAAAAATCACTCTCCTGTACCTTGTGTCTCCATCAAGCCTATCACTCAGCTTTCCCCTCCACCAGGTAACACCACCTTGTGCAGCACTCCTGAGAACAAGGAAGGGACAGGAGCTGGCACAGGAGTTCACCTTGCAGAACCTGATGTTGGAGCATCCTTGGGAATGTATCCAGGCTGTCTTTTTTAGATCCCCCCATCAGATCATGAGATGCTGGCTGTAGAGAAGCTCCTTATACCTAGTTTAGTCAGATAGAAGCTTAAAGTTGGGAGCAGGAATCACCAAGGCACAAATACAGGACCTCACTTCACCCAGTTTCAAACTAAATCCACACTTCAAAGCTTAACACTGAGCACAGCACATGGTCACAGTCTGCAAGGAAGTTGTGCACTGCTCTGCTGAAGGATGTTAATGCTCATCACCATTCAGAGCACTCAGACTGGGGAAAGCTTAATTAAAAACATCTGACAGGCCATGATTATGTTCATACATAATCGCCAGGATGCCTGTACCTGTTATGCCAGATCTTCATACTGTAAATAATTAGCTAAAGGAAACCTCAAGAGGTTTCTTCAGAACACATACTTCACCATATTCTTACAACATTTGCAATTTTAAAATCAGAAATTGAAGTGTATTTTAAATAGGAAACACTAATAACAGGCCTGCTTGTTTTTTCCCTGCATTAAGAGCAGGATTAATTTTCAAGCACTGCTGCACATTTTCCAGAGCAGTCACTAATCTGCTAATCTGTCTTTTGTAGAAGTGTTTAAATGGTTATGATCGGCTTCCTCATGCAACTATTGGGTTGAGTATTGCAGTGGAATAATTAGGAAAACATGAGGCAGAATTCCAAGAGGAAACAATGCAACTGGGGAGAAAAGAAACTGGGTTTGCAGTGGGGCACAGGCTGAGGACTCGGGGCCTTTGGGCTCTCTGTTGGCACCTGGATCCAGGATGAACACGACCAAAATTCAAGGCTCAGCTCCCTCCTCCCAGCCCCTCTCAGCTCCTCAGGGTCTGTATTTGTGTCTGTATTTGTAGTGATTAGTACAGGACTGCCCATCCTGAGCTGCAAATCCCAGCTAAAGCCTCAGTCCTAAGACATTTTCCCAGCAGAAGGTGCAGTGCTCCTGCAAATTTTCTGGCAAAGCTGCCACCTCCAGCTGGGAATCTGGGAACTCTAAAGCTGTGCCTGGTCTGCAAGGCCCTGGATGCCCAGCCACTTACTCAGAGAGGCTCTGAGTAAAGGGCAGGACAGAGCCTGGACCAGGACAAACCACAGGCAAAGGCTGGAGCTTGCTCTGGTTCCCAGGTGTGTCACACACTCCTTGGTCTCACAAAAACTGCTGCAGAAGGAAGATCCCAGAATGGCCCCATCTGTAGAAACGCTGGGAATTTTAAAGCCAGAACTTGTTGGTTTTCAAAAAAAAAGCCCTCATCATATCCAGAGATGCCTCACACAAACCCAGTGGGTGCCCAAGTGACTCATTCTCTGCCTGCACACCTGCATGGCACAGGTGACTGCACTCAGGTTTATTTTATTTTATTGGGCTTGGTAACCTAATAAAAAAGCAGAAGAGTTCAAACCTCCCTTCCCAAACTGGTCTTTTTGAAATACCTGACACCAGACTTGGCTTTTCATTTCTGCTTATTAGAGCAAAGTTTTGCTGGTTACAAAACTGAAAACAAAATTTCACAATAGCTCAGTGGGGTGAAAAAGCAAATATTGATATTCATCCCAATGAGCTTTTGTTTTGTTACTTCTAGAGACTGGAAAAGTTGCAGTGTCCCGTGTTTGTAAGGAATACCATGAAGTAAATGCTTTTTCCCCAGATTACCACAGCCAGTTTCTGTAGCATCTCTCTGTGGTTAAGCTCACACTGTCCCCAACCAGGCATTTCTGTCAAACATTTCTCTCACTGACATATCTCCATATAAAAAGTAGTTTTTCAAATAATATTCCTATTTCTCCACAAAAATCACAAAAGGTGCAACTTGATTTACAGTTGTGAGAAAACCTCAAACCCCGAAGATTTGAAAACCAAAAGTGTGGAGTGCAATTTCTCTCCCATCCCTCTGCTGAAACACTCTCAGAGAGAGTTTTGCCTTGGAGTTACAAAACATGCAAACAGTTTTTTGACTCTGTCCCATTAGGGAAAAAATATTCAAACAAAGCATGACTTTTTTTCTTTCTTTGACATATTCAAACACAAGTTATGGCTGATTTCAAACAGCTCTATGACAGGCAAATGTAATCTCAGAAATGATATATGCAAAAAGTGCCCCTCTGTAGCACTTGGTTGATGCTGTAATTTTTGGAAGCTGCAGATTGAAAGCAAACCAGTTATTTCCTGGAACTGGTGTTTCATAAAGGCTGCAGTCCCAGTTTTGTAACTCTCCACAGGCTGCCCTGGTAGGAATTAATGAAATACCTGGGCAGAGTAGTCAGAAGGGGAATTAAGCTCCCAACACATTCCAGCAGCGACTATCGCCACACCCGCTCTCGACAATGACCAACCCTCAAAAGCCAGCCGCAGAAAATCTGTCATTGGCATTCCTCAACATGCAGCAAAACAAAGGAACAACCGACAGGGAAGGAAAAAATCTTCAGATTCAGTCAATAAGTGCACATGTTAGAGGGGAAGGCTCCAAGGGAGCGACTGAACTGCACAGGAGCGAGTGAGGGTTGAGCAGGCAGCTCCTCCTGGCAGTGCTGACCTCGTCCAGGGCTGGAGGTGAATTTGCTGAAAGGAAAAGCCAGGTTGGTGTTTGAGGGGCCATAAAGTGTCCTTTTGGCTGACATGGTTGTCTCCTCTCTCCTAATAAAACCGCAGATTTTGTTAGTCAAATTTCAAGTCTCTCTATTGTGGACCATTTCCACCCCAAATGGCTGAAGTTCAAATACATTTAGGATGAAATGCTGAAAAAAACCCCATTTGATCGATAATATCCATTACAAGTTAGTGTCACACAGTGCAACATTATTCTATTTACTCAAGGTATCACTTAGACTAAAGAATAACAATCACTTTACCCTGATTCTCCCAGCAAGAACCATCTTTAAATAATCAACATATTTTGTGAAGTCAACACATTTTCACAAGACTGTTACTTTAGTTTGTCATTTTAAAAAAGTAATTCCATAAATCTAAACTAATTCCTCATCATGACCTACCATCATCTGTCAAAAAGGTACTTATAAATATGTATATGATCATTCTTTCTCTTTTTTCTTTTTACATGAAGAAGGTATCAATGCTACAACTAATTGGGCTAATTTGCATCAAAGACTATACATAATTAATTTGTTTGTTAAAAGCTTTCAGCATTTCTTACAGGAAGTGCAAGAGATCATTGCTGAAGTTTGAAGAAGTAATTAGCAATAACAGATGTCAATGCACATAATTGTAAAAGGAGACCAGAAAAGGTACTGACAGAGTCTAATTTCACAACTGGGTTTCTATCAAATATTCTGCTTAATGGTATATTGAAACAATTATGAGTATTTATTCTTTCCTCATTCCAAGGAGAAAGCTCATTTTTACCACTAAATAAGATCCTTAATTCTATTAGTGTTTAAAATAATGATGAGATTTAATCAGTCTGCACTCAGAAATGACCTTGTCATGAATGTCAGACACTCATTCTTGGAAGCGAAAATGCAGAGCCACAGCAACTCCAGTGGCCACTGGATCTCGTGCTGGCCACAGTGCAAATGCCCAGCCCCAGCAAGAGCAGAGGGGGCTGTGACTTTCCTGTGCTCTTTTCCAGAACAGAATGAACCACAGGAGGCTGGAGGCTGGCTGAAGCCAAGGGATGGCCTGGGGCCAGCTCTGTCCCACCTTGTGTCACATCACCTGGGACNGCAGATCAGCCACTCCCAGGAGGAAAACTCTCTCAGGCTCAGAAAATCCTGTGCACAGACACCCAAACTCAGAGAGCTGTTGTAGCTGGGTGGGTGCAAGCGCCACGCTGGACACTCATTCACAGAGCCCCCCCTGCATGCACCTCTTCAGGCTGCAGTGTTTGCCCTGACTCAGTCTTTAAATAAAACTCAGAGCTGAACAGATCTTCCAGCTTCTCTCAGCATTGTTGTGCTGTTACTTGGCCCAAATTCCCCATCCTAATTAAACCTTTCACTGAAAGCACCCATAGCTTTCAGCCACTCTCAGCCCAGCTATTTTAGTGCTGCTTTCCAGTGTTTCCATAAGCAGTTTATGGCCCTAGAAGGAATGTGGCCCAGCTCTGGAGACACATGTCCCCATCCATAGCTGTTACATTTGGGACTGAGGGCTCCCCACAGGGGACTCTTTTCACTGTGCTATGGCAGATCAGTGCCCAGCTTCTCCTGATGCCTTCAAATCACACGGCCTCCTCAACTGCACCCTAACACGCACAGACAAAATGCCAAGAGCACATCTTATTTTAGATATCATTTTATCGCTATCTACAACTTTCCACAGCGTCTATCGATGCTCTAAAAATTGGTTTTGAAAGATAGAAGCTGCTAACCAATCTTGCCTCAAAGGAATCCCTCCCCTTGGAAGACACAAATAAATGGTAGCTACATCGCAGGCAAATGAAGTGACCAGGACGCCTATTCAGGAACTGCTGGCATGGAGGATAATTATGACCTGTGAAAAGCTCTCCTGGAATCCTATCCATTAGGATTATCCTACATGAAAGAAGAGTTTTTCAGTATGAAAAAGGACAGGTGTGTCCACACCACAGCCTGGGTGCCACCTTCATTGTCTGAGCGACAGTTTCAGCACAACCCAGTTATTACCGTTTCCTCTTGTATCCAGTCTTAACAAGATTAAAGTTTTCTGTTCAATAAGCACCTACTTTTCACTGGCCAGATTGTATTAGCATGGTTGGCATTCCACCAAGGTTTAGCAACTCTTTCTAAATGGGGTTTAATAAAGGACTTTGCAAGGATCATATAGCTAGACAGAAAGAGTGTAGATAATCAAATTACTGGCTTTCAGCACATACTTAGCCTTCCTTGCATCCAGCCAAACAAGATTTCACATCAAATACAGGAAAACTCCATGCAAATGAGCTGCTAATGATTATTAGAAGATTCTCACTCTTATGAGAGGATGTCTTATGACAGGTACTCAACATTTGCTCAAATGATTTGTCACCGCATTTTACAAGAAATTTGAGGTGACACTTTTCATGTTTAAAGTATTCCTGGAGGTATTTCAGATTAATTACTCCTTCCAGCACCTCTGAGTTGATAACCAGTGAGTACTCAGGGATCAAGGTAGGTGCTTGCCCATGGTCAGCCACCAGTGCACATCTGTCCTCTAGGACCAATCCAATGCACCACAAGTCCTGCAAAGCCCCAGGTGCCCACTGGGCACCATCAGCACCTTCACAAGAGCCTTCACTCTCCCCCACTGTCCCTCTGGTGAGGCAGAGGATCCCCACATTCACTGGCAGCCAGCCTGAGCTCAGGTGCCATGGGCAGGGTCAGTGATTTGAGGCAGGTGGATGTGGTTGCCCATGATGGCATGGACTGACACATCCAGCATCTCCAGTTTCCTACATGTCCAAGGCCATTCACTTCCCCCCATTCCACTGTGGCTCTGATGCAGAAAAGCCAAACTGGCATTAAAAGCAATGCTCCCCAGTCCCACTCTTCTTTCTGAAGCCCTGGAAGAGATTTCACCTTTTCCCATTGTTCACCCTTGACTGTACATGTTTGTGGGATCCCGTTTAGGCTGAGGCAGGGCAGCTCCAGAGAAGATGCCAGGTCTGCCTGGGCTATGCAGCAGAAAGCATTTATCTTATGCCTAGACCTGCCAAAAGCCCAGCATCGGGGTTTCACTGTACTCTCCCAGCATAGCAATGGTTAGATCCCTTTTATCTCTGATGGTAATTTTCATGGACCCCTGCCAGGTTCTTTATGTGCTGCAGAGTTCCCCACTTCATTCAAAGAGAACTGTGTTGTTCTCTTTCCTATTCCTTCAAATATATTTCCAAAAATTCAGCTCTAAAAAGAAAAGGTTTTCTTGGAACCTGGTGCTGGAAAAACCTTGGCTCCTGATAGCTCCTAAGCTGCATGGACATCACTAAGATCTTAACAATCAGTAGTTTTAATGAAGATAGACCCAGGCCAGAAGCTTAGGTCAGACCATTAGCTTTTGGTGTTTACAGACTCAGAATTAATGCATAAAATTAATTAATACATAAAAATACATTGGCTATTATATATATTGACTTTTCATTTCTGATATTAGAGCAAAGTCTAGCTGACTCCCAGTCTGAATACACCTTCAATTTTATCAGTAAGGAAAGTGGCTGTCAGCTGGTGTTGCCCCAAGGTTTCCAAGTGGATGTCATAATTCTCAAACAAAATAGTGAAGACCAGAGTACATGACCCACAGCAGAGTGACCTGAAAACTGGAGCTGAATCCATGTCAGGCTGAGGCAGAGGTTCAGCAGAGGAGAGCAGAGCTGCCTCCCCTGCAGAGCCTCACCCTGGTGCTGCAGGGCAGCTCTCTCCTATCAGATCCATCCACCAGGTTTCCCCTGTGGAAGGGAGCCCCTCCTCTGTGGATAAAGCTGCCAGTCTCAGTGCCAGAGGTGTGTGCAGGGCAGGGGCAGGTGGGGGCTGTAGGGTGCTCCCTATGCACAGATTTAGGTTTTTATGAAGAAGGCAGAATTCCATTGGAAAACCTGTACCTGTGGTACCCTATGTGGAAAATCAAACCCACTGGGCTCTGATAACACCAGTGGGAAGGTTGGGCTTTGCATCCCAGTGCTTTTCCAGACTCTAGGAGAGCTTGGCACCACGGGGTGAGGCTCTGCTCACCCAGCAGAGCATTCACAACACTAAAGAATCACTTAAATACACCTCAGCACCCTATAACATTTTGGAATCCTGCACATTCTCTGATACTCGAGTAAAGCAACCAGAGCATTCTCCATACACAAATTGCCTCCTGGCAACTCCACTTTATGACAAAACCTTGCACCATAAAAACATAAATGAAAGACAAGACAGCATGGTTCAGTGGATTTCAATAAAGGGGCTGAAAACAGAATCCTTGAAGCCACACCTTGTACAACCATAACCACCTCCAGCAGACCCAAGGGGAGCAGGAGGCTGCAGCTACCAGAGGCTCCCACTGCAGAGGGGAGATGCTCCATTTCCACCCAATTCCAGCCACAGGAATTCCTCCTGCTCCCAGACCTGCTCTGGTGGGGGTGTGCCCACCCACCCCACAGGAAATAAGATTTTTGGCTATCTCCAGCAGCAGGGAGATATTATTAATGGGATGTGGAATTCCCTGGGAGAAAAGAACACCACCTTAGATAATCATAAGCAAAAAGTCATCTCTTTTAATTTTTTTTTCTCCCCTGCACCTTTAGGTCTTCTCTAGTCTAACAAGAAAGGCAGCTCTTGGCTTTCACCAGAGTGATTTTCTCCTTCCCAGCTCTCCAGCAGCAGCAGCTCTGCCGAGGCAGAATTTGGGCACTACAAGTGCTTGAAAGCACCCTGGCTGCTGGCAGTTTTCTGTTCAGCACCCAGAAATCTTTCTAGAGAATTAAGATTTAATCCAACATCATTTTACCTGCAGAAGCAATTCCTGGTTGACTTAACAATGAAGAAGTGCTTTGATATTCAATGATCATTTCACAGTGATCAGACTCCTCTTGTTTTCAGAGAAATCAGTGGCAGTGGAGGGCACTACCTCATTTTTCATTTTATAACAAACCAAATTTAAGGATTATAATTGAGATTGGAAACATTTCATTTAGCTTAGAGTTTTCCATCCATTGCAACATATAATTTTTTACTTTTTTTCCTTGTCTATTTTATCTTTTAAGATATTTGGTTTTGTTGCAACAGGAAAAGCACTGCAACACTAAACACAACAAAGGACTAAAACATTTGGGAAGGAAACACAAGAAAAGTGAAACATAATTTCAGACCAACCCATTTTCATCCCAGTTCTCCTACCAGTTCAGAAAAGTAATTACATACACTGGAATTTGTGATTGTTTCACCTAAACATTGCAGCTAGCTTTAAGCACAATCACACTCAGAAAGACTTTGCTTTTTTGCAGCATAAAGCTTAAGAAATAATAAAGGGATGAAATCCCTTGAGTTTTGCCAACAAGTGTAAAAAAATATTACAACTTCTTAAGTTAGGAAATATAGAAACTACTTAGGAGAAACAGCATCCAGGCCAGTGTTCTCATTCCTTGCCTTCCATCCCTGCTGTTATCATTACAATAATGAAATATTTTAATCTGGAAGTTCTTCACTTAAGAGGTTCCAATGAAGCACTTTATAAATTATGTAGAATTTAAGGTTTATTTTTCAGCTGCTTTCACACAGTCCCTCCCTTCTCCCTGGACCCTTTCACAGCTGCTTTGCAGACCCAACTAAAAAAATGGGAAATGGCACAGTCCATCTAATTAGTAAAAGCACAGTTGCCTGCAGCTTGCATGGCTGGTATCAGAACATTCCTTATCAAAGACATTTCTCTCCTTGAGCTGGTTCCAGCCCGAGAGCACTGCCCAGAAAAGTCCTGGCTGGGGCAGGCACACAGAGAACTTCTCCCAGCCTCTGCTCTCCACCCGAATAAACTGCTGGAATTACACAAGGAAAAGCAGAATAAAGTATCAGCTATCTTTACAAACTTTTCATTTCACCAGTTTTCCTGGTGTTTAGACCTCACAAAGCCTGTGCACACACAACACAAATGATCCTTGATATTCACTGAAACACGAGTACGACTTTAGCACCCAGAACTCCAGGATCCCATGCAGGATATTCCTCACTATCCTCCCAGACATTGTGGTTCTGTGGCAAAATTCATCATGGATTTCTGCAGCTTTTTCCCTTTGAATTTTTGGAAGTGAAGGAATGAGGTCTGCTGGGTGTCAGCATGCATCAGGCTCGTTAGTGCTGATCACTGAGTGCCTGACTCCGAATGCTGGAGAGGGACATTTAATTTTTCTAATGATACACAAAAGTATCAGGAACATTCCTGACATTTCCCTCTTAATTCTCTTCCTCTACAACCTTCCCCAAAAATCTGCAAATCCAAAGAACAAAAGGCTAAAGCACTAACAGGCACGTGGTTCTCTCTTCTTTGGAAATGTTTTAAATTTTCTAGGAAGAAGTTTCTTATTGCAAATATTGCTAAATTAGATTCTTTGTCTATCAAACCTAACAACCAAGTCTCTTGAAAGACAATTATGTATGATTAAAAACAAATATTAGAGATTTTTTTTTCCCAGAAATTGCTACAAGGACTTTATAGCTGGCTAAAAACACAAATATTTTTCTAAAGGATGATTAATTGAAATAAGCCTAGCTCAAAATAATTTTTCATTTACATTTTCATTTAATTTTAAATGACCACTCATTTATGATTGCTGCTATTAAAATTAACCACTTGTCTTTTGTACAAACCGAGGCAAACTTCTTCCACAAACTTGGCATCACATGTTACAGATGAAACACCCACAGACTGCACAGTTCTTGAAAGATTGGGTTGAAATCTATATATTGACAACCCCAAAACCAATTTAAACAAATAGAAACCTTTCCATGATGCAGCAGTAGATCCTATTGAAGTTTTTCTTACACCCTTGCTCGTTGCTTTTCTACTTTGAACAAATTACCAGCAGACTTGGCCATGCTGCAGTGTTGTTGTTAGGCACAAGTTTCTCCTACTGAAGCTAAACGAAAAAAAAAGATCAAAGAAGCTTTCAACAGTGAAATTAGGGCACGTAAAGTTGAAATAGGCCTTTCTTGCAACATTTAACTCATTTAGCTCTTTTGATTGCAAGCTTTCTCTCTCTAAAAGGAAGCGCCAGAGGAGACAGAAACACGGTCAAAAAATGTGTGCCAAGGTTTTTTTACTTATTCAGCACCCCTAAAGCACAACCTCTCTCAGTTCCCAAGGTCTGTTTTGCAGCATCTTTCAGGCAGGTAAGCTGCTACTGTTGTTTAAACCATGGGAAGGGAAGTCAGGACACAAACCCTGCACCTAGGCAGGGGCTGGGCGAGCAAACCCAGCTGAGTGTGTGTCTAACAGCTGCTGCAGAAAGCACAGGCAGAAAACTCTTGAATTGCTTTGGAACAAGTCTAATTTCAGCCCTATATCTGCAGATAGGCAGGCTTAAGGTTTTTATTTTTCTAAAGCCCTGAACCCACTCCTGTCCTTTCCTAGAAAAGCCTGGTCTCCTCTCTGGACCTCCAGGAGTCCTGAACCATCTCCTGGGCTCTGCACAAGCAAAGCTGGCCTGAGCAGCCCCCAGCTGCCTCACACACAGCAAGGCCAAGCTGTGCAAAACTTGTGTTTTCTTTCCAGCTGCCCAGAGCAAAAGAACTTTCCCCTCTCTCCATACTTGTCTGGCATCATCAGAGCATGGGCTGACTGCAGCTGTCTGCCCCTCGCTGTGCCCAAAGGGCATGAAGGACATGAGGAACTGTGGGCTCCATCACATGCAAAATTTCTTCTGCAGCACATCAGGATCAGATGTGATCTCTTCTGACACGACATCAAGGAACAGTTTTGTTTCTTTCTTTACCCCGAGCTAAATGAAGGGTTTATATTCTGCTTGTGGTTAATGCCCATGTTCAGAGCCATGGATCTTCCTGAGCATCTCAGCTGGATCCTGCACCAGTGCCTCTGCAGCTGGCAGCCCACAGCCACCCAGCACTTCCCAGAGAGGTTTTCTACCTGCTGAGGTTCTTTCCATTATTATTCCCTTTATCACATTATTATTCCCTTTATCACATTATTATTATTATTCCCTTTATCACATTATTATTCCCTTTGGTTTTGGTGCCTCTCCTGGGGCTGAAGGAGCAGAGCAGCAGCCTCAGCAGCGAGGGTGACCCAGCCATGAGCCCCATGTTGAGTGTTGGGGATGCCAGGAGTGGCAGATGGACGCTTCCATGGCTCCACACACGAGTCAGCTCTGCAACACCTGGCAGCTCTGAACTCGCTCATAAAACTGCCCTTTCCTTCTCTCCCTCACCCATCAAATGATCTCCTCCTTGTAGGAGCAGCTTTGGAAAGGATGAAAAAACAAATGGGAGCAGCAGGGAAAAGAATTCTTTCAGTGATTTCAGTTATTTGGCCATTCCAGTGTGGTCTTTTACTTGCCAGATTTGGATTTTTCAGTCTTTGATGGGCATTTGGGTAACGGTGGGAAAGACTGTGCCATTCCCATCACAGCAGGAAATAACAACCACAAATTCCCCACAGCAGATTAAAAAAAAAAATCTTAATTCTTTTGTAAAGATAAAGTTGAAGATAAGTATTTATCAATTTTTTTACTTTAAAATTATGATTTCATTTGTCAGCAGATGACTGTGGTCAACATAAATGAAAGGAAAGCCAGCAGAACTCTTTTAAACAAGTATTTCTTGCATAAATTAAATCAACTTTCAGAAAAGAGAAAATTTTACAGAGAAATGGAGCTTTTCAGTCAGAAGTTCCACCTTTGTGAATGAACACAGTCCCAGACACGAGTGAAACCTGGAGTGCCATCAGGACAGGGAGCAACCAGAGGAGCCAGCTGTGTCATTTTTCCTTCTTAATGTTGAAACCCTTCTTTTTTTTTTCTCCTGAGCTGAGTGATTCCTACAGCACTTTCATATGCAGGCAGATTCCTACCAGGAGCTGTGTGTTTGTACTAATCAAAAGCGTGTGGCAACACGCTGCACGTGGAGATAAACAGCATGGTTAATTGAGAGAAACGTTCTGCTGCTGCTGCTCTCTCTGCTGAGCTGCTTTGCATTTGTTACGAAAATCAAACTGAAAAAAAAAAGCCCTCCAATGTTTCTTAAAATTCCTCATTGAAGAACTGCAATTTTTTTCAAAACTGATTTTCTCATCCTTACCCTGAGCAGTAACTACAACACACAAAATTTCTTACTCTAGACAGACACCAGCGTTTCTTTCATATGCCAAATTCTTTAAGTTACATTACTTGGAAATTGAAATTGATGGAGGACATCTGATCTAAAAGATTCTTTTCTTTAAGTTTAATATGCCACATCACATGATCTTGTCAGGTGGGATCATGTCAGTGATATTTATGCCATAATGTGAATCAGCCATGTATAAGTTGACTGTACTAATACAGCAAAAGGACATGGATTTTTTTGGCAGCATCTTGTCTGACTTTTTCCCTTTTCTTCCCTTCTTTTTCAAGAGGAAAAAAAAAAGTCTGAGTTATGAGCAGTGGCTAAATCACAGAGAAACTTCTACCAAGCCCAGATTCCTGATCTGTGCTTTGTGTGGGTGGATCAGAGCACCAGTAATAGGAAAGCCATTAGATGAGAATGAAAGAGAGCTTTTCTAACATTTTCTTTTGGCTCAGCTGTCACTATGGTATTATTTTTCTACAAAACTCCAAAAACTCAAAATTCTGTTTGTGAAATCAGCTTTTTCTGACTGATTTTCCTTCTCATTCTATCACAGAAACACAAGAGGAGCAGTGTCTGAGGTAATATTTCAGCTGAAGACTAGCATAAATTAATAGATTTACAGAGGGATCCTTGGCAGCCCAAACCATGATGGGTGGCAAAAGAAATCTGTCTGAAATCCTTGCTGTGCCCTGAGGAAGGGTTTGAGGACACTGACACCCTTCTCCCTCTGCTGAAGAATTTGGTGATGGAATTTGCAGCCAGTTCCTGTGGATTCCTTTTGTTCTTGAGGAAACAAAGTGATCTCTCCTGCAGGTAACCAGGAAATCCAAGTGGGCAGAGGTTTCTGCCAACAGCTTTTTCTAGCAGAGCTTCAAATAATCTTTTTGAGGACTCTTTCCCACGCCCCTTCCTGCACAGAGTGGTTTCCACTTGTTCTGGTGGCACTGCCCCTTTGGTCTGTGATGCTTCTCACAGGACTCACTTTCTTCACACTAAACCAGCAAATAATTTGCTGAGAAAACCCAAATACCTACACAAAGCCCCAAAACTCAGCTTGATCACACGAGCCATAACTCCAAGGCCAAGCTCACTCACCAAGGTCCAAGGTGTGCCAAAGCCAGCTGCCTGCACTGCTTGTGGTTCCAGATTAGCACCACCCACCCTTAACTGTGAAGGTTATTTAAAACCCAGAAAAGCAGCTTTGCCAGTTCCCATTTTATCCCACACAGAAAGTTGCCTTGATTTGCAGTTGGTGGGGAAGGCAGCTGTTCCACCTGTGCCACCAGGCTGCTGCTCCTGCTGCTGCTGTCCCGGTGCGGCTGCGGGAACCTTTCTGTGGGAATGAAGCTGAGCGCTAAAAATAGAACAGGGGAAAAAAAAAATCAACTGGCTTCTAAATTTTACAACCAGTTCTCCTGCATGCAAAGTGGGAGCAGCTCAGAAATGTCACCTCAGAAGGCCAGGCAGCTCTAAAATTTCATTTCTGGCCCCAAAACAAGAAAGGTTTTCCAATTCCAGCCCAGATGCAGGAGCAGAGGAAGCATAAAGACCAAGTCTAACTTTTAGGCTGCCCATTATCAGCTCATGAATGGTTAAATTAATAATAACAGAAGACATTATTAATGTCAAAAGAAGTATTAAGTCTTTGATAGAAATAATGAATGGATTGTCTCATTTTGGTTTTCAGCAGATACAGGAGAATGACGTTTATCAGAAGTTTGGAGCAATTCCCTCTGGGCAAGGAACTGCCTGCAGGTAACTTCCACTGCCCCAAGAGGTGAATAAACCAGAAACAGAGAATATGTTGCAGCACAAATGCTGCAATAAACAGAAATCTGCTGGTTTATATTCATTTGTTCCTTTACAGAACTGTTCAATAAAACCTAATTTCCAGAACTTTAGGGGTTCTATGTGGAAAGAGATTAAATCTGTTTCATTCCATGGTAAGAAACAAGTATTATATCCCATCTTTTTCTTACTCTTAATTATTTAAGGAAGATGCTTTTTGCATGAGTGGACAAAATCTGCAACAAACTTCTCCAGGGGTTCGTGAAAACAAGGTGCCACTGATCACAAAGAACATATTCCAACTGACAGAGAAAGATAAGTTACATTAGTTTATATTTCTGGAGATGATCTAAGCTCTTAGTTATCTGCTACATCAAATGTCTCAGTTTTCCTTCTGTAATCTAATATCCACCTTCCAGCTCGCCCTACATTTAAAATTTATACAAGTTTTTTCAGATGCTGCCATTTTGCCTCAGGCTTTGTAGGTGTTAAGCTCTAGTAATAATCTACACTGTTTCTTTAAGAAAGTTCATCCATTCACTTTAATTACATTTTCAGCCCTGGTTATTGTCCCTGTGCCTGCAAAGAATGTTTCCAGCCATAAAAAACCATTATCTGCCACAATTATGGATAACCAGAGGATGGCCAGAGGGCAGAAATGCCATGGTGAATGATTGTACCGCAATTCAGCGCAGAATTTATAACTTTCCTCAGGGCTAACTGTCAGCCTGATCACAATGCCTGACAAAAAAGATCCAGCAGAGCAAATGTAGATGCTGCTTCTTGCCTGCATGGTTGCTCTTTTTAATTTTTTTTATTAAGGTGCAGTTTGTTGTGATACATGAAGCTGCAGCCGCCGCGGATGCATCGCTGCAGAAAGGACACTCCTGCATGGTTCATGCTGTTGGAGCACAGATTTAGGCAGGTGCAGCACCACAGATTTAACCACACTGCTCCTGTGCAGCCAGGGCACCTCTGAGGAGTGCAGAAAACCCTGCTGTGCATCTGCCCTGATGGCCAAACCACAGCTTGGTTTCAGCTGCAGCACGGCCTCCCTGCTCCCGTTACCGATGGAGACAGAGATAATTTTCCACAGCTTCCCATGTTACTGCTCTTGCAACATTAGATCTTTCCATCACTAATTCTTGTGGTTATTAACATCCAGAGGAATGCCAAACTGGAAGAAAGATTAACTTTTTGACACAGCATTTGAGCATATTCAATTATTTCTCTCGTTCCATTGGGACAGAGGTTGGTTTTATGCCTCCTGATGCAGGATTTCAACAGAGGAGGGCAAGGAGATCATGAGTCCCATCACGATATTTCATGAGGAGAATAATACAAATCCTTCTATATTTTTTTTTTCCAGACAGAAGTCTCAAAGCACAATACAAACATGACTCAGAATTATGCTCCTTGGTTTTGTGGTAAAAGAAAACTGAGCAGTTGAGAGGGGCTGGGGAGATGTTCCTGGCATCCTTGGTGTCTGTGCAACTTCCAGCAGAGCAGCAGGATCTGCCATCCCACTCCTGCCCACGGCAGCCACATTTTGGGACCCTTGTGAAGGGATAAAGCAGGCTGAAGTTCCTTCCCAAGCCCTGGTGTGCTCCAGACTCGTTCAGCCTGTGCTCAGGTGCTGGCACATGTTCCCACAGAGCAGCTGAGCCCCAAAGTTGCACTCTATGCCTAATTGCAGACTTTCACAGAGAAATAGCAGAGGCCAAGCCAGCATCTGCTGTTCTTGGCTTTCACAGAGGACTCTGCCTTTCTCTGCAAGAAGGTAAGTGCAGAATAAAGAGCTTGAAAACAAATTTAACTTCTACACCAATGCCACCCTGGGATTTCCAAAAATAGTGTGCTTCTAATGGGACAATAATGCCTGTGGGCTTTAGGAAGTCAAGGGCCTTTAAAGGTGTCCACAGATCGAGCTGAGAGAATTCTGTGTAGATCAGCCTGATTCTCCTCACCTTAGTTTTAACCACAGGAATTTGAAATATAGAAAAGATAAAGGCTGAAAATTTGGAGAAGATGACAGAAATATGTTTTGCTGAGTTCTAGTTCTTGCTGTGAGACAGTTTAGTAGGAAGGCTCTGCTTAGCAAAACCCCTCTGAATTCTCTTCTAAACTTTTTGGGTTTCTTCCTCTGAGCAAGACCAGTTCCAAACCAGGTGCAACAGAGCTGTTTGTAGAAGTATTCCTCACAATCTTTGGGAAGGCAAATCTTCCTCAGTTCCTGCCACCTCAACCCCACGCTGGCATGAACAGGTCATAAGATCTGGCAGCCCTGATCCTGCTTCAAACTCAGCTTTCATCCAAAATATCATCGGAGGCAAAACTCCACCCCTTGGCGTATCTTCAATAAAACATCATTCTGCCTGAACCTCAGAACAGATAAACTATTAAAGTAATAAGAGGATAATTTCACCTCTTTAATCAGATAATCCTCCAGAACATTGGACATTTATTTGCAGGGTATATTCTACCGTAATAACTTTGCAGCTCAGATTTAAACAATTCCCCACCCTCAGAAAAAAGCTGAAGGAAGTGGTTGAGACTTTCCATATCTCAGGTGCCATTATGTGAATGTGAAAACAAATGAGTTTAATTGGGGAGAAATTCAGCCCAGACAGAGGGCTGGCCCAAGGCCCTTGTCTGAGAAACCCCACTTAACTCCACTCGAGCACAGAGCAGCTACACAGGCACTGCATGGCAATTAAACCCTACTTATCTTTTTAATGAAGGGCTGAATCTGAAAATGAATTATTGTTTTGATGTGTAGATGCTGTTGTTTTGGTAAAGGGGTGGAAGGCTCTGTCTGGGGGGACAGGCAGAGCTGAGGTGACCAAGGGTTTGCAGGAGCAGCTCTCCATGGCTCTCCAGCAGCGTGGAAAACAGAGCCCAGCACTCAGCCTAAAACTGCAAATTCAGCAGCCCTGGATCCTCCTGAGCCTTTGTGCCAGTTTCAGCCAAGCGTTCCTTTCAGAGACCAAAACAAACAGAAAAGCTTCCCTGAAACCCAGAATGTCTCATTTCAGTGTTTGCTAAAATAATTGATCTTTTTCCTAAGCAGTTACTCATTCTCATGTTTCCCTCAATGTCATAGAAATAAATGTTAAGTATTGAAAAATAAAGAAACTGTTTTGCTTTGGGCCAAGCCAAATACTTCTTTTAGCTTTTCCATAATTTTTCAATTGCTGAAAATGTTTTAGAAATTTTTTAAAATACTTTTTGCCAGGATTAATTGTTTTCCTAAATTTAACATTGTCCAGGAGAAGCAATTAATACAAGTCAACATGTGGTCAAAGACCCTGCAACTAATTAGAAAAGAAAGAAAAACCTAACTTTATTCTCATTTAAAATTCAAATTAGGGAAAAATTGTCATGATTTTTTTAGTTTTTGCTGAGCTGTGGCTTTGCATTAAGTGGAGTACATCTTTCAGGTGGCTGCAGTCCTGAACAGGGGTTTTTGGAAGACAATTTCCCTGATACAGATCTTTGGAAAGGAAAACATTTCTCTTGCTCTGAAAGAAAAGTGAAATATGGTTCTTCCTGCTACCTCAAGTGCCAAGGATCTGTGAGCTGGGTTTGGATCTTCCCAGTAAAGGCACTGAAATTCATCAGATTTTTTCAAACCTCTGGAATCCATGACTGGTGAAAACACAGTGTGCAAAAATAAGGGATGCCCTGTCCCAAGAAATGACCTTCAGCCTGGGGTCTCCAGACCTGCAGCAGTGCAGGGACTTAATCATTAACTTTCAAAAACCCAGCCCATAAGAAGAAAGCTTAAATATTAATAAAACTATAATATAATAAATATTAAAAATAAAGAAGTGCACTCAGCCCATTGGAAGAAGATGAAAATCCAGGGGAGAACTTCAGAAGTGTGGGAGATTTTTATGGTTTTCCCAGCGAGGTTTTGACTTTCTCCTTAACAGCCATAAATAGGAGGATGCAGCTATTTGAAGACAACAACACAGAAATTGTTTCAATGTGTTAGTAGTCAGAATTTTACTTTAGGGAGTTGAATTGTGATTAATTAATTGTCTGATGCATGGGCATCTCACTTGCAAGACTAAATGTCCAAGGAGAGATTGTGTTACCTAGATTTGGGGAATAGCTAAAATTGTCCAATATAAACATCTTTTAAAGGCCAGAGAAGTCATGAGGATGGGAAGGGTGTGGGGAGACACTGGTCCTCTGACCCTTTCTCATTTCCAAAATATGCTGGTTTGCTGAGATATGAGATATGAGGAGTCATGATTAAGGTGTAAAAAATAAAAATTAATCTATGCCCATACGCCTCTGTTATTTAAAGAATCACTGGAAAATCCCCCTGGAGACCCACACCCTTGCATTGCCCCAGTCATAATCCATGTACAGGTTTGGGGTCTGTGATTAGAGAAGTGAAATTCCAGCTTCGAGTTAAAAAAAAAAGACAAAATGCCATCCTACTGCTTACTTAAATCATCCTCGTTTCTGCCCCACTTCATTACACAGACAAAATTCCCTTTGCATGACTGCAAGATCAGATCCCTGATCCCAGATTGTAATTACAGAGTAGTCAGGGAGTAGGTGCCATCTCCCCTTTGCAGGGTCCTACAGCTCATTAGTCAATCACATTATTAAGAAATTCTCAGTTTTAATAAATGAAGGTGGTGCTCATCTCAAGGCTGAGAATGGATGTTTTTATGGAAATAAATACATGATGCTTATCTTCACAGCATCTCCTTAAGAAAACCATTATCACTTCAAAATAGTTCCTCCCAGCAAAAAAGGTTCAATTACGTAAGTCTTGTGCAAGCCAAGCCAGGAGGAGATGCCAGGTTGTGTTTATGTTTTTGCCATATTTCAGACCCAAAAAATCAGCCATGGAATAAGCTGGGAAACTTAATACAGTTTCAAACCTACAAAGACCTGGTGCTTCAGCCACTCACAGAGGAGCAAATGTTTCTGACAGGCTCCATTCCAGATGACTCACAAATTAAATCTGGGTTTTGAACCTGCCTTTAGTAAGAGCTTGTTCCTCAGGTAGGTCCATGGAACAACGGGATAACAGAATCCAGTGCTTTGCTTAAATGCTAAAAATCATCCACTTAAGGGGAGCAATTATCACTGATCCTTCATGCTAGCTACTTAACATTTAATATCTCACTCCTTAAGATATGAAAATAAGTTATTTTAACCTCCTGAAGTAGGTTTGAAAAGTCTCCTAAAATTTCTCAGGACCAGTCTCATTTAGAAGTAAGTGGAATTATGTTCAGAAGCTACTTAGATGCTTTTTAAAAAACCCTGCTTGATATTTTAAATACATAGCCCCGCAGTGATTTTCCCTTCAGTACTTCTTGAAATCAAGCTGAAGAAATGGACTTTGGAGCCAAGATGCATCTTTGCATCTGCATTTTCTGTTGGCTGCTTTCCTGCTGTAACACAGGGCTGCGCTGCTCTGGCCACAAGCGTACCCAAAACTCCACCACGAGACCCAAACTGCTGAGTGGAAAGAGGCTGTGCTGTGACCATCAATCCCATCAAGATCAAGCCTGAAAACATTGTCTTTGGTAAATAAAAGGGTTTCAAAACACCTCTTTTTGCAAAGTGCTTTTCTCTGGAAGCGTTAAACTGCCAAAATTGAGCTTCTTTACCACATTCTGCAGAGATCAAGATTGATGGCAAAATGAATTCTCGAAATGTCTTGGGAAATAATACTCAAGCTTATTACTCTGTGTACTCCATACTTGCTAACTTCGAAGTATAATGTTTGGAATGCACATTTAGCTTCATATTTAGCCCTCACAGTGCACAGGAATGTGGATTTTACAGTTTTTTTATTAGTGCAAACATTCAGAAAACAAACAGAAAGAAAGACATTATTATTGCTATAATTAATAATTATTTCTATTACAGAAGTACACAAAATTTCCAGTCAGGATAGTGATCCTCTACTTTTAAATAATGCACATGTTGGTAGATTTCTGTTTATGGCAATTGCATCTCACTAAATAAGGAAATGTAGTTGCATATACAAGATTGTAGGGTGGCTTTGCCCCTGTGGCATTGCACTCACAGCCATGCAGCTCCCTGGGACTTCAAGGGAAAGACTAAACTATTGTCAGGATGGACAATTTCTGTCTGAAATGCAATTACCATAAAGGGAATTTTTACATTATTTTAGTATTTTACTACACAGCACAAAAGAAATCACAGTGAGCTCTTCTTGTGCCCCCTGCACCGCTCTGCAATAATCCCAGCGTGTCCTGGAGTGGAACAGCTCCCAATTTGCAGTAGCAGGAGGAATGGAAGCCTGCAGGTTTCTGGGACTGTTTGATTCATCAATTAACGGGCAATCTCAGGGACACATGCACTGGCCACACAACCCCTCTGTACCAGCTCCCTAGAGGGCTGCCAAACCCCCTGTGGATGATGTTCCCAAAACCCTCTATGGATGATGTTCCCACAACCCCCTATGGATGATGTTCCCACAACCCCCTATGGATGATGTTCCCACAACCCCCTATGGATGATGTTCCCACAACCCCCTATGGATGATGTTCCCACAACCCCCTATGGATGATGTTCCCACAACCCCCTATGGATGATGTTCCCACAACCCCCTATGGATGATGTTCCCACAACCCCCTATGGATGATGTTCCCACAACCCCCTATGGATGATGTTCCCACAACCCCCTATGGATGATGTTCCCACAACCCCCTATGGATGATGTTCCCACAACCCCCTATGGATGATGTTCCCACAACCCCCTATGGATGATGTTCCCACAACCCCCTATGGATGATGTTCCCACAACCCCCTATGGATGATGTTCCCACAACCCCCTATGGATGATGTTCCCACAACCCCCTATGGATGATGTTCCCACAACCCCCTATGGATGATGTTCCCACAACCCCCCATGGATGATGTTCCCAAGACCCTCCATGGACGATGTTCCCACCTGGTTTCCTTTCCTCTCCAGCAAACCCCTGCCCGACCAAAGAGCTCTATCGTTTGCAGTGAAAATGAAAAGATTTGGCAGTATAGAAAGTTCCCCTAGCAAGCTTTGGAAAACAGAATCTCTAATTACTGAGCACATGACCATTGTAAGGATTTAATTTGGAGCCCCCCGACCCCTCCTCGCTGGCACAAGAGGCTCACCCAGCCGCTCCGGCCGGTGGGTGCCGAGCAGGAACGCTGGCTTTGCAAAACCTGTCTGCCAGCAGCTGGAGCTGGCACTGCTCACACCCTGCTGCTGCAGACAGCGAGGAAACCATGCAGTGTCCCAAAAAAACCGAGGAATTACTCTCCTCCTCCCTGCAGACTCAAGGCTGGAGCCAGGAGCCGTAATCGCGCTCCTGCTGCCTCTGAGTCACGGAGAGCCGGGGCCCGGCACAGTGTGCAGAGTCAGCAGAGGCGGATGCTGAGCTGCACTGTGTCTGTAAGTCAGTGCAGGCAGTTTAAAGATAAACTCCTCTTGCCCTGGCCCCTCCACAGGCCCCTCTGTGCACGCACGGCGCTGCCGCTCGCCGCCACGCAGGCGGCTTTTTTGGGAGAGAGCGCCTGACTCGCATCAAAGAGCTTTTGGCCCTTGGGTTAAACCGTGTTAGGCCAGGCCCTGAGCAGGCAGAGGAACCAAAGCTGAGGTTTCCAGAGGAGCCTGGAGGAGTCAAGCGTTCCAAAGCCATTAAAATTCAACGCTCACGCTCTCAGGTGCTGCTGAACCTCTCGGCCCTTGTCCTAGGGTTAAAGAAGATGAGGAGCTGTCACCTGGTTGCTGTGTTTTCTAAGGACAAAGGAGGCTGCAAAGACAGGCAGGGTGAGACCCTTCTGCTCATCACAAGCACAGAAAACTTCTCCCAAAGCTGATTTTCCCTCAACCTCATTGATTTTCCCCCAAAGCCAGAGTCACTGCACGGCTGGAGAGGGTGAATGGTGCCTGTTGTGAACCATTCTGTGGGAAGCAGAAAACACCTTTTTCATTTCTTCTCTAAACTTTCATTTCATATCCAATTGCATGGAAATGTGAATTTTTCATAATGAACCATTTTACATCTGTCTCTGATAAAAACTAAATTACTGGCAAAACATATTAAATCCCCTCTGCCACTGATGTGGCATTTGGAATTAATTGCCAGATAAGAGATGGGAGATATTAATGGTCTGTAAGTAAATTTTAAGTATTTTAATATTCAAAATTCAAACCATGTTGATCACACACAAGAGGCTGCATAGCTTGTTTCTTCTGCTTGGCTGTGATGAAATGCTATGAACACTTTTCTGCTGAGAAAATAAATGTATTCAATGTTTTTGGTGATATTTGCTTAATATTAGCATTTTAGGTGAATGTTTCTGCCACAAGGTTCAGCTGTCTGTTTGATCAGAGAATAAAAAGCTAAAACTAAGTAAGTATCATGATTAAAACCTCAGGCAATATTTTCAGGCAACTTAAATTTTGGATAAATCTAGCTTGCATAAAACTGGTGCTAATCCATGTATTTTCCTTCATTCTTCTCTTATTCCAGTGCAAAGAAAATGATTTCTTCCTTTTCTTTTAGCAATAAGAATAAAAGAGTTTATTCTCATTAAAGCTACCAAAACATCTCAAAGCTTGATTTTTTCCAAATAACCACGTTTACTTTTCTTACAGAAAAAAACTAAACTCCAAAAATTATTTACATTGAATCATGTTACCCTATGGATATTCTCAAAAATTTTTCAATTCTTCAAATTTTTCAAACGTGTTTAACATAAATTAAAAAGAAAAAAAAGTTTCATCAACTAAGAATAAATCTGATCCTGCACTTAATTCTCACTTTCCAAGCTGCAAATAGCAATAACCCTTGAAAGATTTTTTTTTTTAGGAGACATCATCTCAAAAAGAGGAAAGAAAGACTCACAATTCCCTTTAAGTTCCAGCAGGAGCATCCCCACTATAGGAAGCCTTGAAGTGGTTACTTGAGCCCAGGATAATACAACACCCCAGCTGCTGCTCCTCAAGGCTCTGCTCTCACTGTAAATGCAAAGTACAAGGTACAGATGTTTTCCCTGGAAATAGAAACTGCAGATGCCCAACCTCTGGCCATGTTTTGTGTCTGCTGCAGGTTGGGAGTGGGATTAGGAAAAGATGCCCTGATACTCAGGTCCCAGGTTATTGCCCCTTATTCACATCCAGTCACAAGCAGTTATATCCCAAAATATTTCTGCTGAGCTGATCCCAAGGGAATTGCTTTTCCCACTGATCCCAGGGCAGTTTTACAGCCACCAAGGCAGCATCTATAATTTTCAGTACTTGCCACTTTTCCAAACCTTTCCATGGTGTGTGATGAACACCACTGATGGTGATGGCTACAAGCAGAGATTCACTCATGCTGCCATGGACTTACGAGTCAGTGCTCTGAGGGATGGAGTGGGAAAAGGATTCTTACCAACAGCAGGAGAAGAGCCAGGCTTATCAGGAGCCCTGCAGAAAATCCTCCTCTCTAACCCACAAGGCATCAAAGACCAGAAAAACAACTGATATTGGGATGGCAAGTGAGAACCCAGCTCCAGGAATGCTGCAGGATATGAGACAACCCCACGGCAACCACCAGAATCAACAGCACCTGATCCTGGGGGTCTCAGCCACGGCACACAGCGCACAGCACTGGATTAAAAACTGACAGAGGGGTACACACAGCTTCTCTGGCAATCAAAAGCAGCTCTGCTACACCAGCATGGGCTCTGGGAGTATTCTTCCAGCATTTGGTGCAAATTTCTGCTGTGCTACCCCACAGCCAGTTCCAGTCTCTCTGTGTGCTGGGTTCCATTGGGATTCATGGTGAAAAACAACAACTTCCAGGGTTTTATGGTGGTTGTGAGAATGGAAATCGTTAGAAGAGTTAAGCACCTGTGCTGAACCAAAAGCTAGAGCAGAAGTGGAGGCAGGACCCCATTCCAGACACCGTTTTTGCTCCAGCTCCCAGAGTTGCATCAGTCCATGGGCAGCTCGTGCACCTTGAGAGCATTTCAGGGAGATCCAGGAGGGACTGTGCCTACTTGCACAGGGAATTCAAACAGCTTATTACCAAAGCCATTTTCTTTTTTTTATTATTACTTTCTTCAAACAAAGCTAATAAATCAAATCACCCAAGATGCACATTATGCAAAGCTTAATTAGATTTGGCACACATCTCGCTAGGAGTAGCACCCATCTGACTTCAGATCAGAGAGCTCAGGTTTGATGGGTGGAACCAAATCGCCTACTTTGGAGTTGCTAAATCTACTTTTAAATGCAGTGTGTTTGCATTTTTCCACTCTGGGACCTGGAGGAGGTTAGCTTTGTTTGACTTCTGGGCAACGGGAACAGTGGAAGAGAATTCAGAAATAGAGGGAGACACATTTCTGCAAAGCATAAATGTCTTATTCTGCAGGCATGGAGGAATCACAAAGTTGGCAGCAACCATTTCACAGGGCTTCATTTCACATGGCTACTGTGAGCTCATGGAGCTTTCTCCTTGACAACCTACTATGACATTTCTAGGGTATTTTTAATAAAAATTAAGAAAAATAATGTAAAAATACCATTTTAACAGCATTTTGTTTGGCATAGCAACCTTCATTGCTGATACCTCTCCTGGCTTTATTGCCAACCTCTCACTTTTCTTATACACACAGCTCCACTAGAAACAAGAACTTGTGAAAAAAGTCAGCTTTATATTTTTTTAAATACATTTATAACCTTAATAGAAATGAAAACATTAAAAGGAAAAAAAAAAAAGAACTAAATCTATTCAAGAAAATGGGGAGAAAAATATTTTTACAAAATTAAAATGCTGCCTCCACACTTGATCCCTTTTCTGTTTCTGCTCCACACTTCTCCCCTTTTCTGCTGAGGAGGTGTAGCAGTGAGCAGCAGGATACTGAAAAGAACTTGCCCAGATGAGCAACATCTCTGCAGATGCTGCTGAGCCCCCAGAGCAAGCCTCTGGTCCCCCTTCCCTGGAGGGGCACAGGGGAGGGAGGCAGAGGAGGGGAGGGGGCTGATGGTGGACACGCTCGTGTGAAAATGAGCTCAGAGTCCTGTGCTCCAGACAACAAACAAAGCAGGGCCTGGGCACCACAGCAGGCAGAGGGAACTCGTTTTCTGGCCCGTGGCCAGGCTGTACCTCAGCTGGCTGCCCACAAGGGAGGGAGCTGGTGCCAGCCCATGGCTGTGGTGACACTGCAGAGGCCATGGCTCCCTGTCAAACAGCACAGCTGGCTGGAGCAAGGGGGATTTGCTCCACACAGAGCCCCACGTGCTGCTTGTGCTGCCCAAACCAGCACAGGCTCAGGCCCAAATTTGTGCCCTGCCTGCCAAGTGACAGCTCCACTGCCACCCCTCACCACCATTCTCTGCATCAGCTCAGGGCAGGAGTGACAGCACAGAGCTTGTCGGGTCATTCCCAACATGTAGGGTGGCCTAACCTGCCCAGCCCCCTGGGTTCGTTTTTGGATTTATGAATGAAGCAGAGGAACTTCTTTTTGGTCTGCAGGGATTGTTTATTGTATCTTACCATAAGTTCTGAGCCATGGATGGTGCAGGTTCTGCTCTCTCACAAACACGAGGCCATTCTGCCCTCAAGGAGACAAAATGTCCCCTTAGATACAAAACAAACAATCCAATTATTTAACACTAGGTATTCTACATGTGTATTGTTATTTGCTACCAATAACTGGTTATCAATCTATTCACATAACGTGGCACTGCACAAACTCTACCCAATGAGATTGTGCTCTCAACACTACAGAAAATGGAGTGAGTGAAGGAGGAGAAGGGAAACTGAGGCAAATCCCACAATCCTCCATCTTGAGCCTTCATTTACACCTATAGTCTATTACATACACCTATAGTCTATTACATTTCCACTAAGCAATAACCACCAACTCCACTGCTCTCTAATTCACACTGGGGTTGTTTCCAGCCTCTCAGAAATCTCTGGGATCTTTCTCCACGGATGGAGGTTGGAAGGAGCTTTCCTGGGGGTCAGGAGTCCTCAGGACAGGCAGAGAAATATTCCCTCCATGCTGGGTTCCCACAAGAGCCCAGTCAGATCCTGCTTGGACAGACACCCTCTGAGCTCCACACTCACCCACACCCAGAATGGACACAGGGCTCCTGTGCCCAAAACCACCAGCAGTGCACAGCAAATTTTTGCAGCAATAACAAGTGCCTGCAACGGGCAGCTCACAGGCAGACTTCCAGTTACCATTTAATTATGGAAAAAAATTAACATATTCAGTAAATAGTTTAATGAAAGAATTATTTCATGCAGAAATCATAGGTTACTTCTAGTCAACCAACACACAAAAAGAGATATGATAGTTTCAAATTAATTCCTTAGAGTGACACATGCTCAGCTTTAAAAAGGCGCTGGCCTCCACTGCTGAAGCCTGAGTTTTGTAACCTGAACACCTGACATTTTTCTGTCTACGAGATGGGAGGCTCACATTTGCCTTATTCACAAGCACAGAAATGGGCAGAAATAATTAAATAAAGGGAGCCCAGTTCATGCTCCAGCGCACCACGCATGAGAAGCTGCGGCTGACAATGACATTGAAAACCAGTTGTCAGTCTAATGTAATCAGAGAGACAATTGGCTCTGCTGGCAAGAACTGAATTAGTGTTTTCTGTCTGAATCAGTGTCATCTTCTAGGGAGCAGTGAAGCTTATGCAATGATAGCAAAACTCCCCAGAAGCTGCATTTGTTACTGAAATATGGTGGTGCTTTGGTGCTGTGTAACCTCATTCTGTAACACAATATACCTCATGGTCATGCTGCTGCTCTCATGTTCCTTGCAATGATACAATTCAGTGGCCAGATACGAGATCAAACTAGACAAGCATAATATTAAAACTTTAAAATCTCCCTTTGAGAGCTAATGTGGTTTATTCCCAGGCGTGCTGCCTGCTCTCACTCGCTGTACACACACGCAGAGCATGAAATTGGGGCAGAGCCCAGGCCTAGATGCAGCTCCAAGTCTTTGTGCTTTGGGGGAGACAGAAGGGTCAGTGGTGCTGGGCTTCATTCTCCTAATGAGGATGAGTGCATTGCAAACCAAGGTCAGATAGAAACAAATATCCCTTTACACGCAGGACTGGCTGCTGATGCACACTTGGATTTTTTAATGACAGTCTAAGTCTGGTTTTCAAAACAGCCTTTTTAGTACTGCCAGCATCTGGTACCTTCACCTTTACCTGTGTTTCAGCCCATAGCATGGGTTGTTGTTGAGCACTGGAATATGATGAGTGAAAAAGTTTGGTTATTTTTTCATTTTCACTATGGTAGAAGCCTCAGCTGCAGCTGCTGCCCCTTGCCTGCAGAACCACCCCACTGGCCCCTCGTGGGAGGGGGGAATAGTTTGCAGGGGTCTCCTTCCATGTGGTCCAAGAGGGTGGAAGGATGTAGAGGCACATGACAAAAAGGCCACCTCAGAAATGCCACTTATCTTCAGGAAAGTACTACGTCAGCCCAAAAAACTTCTTGCACTTACATAGCATAATAAAATATTAAGAATTATGTTTATATTGCAAACAGCTAGGAATTTTCTGGTTTATCTTCTATTAATAACTGTCTTCTCTTGTGTTCAGCAATATTGATCAACAGGAAACTCAGTGAAAGCAATCAAGGCAGTCGATTCTCATGTATTGGTTTTAAAGGTATTTTCTCTTTTTGGTCTACAATAGCTGTCTGAGATATTGGTGTGATGGGAGGATACTCTCACTGGACTGATATACATCTGTAATTAGCAAGCTGGTCGTCCTCCTCAGGCCAGGGAGACACTGCATGATCTGACACTTAAAGGCACGACATCAAAATACATACCCTCTTTTTTTATAATTAACATTCCACATTAAATATTCATTAAAACTTACATAAATTATTTCCTTGTTCAAGGCTCAGCTTCTCTGTCCTTGTTCAGACAAAGCTCCCATTGAATGTGTTTACCCAGCTAAGACAAGACATGACCACACTTTAAACCTTTTGTGCTGCCATCAGTCTTTGTCAGCCTCTGGCCTTGCTCAGAGAGCACAACACAAATCCTGAAGCTCCTCGTGTGCCATTCCCGCTTCTGTTCTGCAAAAACCTCCTCCAAAAAAAAAAAAAAAAGCCCAGACAGAAGCAGCAAAAACAACCAAACAAAACCCACAAAAAACCCCTCCACGTGTGTTGGAGCAACAGCAGTTGGGTGCAGGGATTCTGCACAAACAAGAGGAGACTCACGGCAGCAGGAAGGGCTGGAACATCCCTGTCACATCTGCCAGGGCTCCAGAGCAGCCTCCACGGAGCTCCTCGCTGCAAGACAGAGGGGCTGGGATGAAGAGGGAATGCTTTATGCCTTACACCTACTGTGTGTCAAGCCAAAGCCCCAAGCAGGAAATGTTTCCCCAGAAGAGTTTTGGAACAAAACGTGCTTTTCACGTGGACAGGGTGAATTTTTTTAGGACTCTTCAGGAACTGATTTGATTTCCTGAAACAAGGAGAAGGAAAAAAGCTCAGTGAAGGCAAGGCAGACGACCACATCCCCTTGGCACACACCTTGCAGTCCAGCTCTGCCCTCTGAAGACGTGGACACTCTCCAGTAGTGCTTATTTATCTGTCACGTTGGGGTGATGGATGTCACTGTTGCTCTCAAAAACATATGCTCAGAAGTTTATTATGGCACTAAATATGGGCTGGGTAAGAATCTGGATTGTTTAAGTGTCAAACAGTGACAACATGTGTACAATACAACACAGACATCAAGGGGGAACCAGCTCAGCTAATATGTGGTATTCATATAAGGCTTTAGGAACAAAGACCACCCATAAAGCCAAACCAAACTGCCACAAGAATAGGTGGTGCTGCTTCCGTCACTGCGTACTGGGTGCCAGTTGGCTTCCTAATTAGATTTGCAAGCTAATAAAAGGCATAAAATGCAATAAAAGGACAATATGTTATAAGTTTTCCCATGACAAACGTTGCTGTAAGTTCAGCAGATTTCTGCTCATGGTAGGTCATGAGCAGAACACCCAGTGCATGTTTGTTTTTCTTATGGCCAGGTTTGTTTACTTTATCTTTTGTATGGTTTGTACCTTTTATTAATGAGAATTAATATTTCCTTAACAAGGATAGCTCTGAGTATCACAGTTTTCAAGTAGTCACTAAGTAATAATCAGAATAAATAACCCTCACACTTCTCAGCATCTTCCTCCAAATAATGCTGTTTTATTCTATTTCATATTCTATTTTGTAAAAGCAGATGGTAAATTGGCCAGCAGAAAAAAAAAATAGAGAACTGTTAAATAAATTAATTAAGCCCCAAGAAAAAAAACCAAAAACATCTCCTTAAATACATTTTTGGGAACTTAGGAATCTTGGAGAAAGCAGCACCACATGGGAACTGCTGGAGTTCTGCTCTCATCCTGGAAGACCAAAGAGTTCAAGCAGAACTGGAGCATTGCTTGACAAGACTTCAAAAGGATTGAATAGAAAAGGAGAAAAAGCAAAGAGTGGCAAAAACCACCCAAACACAACACAACCACCCTAGGACAGAAGAGAAGGATGGATGGAAGAGGATAAACAATAGAAAAAGAAAAAATTGATGGGAAATTTAGACTGAAATCTAATGCATCTTCATCATGTGCACATCTTGTGAGTAGTAAAAGCATTTCTTCCCTTGATATATCAAACCATTAATATCCAATTTTCCTTTCTCAGTGACTGTTAGTAACAGAATGACCAAAGGAAAAAATGAGCACAATAAAACAAAACTGCAACTCTTGCTGATGTGAATTAGCATTTAAACCTGAAAAAGCCCTGCCCAGACTCTGTGATCTGCAGTGCAAGGGCCTCAGAATACAACAACAGTTCTTAGAAACCCTTAAACTCTCAAGCTGCAGAGTGAAAGTCCCAGAAGATGCCACCATATCTTAATTAGCAATTTACAAGATGAATTGAGGGAAGTTCTAAGGACTTGAGTGGCACCACCTACCCCAAAAATTCAACAGCAACAATCCCACATCCCCTCAGACAAGCAAAGCTTCCCAAGGTAGGAACCTGATCCAGCCAACAACTGGAACCTCTGCTTGGATTAGAATGGCAAAGGCACCACAATTCACATTCAGATGGTCCCTTTGTCCAACACAGCCTTGCTCCCCAGCCTTTTGGAGTGTGCTCTAAAGTCTTTTCCCCAGGCTCTCTCAGAGGAGGTGGGTTGAGGGAGGTGTGGGTGCTGGAAGAGAGAGATATTGGCTCCAAGTTAAACAGCTTTTTGCATGCACGACCCGAGGCATAAACAAGTCAGGATTTGTGTGCTGGACCTTTGCATACACAATCTGTGTGCTCTGGAAAAATCATTTAGTAGTCCTCCTGTTGCAGGGGTGTGAAAACACTGGGTCAGCTCCTTTGTATTTTAAGCAGCATAGAAATGAGTGTGAAATAAGGAAATCCACAAGCGGCTTTTCCAGCCCGTGGAGCACTGAACAGGCAGCTCTGGGCAGGAGAGAGGAACAGAGAGGTGGAATCCCATGGCCTGTGCCATGAAGTAGACCAGGCTGGATGGCCAAAAAGCTCCATGGATGACTGAGGTGGTCCCCAAAGGACACCACGTCCTGTCTGGGCCAAGCAAGGACAGGCAAAGACCAGAGCAAGGAGCAGAGGTGGCACTGGGACCTGCACGGGTCCAGATGTGCTGCTGGCTTTTCTGTTGTGCTGCATTTTTAAGAAAGTGCCCTTCCAGGGGAGGACCCCAGCTCTCAGACCTCTTGGAATACAAGGTTTTTCAGAAGTGACTTGAAAGAAAAGAGGGTGGGGGAAATCTGATTTAATAAATGATATATAGGAGTATAATTATATGGTTTTAAACACAGTTCCAGTTCACTTGTCTCAGCAAGAAACGCTGGTGTGTGAGAGAAATCATTTATATTGCTTACTATGGTTTTTCAATCTTGGCAAGCACTTTTTTCATTCTAAGATGTGGGAACACCCACATCAGTAATTATGTACATTAGAAAAAGTACAAGATAACTCGTATTCTGGAGAGGGGGGTTTCTCCCATTTCTCAGTGAGCTCTTAGGGCACTAAAAGGGAAGGTTTCTGCTCTATAAGCTTCATAACTGTAAAAAATTATTGCTGAAAACATGAGCTTGTCTCTATGGAGTAAAACACACATCCATAATTCAAACTATTTATCATCTATAACACCTCAGTGACGAAAACTAATGATTTTTCAGTTCTGGGCACCTTATTCAGTGTGAAGAGGATTAATAATCCCCATTTCTGGGTGCAAATCAGCAGCGCCAGTGGTGAGATTTTACACCTTGTAAGTGGGGGTTAATTGCTAGGGCACATTCATGTGTGCATTCCAGGAAAACCTGGTGCTAAAATGGGAAAGCTGGGCTTTCTGAGCCACTTGCTAGGATTTCCATAGGGTGGGAATTCTGGGGGAGGGTTGGAGGGAGAAGGAGCTGGGGCTCCCACGGCTCCCATGGGATGAGGCTGCTCACGTGCTCCAGCCACAGCCTGAACCACAGCTTGGCCATCCCCAAAACACCACAGAGGACCCAGCTGGAAAGCTCATCCAGCTGGGAAAAGGCTGTGTTCCCTGCAAATAGCCACACAAAATCCAACTGTCTTCATTTTCTCTCCTGATTCTCACGTTGGCCAAAGGAGCCCGGGAATATCCAGGCATGCATTGTGCAGGCAGGTGTGTTTAGGTACATGACAGAGAAATCTTCCTGTCCATAAGGGAACTATTCACTTCCACAACCCTGCCATGTGCAATCCTAATACATGCAGGGCAGACTTGTGGAATAGTCACAATCTTTTATTTGACCTCATACAGAATGTTTTCTTGCACAGATTTTTCCCAGTATGTGTCTGGATATAAAGACACGATCACTCCTCGTTTTTTTGTTTTGTTTTCTTTTGTGGTTGCACAGCTCTCAAATCTCAATAAAAATTTAATTACATGCTGCATTAAAAGAGAATTGGATTAGCTTTCTTTACGGTTTCTTAAATATTCTTTTTATTAAAGCAGATGCAGATCATTAAGAAGAGCAATGATAAATAATGGTCCAGAGGAAAAATTATAATCTGTCCTCTTGTATATTTTGGAGTTAAAAAGCCACTAGACCTAGAGACATCACACTAGCTGGGCAAGGCAAGAGTGGGAAAATCATGTTTTTCCAACCCTGGATAACCCCAGCTTGCTCCTTGCCACTAAATGTCCAAACCTAACTTGTATTCTATTTAAAAATGACATATTTTTTTCATACAGAAATAAAAGAGTTTTCTTCTGGTGTTTCTTGTATGTCAGTGTAAGCTGGCCTGTGCTGGGGCACACATTGGGAATTCCAGAGTTCACTGCAAAGCTGCCTGAGAGATTCCCACCATGGACTGGGCTGGATAAAAGCTAAAGAGAGGAAGAGATTTTGTCCAAACTGAGTGATAATGTGAGAAGAATGGAAACAGAGAAACTGATCCACTGGCCTAAAACAAAAAATTTAAAAAGGAACAGCACTGTTTTCCTTGGGCTTTATGTCAAGTTGTAGGCTTTTAAAATTTCCAAAATATTAAAGCCATTCAAATCTTCAATTTTAGTATTCTAAGACTTAATAAAAGCCTCAGAATTACCTTGCATATTTCTGAGATTTTAAAATGCTGATCTCCCCGCTCCCGATCCCTGCAGTCCCTATCTAACACTGGTGTAAGGGGTCTTGCAAGCTTTCTTTAAGTCATCATCTTTAAGCAGAGCTGAATTATTATGTCAAATGGTTGAGAGCATTCCATGTCTCACAATAGTTTTGTTTAAACAGTATTGGGCACAAAAAGCACAAAAAAAACCACCAAAACTCCACAGCTTTTTGGTTTTCATGGCAGTTTTTTTAATATCTTAAATGACATTCTCAATGGAAAATCTAAAAAACAGACCATTACAATGTTATAATCTCCAGTAGCTCTTAAAGAAAACAAAACACACTCCCCCCTTGCTGCCCCCCCAGAAAATCCAGATGAACACAGAAAAAGCTGTCAAGCTCAGTCTTGTCCAAAGCAGAACTGCCAATGTTCTGACAATGTTTGCACTTGCTTGTCAAAATGGTCACTTCAGCTGAGCATCATTTACACCCTGGCTTACAAATTAGTTATGTAAATTACCTATAAATTTAACATGGAAAAAAAAATCCACCTACCTTTAAAGTTATAGATATAAATATACACACTTTCTTTATGTATTATAAACCATGGTGTGGTAGGGCCAAGGTTTCCTGGCTGAAATGTTGCAGTTGCAGCAGCCAGGAGAGACTGGAGGCTGGGGCACATGGCTGGCCCTGGGCTGCCTCCCTCCTCTGCCACCAGCTCTCTGCTGCAACTTGCAGAAAAAGTCCTTTTATGCCTCACTTTCTCCATCTGCAAAGTGGACAGGGCTTGAGTTAGTCCTTGCATTATCTAGCAAATGTAAAGATTTTCTCCTCTCCACATCAGAAGCTGTTTGAGCAAATGATCTACTCTCTGGAATTGCTCAGAAAGCCATTTTCAGCAAGAAGAGGAATGTAGGATTTTTACCAACTGCTCTGTTGGGCCAAACTGCACATTTCTGGGAGCTGTGTTGCTCACGTAAGGTCTTCATGATGCTGTAAATGCACGGGGGCTGGAGGAGTGCCTGGGCTGTTTATGGGAATGTCTTTAATTGTTCAGCAGATTTTAAAGATAATTAACCATATTGTTATTAAAAAAAAAAAAAAAAGGTGCTGAGAGAGCTTGGTCATGGATTTCTTCCCTTCGTTTATAGAAAGAGTTCAGCTGAATATTTACACTAAGACAAGTAGGACCAGTTAGAGTAGGAAGAGAAGAAAATCTTCGAAGGAGAGAGGATCCTGTACCTGGGACTTCTCTGAAACTGAGACTTTCATCATGACAGTGAGGGCTTGTGCAGGAGGGAACTTCAAACCTCACGCTCTATCTGAATATGAAATCAATAAATCATTATTAGGGGCAGAAATTACTGGAGAAAGGCTCTAATCCTGTGTCCCTCAGAAACAAGGACTGAGGAACACCTCTTAAAATTGGTGTTGACAATAATATGTACATTGAAAGTGTGAAACCCTTCTGAGAGGCTTTGCCTCCTCACTTCTTCCTTTCTTCTCCAATGTTTGAATACCAAGAAAAAAACCAGCAATGATTGTTCTGACATGTCAAGGAAACTGTCATGAACATAAATCCTAAATGATCATTTTCATCCTCTAATAATTTTTCTAATCAAAACTTGCTTGATTTACTCTTTTTGATGAAAAAGTTTTGCTTGTTAGTGAAAATGGTCAGTGATGGACTCTTCATGAAGGGTACACACAAAAGTTTTGCTATATTTAGTCCTCACTCTATCTGGACATGGGGTTAATTCCTGACATCCCACAAATCACTAATGGGGCAGGAGATCCTGGAATTAACAGGAATGGGTAACGTCCAGAGCATTAATATTGTGCTTCTCAGCACCACAGACTATCACAGTCATCTTCAGAGCCTCAGCCTGTTCTGTGCTCCAGAGTTCCCCCAAGTACCACCACCCTGACAGGAAGGTGAGACACAGGTGCATGAATTTGCTTCCTCAACTTGCCACTCCCTGGAGTTGGAAATGCTCAAAGTCCTGGTTTTATGGCTCTGAAAATCAAAACTCGCCATCCAAGTCAACTGACAATTACACACATGAAGCAGAAAAGCATTACCCACTCTTTCATTCTATTCAGGGTTCATTGCATTTCAATTTCTACACCAAAATCAGGAGCTAGACAAAGCTTTATGCATGCCATTCCACGTTATTCCTGACCCACCCATGGAGGAATGAAAGACTGGGAGGATGTAGCAGTTTATCCTGAAGTGTTCCAGATCCCAAGGACTTCTACAGCCACAACCACACAGACTCAGCAGCTGATCAGCCCATAAAGGACCAGAGTAGGAAAATCTGGATGAATTCCAGGAATCTAGGAATTGCAGGATGCTGATACAAACACCAAAGAGGTCAACTTCCATTTCACATCCCATGTTTTATGCCTAGAAATTCTACCTGTGCATAAATCTACAGCAAAGAGAAGAGAAACCTGAGGAAAAGAGAATATCCTGGGAACACCTGGCACTGTCAGCCCACAGAACTGTGCTGCTCAGAGGGATGCAGAATTCCAGAGGGTCAAATCACTGGAGGGTGGGTTGCATTTGGTCATGAGTCACACTTGATTACATGATAAGAAATCAGCACTCTATGTGTGCAAGGTGAATTGAGCCTGAGAGTCTCCTGTTTTCCAACAGGCAGCCCTAGAGAGAGAGAGAGAGAAATAAATCCCTGAAGAACTTGCAGAGAGCTGGGAACAGCGAGACAGCTCAAGTGATCCACACTTACACTTATTATTAGAAGTGAGAGAAAGCTGCAAATAAGCCTGTGAATATTCTGTTTCACTGCATACAAGTTGTTTCCCAGCCTGATTCTTCAAGTGAGCTCCTACACTTCAATCTGTGCAAATACCAGAGCAAAAACCTGTGTGTCACTCAAGGCTTTGGTATGTTGCTTGATCAGGACAAGGAAAAGGAACAGGTTTTGAGATTGCTGCACTGAGACAAATTTGGCCTAAAAATAATGTACTTTAAAGGTGTTTTAAAAAGTGAATTTTAAATTCATATTCATTTTTAGTATTTGCAGCAACCCCTTTTCCAACCAGGAAAAAGAAGAAGTCCATGTGACTTGAAGACCCATTACAATGTTGGAAACCCACAATGAAGTGCTGGCAGCCAATCCACTGACAAAGAATGAATCAGGAAATCAGCTCAAATAACGAATACATTGAGAACTTCATCATAAAGTCAGTTACAATTCCTGCACAGAAAACAAACACCATTCATCCCCCATTGCCCAGTGAACGAATCCCTGAATTCCCCGTTATTGGAACACAAGTTATTTCTCTAACAAGGCTGGATCTTATCTCAGCCTTCTAATTCAGCATTTTCTGCCAGTAGGGGAGTGGGAGAACCTGTGTGCCACATGCAGAGTGTCAGCTTTCCCAAGGGCCAGATTTAGCAGTGCCTCCTGCCCATCCTCCTGCTGGGAATCATCCCATAACACAGGCTATCCCACATCCCACCAAGCAGCTGAGATCTTTGTGGGACACTACAACCAGCTGAAGAGCTGGACCTTTGTCAAGTATCTGTTTTAACCTGAGGTGAAAGCCTGGCCACAAAAAAGTTTTAGATTTGGCTTCAGCAGAGCCAGGTTGGAGTCTGGCCTGTTGGCAGCCAAGGGACAGGAGGCAGCAGCACGTTTTCCCTGTAGGTGCTCCTTTGTATTCCTCAACCACTTTCATCCACTCCCGTGTGCTCCAAAACCTTTAGCCAGACAGCTCGTTTGCATATGCTTTTGAGATACTAATTAAACACGTACAAACAAAGAAAAACCTTGCAGCAAAAGAGAAAACACAAAGAAATTAAGGAACTTACTTCAGAAGTCTCGGGTAAGCCACTCAATTGGGTTTTCCCCGCAGATTCCCCTCCTGCCTTGACTTCCCTGCTCCACACACTCCGCTAATTCCAGCAGTGAATCCATACATTCATAATCAAGTGGAATAACTTATAGACATCAACCACAAAGCTCCATGAGCACACCTCCACACAAGCACATGCTTGTTTAGAGAGGGAATCTGGAACACCTTGAGAAATGCGTCCAACACACGCCATTCATCTGCTGGCTCCTTGAATTATTCTGTCTAAAACAATGCAGCAGCTCCAAAAAAACCCAACCCAAAAGCATCAAAAAAAACACAAAACCACAACACTGAAAGTATTGGGGCAGTAAAATGGATCTGGAAATTCTATATGGATTCTAGCTCAGAGGTGACAGTAAGGGAAAAGGGATCAGTCTGGAGAACCAAGATGCTTTCAGTCAAAATTCGAAATCACAACAGTGAAATTGGAATTTTAGATGCTCAGTTCAAATGTATTCCTTCTCTGTCTCCACATTACAGCATGATAAATGCACCAAGCTCCCTCTAATAGCACCTTTCTCCACCAAGGAAGTTTCCTGGGGAGAAAAAGATCTCAAACTTAACTCTCTAAATAATAAAAATAGGAATACTTTTTCTTATAGTTTGCCACAAAAGCACAAGGTTTCCTCAGGTCTACCCAGGGCCCAGAATGTTTGTTCTTTAGATAATGCCTGACAGGTAATAACAGCTTATCTTGTTAATTTTGCTCTTGGGAAAACGGCAAGAGGTGATCAACTCCTGCTCCCTTTTTGTAGGTTTGTTTCCTATCGCAGATTTTTTTTTTTTTTCCACAATGAAATGCAGATAAGAAGTTCACCTCAACAAGATAAAGAGTGAGATGGGTGCAATTAAGTCTATGGAGTAATTTGTTTTCTACAAGACCCACGACTTCAATAACATAACATCTAAAATGCTGGAGGTATCAAAAAACTGGAAACAAAACCAATAAGAGGAAGATGAAATGTCAGCAGATGGATTAACATCATCAAGAATGTGCCAGATTCTTAAGGCTATATTAAGCAACAATTTTTTTTTTCCAAAGCAAATTCTATGATAATTTTAATAACTTTACTGCAGAACTTGATTTCCTTTTTAGCATTAATTCCCTGTTTTCCTGCTGTTGCTCGTTACCACTCCTGCAGGGAAGGGGGCTGTTCCCAAATCCCTGTCATGTTCCAGTGTCTCAGCTGGCCTAAGGATCCCTCACCCCAAAAGCTTCACTGCAACCTTCTCTGTGGCTGCTACAAACTCTCCTAATGCCAAATGATAATCATTCTAAATGAGGTCATCTTAAGATTTTTGTTTAATTTGCACACTTTCCACCTCCCCCCTCCAAAAAATAAAAAAAAAAAAAAGAGGAAAAAAGTGTGGTTTCCTTCTAGCTGATTTGCTGTGCTTGTCAGCCATCACCTATGTGCTGGCTGTCCCAGGGTCTGAACACAACCCCCTCAGGGGATGTCTATATATAAAATATGTGAGACTCAACGGACAGCTGATTTAATATGACCTTATCAGCTTATGGCACAGTGTCTCCTACCATTTTTCTCTGACAAAATTGAGGTGCTTTTGGCAGAAGGCAATAGATACACACCATATCACGTTCAGCTCCATTCCCAGGAATTTAACAAGACTGATGCAGCCTTTCCTGCAATTTTTTTTTCCTCTTAAAATGGGATTTTCAAGAACATTGAAAAAAATGGCACATCACTGCCTAAATGCCCAGCTCTGCTGTCAAAGGAACAAAGGCTTGATGGTGCAGTTGTTTCTTTCCATCAGAATTCTTTTATTTGTGTTTTGGAGGGGGTTATTTTCCAGTGACCTTTGATAAGACCAACACGAGCCAGCAGAGAGAACAGAAATTCCTGCACATGAGAGAACTCCCAGGTGAACTGAGGATGGAAGCTGCAGCCATGAGTGGTATAAATACACAAGGGAAATAACTGTAACAATTCAATAATGGGATGTTTGACCAGTTGTTTTTGCTTTGCAAGCCCTGTTGCTGGACAGAGCAGCAGGGTTGACACACTACCTGTTGCCATCCACATCTCTGCATTTTCCAAGGTGAGAGGAAGCTGGAAAATGTAACTTGGACATGGCTGTGCTTGGTTCTGGTTCCAGCCCAGCCATCCAGCTCTTCAGTCTTGCTCCCTGTGCTTTCCCAGTGTGGATGCAGTCACAAATCCCTTTGCAAGGAGCACAAAGCACACTGGCAAGTGAATCCAAAGGTGTGCCATTGCTCCCTGTGGCCTCCTGCACCACTGGGGGCTGCGTTTTCAATTAATTCCTGTTAAACCATCAGCTGCCTTTAGAAACCACTCTTGATTCTGTGAAAGTTTGTTCTAATTAGCACCAAATAACTAAAGTATAACAGCAGCACCTATTCCCCCAACATTTTTAACAAGCTGTCAGAGAAGGAACAGTGTGAATAACAGCAGAGTTTAATATGCAACTTTGCACTTTTTAAATTTTTTTTTAATCCCTGCATTGAGTTGCTTTTAATATTTCTGAGTGACCAAAGCAATCAATTTGGAGGTCAAGTGAATGAATACCCACAAATTCTTACAGTTCCTTGACACAAAGAGTTCAATCTTGATTTAAAAAATTACCCCATGAAGAAATCTCCTCAAATGACTCCGGAATGTGTCATCTGACACATTTATTGCTCAGAGTCCCTGCCAAAGCCATGCAATATATAATTATCTCAGCTGTGCAACAACCCTTATTCCTATGCATCCAAATTCTTCAGCTTTTTCCAGGAGAATTTTAAAGGAATTCTCTTCAAATATCAAAATGATGGTACATTATTGAATGTCTGAGGTGTTTTTCCTTTATCAGAAATCTGATCCACAGGTGATAAAAACAGCAATTTACTCTTACTGCTGATGAAATGTTCCCATCTGAGAACCCCAGGGAGGCAGAATCTCTTCTCACCATGTTCTGCAAGACCTGAAAGCTCCTATGGGTTCTACCAGGAGCAAGAGCCCTCCAAGGTGGGAATATTACCAGTGAATATTTCATCTTATCCAATTAACTAAAGAAGAGATGTAGAAAATGATGGGAGTGAAAAAAACCCATGGATTGCTTCTTGATATAAAGGATATTGATCTTGATTCAGGGAAGTGCCTGATCCTCAAACCCCTGGGGACTGGGGCAGCATTCCCCTGCTGCAGACCCAGTGCCAGCCCTGGGTGAGAGCACTCCCCAGTGTGAGCACTGCCTTCCCCACAGCAGCTCTCTCTTTTCCATGAAAATCCACAACTGTGTCCCGCCTTGTCTGAGCGCCTTCAGACGACACTGCAGCTGGCTCCTCAGCCCGGGCCAGCTGCTCAGATGTTCAGTAATTCCCCTTGAAGGCATAGGAGCCAATTCCTGCCACCTGAGAATGCTGCCTGCTGTTCAAATCCAGCATCCCAGTGCAAACATTTACATGGAAAACAGGTTGAGGGAAGGAGAGATTGACAACTTCATGCCTGATATCCTAATTATGGGCTGGACAACAATTTATCTTGTCTCTGATCAAACCTACCAGCTATGAACAAAGTTTCACAACTGCAAGAGGCTTTGTGTTGCAACTTGCAACAAAAAATGTGGCACCCTGCGCTATGGCTGAAGCGTTCCATGCACTCAGATCTGCCCTCATGGGCTAACAGAATTTTATTATAGGATTTTTGTTGTTGCTGCTGTAGCATTGAAGAGATGTAGCTCTACTCTTTGAAGTTTAAGACTAGTTGTAAATTCCTTGAAGTCAGCCCTATTTCCTTTTATATTAGCATGTTAACAAGCTTTGGAAGACTGACAGACCTTACAGGAAGACACAGCTGGGGTGCTCCTCAGTCTGAGCTTAATGAAAACCAGAACATGAGGGCTGAACTCTGTGGCTTGTCTGCTGTTTACAGACTCGGCAGGAAGAATCCACTGCCCCAGTGATGAAGGCAAAACGTCCTCATCAAATACTGATACTTTCTGTACTACCAAGTTAAACAGTTGGGATTAATTAAGAAAGGAAATGCCACAATATTTTAAATTACTTCTGTAGTTTAAACCTTTGTACCAGATGAAGTCCAACAATAAATAAAATAAAATAAACCAACCTAGCAAAACAAAACAAACAACAAAAAACCAACCCGCCCTGTGGAAGACTGAAGATGGGATTTTGCAAGGAGGAATTGATTGAGGAGTGAGGGCCCAGCCATGAGTGTGATCCAGATATGGCCTCAGAAGAGGCAGGAACCTTTCAACTCCTCTATGGCACTGGGGGCCGAGTGAAAATAAGAAAGATCAGGAAGAATCAAAAATTGTACTCCCAAAAGTCTAAGGCAGTAAAGCAGCAGAGAGCAATCACAAAAGCCCACAGGGAATCAGTGTTTGTCAGGATGACAGAGATTCCAAAGGATGCTCCAGGGATGTCTGAGCCACGGACAGCGCACAGCACAAACTGTCTGCAGGCAGCTCCATGGCCACCCTCTGTATTATTGGAATCCCTGATGCTCCTCCAGTCCTTTTACACCTCAATTCCTTGCTTGTCCAGGCCCTGATTGTTGAAAAGCAAGTTCTAGAGAGCTAAAAGGGAGCTCAAGCTCTGCTGCTGCATTCTGGAGCTCTAACATCTCTGGAGAATATCCAGGAATGTTGTCTTCATGCTGGATTTTGACAGCAGGTTTTACTATGGCATCTATTTACATAAACTTCTTTTGATTTAGTGAAATATATGCTCCAACACACTAGCAGCATACATCTAATTTCCACATGCATAAGAGATATTTGTAAATATAAACCAAATAAATGGAGGTACCACTGGCCAATTGTAGTGAACACCACACAGAGATGCATTTTTCCCACTAATCCATAATGTTTCAGAAGGTCAGGTGCTTGGAAGGAAAGGACATCCTCAAGCTGAATAAAACCCACTTCTACATTCACATTTTACATCCCTTTTTAACAAAATCTGCTTATCAAAGTCCAAGACAAAGCCACTTTGTTGGAGTGCAGTTTTCAACTCAGCCAGATAGAGTTTTGCTTTTGCAGTTGTTGCAGCAACAGCCTCAAAACCCCTAAATGCTGACAGCAAAGGTCACCTTTAAACACTGTCCAGCCTCACCAGGCGGATGCTGCGTTTCCATGCCTGCTTGGAGCATTTTGCTGCATGCCAGATTTCCATGTGCACCTGATTATGCAACCAAAATACCCGGGCAGGAAGGGAAATAACACAAGTTCTGCAGAGTCTTAGGCTGCATCATTGAGCATTCAAAGTGGAAGTTCAGAATCTGCTTTGATGAATGCTTAAAATGAAGCAGGGAAAGGCAGCCAGCCTGGTGGGGATTCCCAGGCCCTACAGGGGAAAACTGGGATGACTGGGAACATACTGGGTCTACAGCTGTTGAAGACTTAAGACCAATGAGTTACACCCAGTAACAGGAAAAAGAACCCAAAAAATTCCAATTACTGTGGATCAAAACCATAAGCACTTACTTGAAACAACAGGATCCCTTTACCAAGTGCATGGAAAGTGGTGAATCCAGCAGAAGCAACAATGCTTTCATTGCCAAGGGGATTTAAACCCATGATTTCAAAATACAGTTATAAGACATTTGGAAAATCTGCCTGCTGGTTCATTATAAACCATAAAGCCTTTGTGTGGCTGGGTTTGCCTCAACTTTGCTGGACTCAGTGAAGTTTCTGAATAGGCTTTTTATAAGGCAGGAGATGTCAGTTAAATTGAAAAAAAAAGGAAAAGCACAACCCAGTAATCTAGGATCAGGACAGAAGCCAAAACGTTCAGGTTTACAGATTTAAGAAATGCTTTTTATGTGCCTCATGCACTGTTTGTTCTCATGGGTCAGTTGGTGGTGATAACATCCAAATTAAAGATCTTTCTCTGCCTTGATAATGCACCCTGTGCCCTTCACTTGGCTGGTGCAGCCAGTCTCCAGAAGTTCATACAATGCTTCATTAGTGCTCATTCATTTGGGAGAGCAGTGTTCCATCTAACCTGAAAGGTTGTTAGGGATCAGTATTTGTTTATTCCAGTCCTAATTCCCATTAAAATTGTAACTCATCCTATTTTGTAATTTCATCAAACAGGATCAATCAGTGGAATTATTTGCCTGCTTCTGTTTTTATCCTTACATTTCATCTTAAATCTCTGCTTCTGACTTTGAGAATTCATAAAAGAGGAACTGTTCTATAAATAACATACAGAAAGTTTTGACTAATGTGGAATGAATGTGCTCCTCTCACAATCTCCATGTAACCTCCATAATGTCAAGCCCCTGAGTGATTTTGTTGATTATGTACAGCATCCTGACATGCAAACTCACAATTTAGCCTGAAGACATTTGCAATTAATTAATTAATCCCAACAGAAATTATCAAAACTCATTCACTGGGCATTGCACAGCCAGCAGCAAGCACGGAGAGACTTTTTAACCAGGGAGAAGAAGAATTCTTCAAGCAGAAGCAAAGCCTGCTGCAGAAAACAAAATGTAAATCTTGGGACAAAGAAAGCTTCTTGTTAAAGCCTGGATGCACAACGAGCATCCCAGGGGTTGCACAAGGTCCTTGCAGAGCTACTTTGGTGCCCATCACCTTCCCCTCAAGGCTCTGAGAGTTGTGTCTGGCCTGGGGCATGGATAACCACATAACACCCCCACCTACCACAGAAACACTGACTTGAGAAATGGGCAGAAGATGCCTCAACATCCTAAGGAGGGATTGATGTTTGTTGTACTTTTTTCTCTTGAATGGGCAAGAAATGCACAAAGGAATCAATAGACACAGCGAGGGGGATCTTGTTGAAAATCCCTGATCTGAAGGTGCTTTCCAAGCTCAGAGAATCCTTTGTGAAAGGCACAGGAGGTGTTTGCAGCACATGTGCTCTGCAGCCCAGTGGGAGTGGAGCAGCATTCCCTTTGGAAGGGCTGGGACTGATCACAGGTGATGGCACAGGTCTGACATTTCTGCTGCACATCACGTGCTCCAGCAAGCCTGGGCTCACAGGGACTTGGCTGGGGAGTGAGAAAACAATCATGCTGAGCTGCAGGAGGGGGAAGGAGGAAATCCCATGGAAAATGCGACTAAAACCAGCTGCTAACAGCTGGGGAATAAGATTGGGCCTTAACCTTCAATCCCAAATTGCACCACCTGCAGCAACAATGCAGCTCTGCCACAGCACCCACTGCAGCCCTCAGCATCCCTCTTCCAAAAACCACATTAAACTGATTCCTGGTGGCCTTCCAGTCCCATTGTGGATGCTTTCAGAAATACAAGATTTGAAGCTGCTGTGTTGAGAGATCTGAGCAAGAGTGAAAATAAAAAAGGCAAATTTAAGAACAACTTTCTGTGCACACTGGTGCTGTGTAGTGCTTCAGCTCTGCTGGACTAAATCAGTTTCTGAAAAGAGAGTTGGAAAAGAACTTTTTATAAGATAAAACATTTAAGTTAAAAAAACCATATAAATAATAAATACAAAATATCAACAGCAACAGAACTTGAAGTGAAATATATCCGAGGAAAATTTCCACTTAGTCAGTCAGAGTATTTTGTTTCAATGGAGAAGGAGTGTCTCAGTGTTGACTGTTTTATCCTTTTTAAATACAAATGTTCTAAGGAAAAAGCTGCTCTGAAATTTAAAATCTCACCCTCAATTTCTTGGAATAAAATTTCACCAAGACCATCGCTATTTTGGAAGGGAGCAGGGGCTAAGTCATCTGGACCATCCCAAGGTTTGTGCAAAACCACAGTTTTGTGCAGAAAATGCTTTTGACAAAAGTTTTCCTTCCTCCAGTCTGGTTTTCTTTGTTGCCTGACAAATCCACAGCAGGGATTTTTAAATTTTTATTTTATTTTCTTGTGATTTTTCCCACCCCACTTCAGGAACCTCTCCCTTCCAGAAGCTCCTGGTTTTGCTCACTGGTGAGACTGGAAGCACAACTTTGGGCCACCTCAAAGCCCATTTGCTCTGCAGGGCCAACCTGCCACTGCTGGATCACTTCATTCTTTCCTTCCCTAAGATGCTCCAGGGTGAATTTTGTGTCTTCCTGGTCCAGTCCAGTGTCAGACTCAGCTGCTGGAGTGTAGGAATGTGGCAGGACTAAATGGAGGCTTCCCAAATAGATTTCCTGCATGCAAATTTTTGATATTTAGCATTTTCTTGCCCTCAAATCAGACAGGTGGGGGTGACTGTGGTGGGTCTGAGGGACACCAGATATCTGTGTTTGCCACAGAACAGAGTATTTGCACTGAAAATCTGACCCAACCCAAGGCCAATCCTTCCTTTCCCTTTGGAGCTATTTTCCACACCTGCCACTCACCCACCCAAGTCTACCACAGTCACATAAACACCAACTCTGCAGAGAGATTTCGGTGTTTTGTTCTCACCCATAATGGCTTTTCTTCTGAAAACTTAACACAGATTTTAAAATCCAAGCTCTTCACAGCAGAGACAATATTTTATTAATAAATTCTTCAGTGGTATCTCACCCCATCCCATCTCCTGTCACATGTGCAGCAGCCACCATGATATGATCAATATTTAAGACTCTCTACACACCAAGGTCCAGCACAGACTAAATACATAACTAATTATTTTTTGTTTCATCCCCAGTAATGGTTTTGAGTGGCTTCTTTTATAACTTTTTCATTAACTTAATCCTTCAGGTCTGGGACACTTTAGAGAATTGATTAAAATAAGAACTTCCTGGTCATGTCACTGGTACATTGTGCAGCTTTTGAACATTTGAATTCCTGGTGGTGAAGACTTCCCCTGCATCTCACACAGCACTTTCCCAGTTGCCTCAACTACTTTTCAAGCAGTATGTATATAATAAGGAATAAAGGAGTGTGTGATTGGACAACTAAGCACAGCACAAGGAATAATTTGCTAAGTTTTGTTTATACTGGATGTTGAGAACCCATTGCAAAAATTAAAGGGAGGAGGTTTAAGCCCTGAGCCTGCTGGGCATTTGCACATCCTCACTTCCTGCTCTGTTCATTAACCAAACACAAACCAGTTCTTCATTTACATTTTTATTTCTTCTAAATACGTCTGTGTTTAGGACACAGAGAATATAAATATGTGCAAGATTTTAAAAAATGCAATAATGGTATAAATCTGTCCAGAGCAGCTCCTCAGAAATACACATGGAGACCACGATGATGCAGTTAAAAAACCCAGCCCTTGGACTGCAGATGTCCATCACAAACATGCATTAATTAGCAATAGAGAGATGTTCACTCTGAGCAGATGACAAAGACACTTTGAAGTTCCCAAGGCTGATATGAAGGTGAGCTGTACAAGTCACCTTCTTTTAAAAGAAAAAAACAAACTGAGAGGGTTTTACCCTTCCACCTCTAAAAAAGGGAAGCATTTCCCTTGGTTTTCCTCCTTTAACATATCAGAAGGATCAGTTTTCATCTTCTCCATTTTTGATGGGTCCCTCAAAAGGAGATATCTGAGGGTTAAAAGCTTTCCAAAACTGTGGCCAGGCAGTGGCAGGGAATAAGGCTGAACTGCCTATGGCAACCAGGGCAGTTCAGGAAGTGAAAATTCCCATTATTTCTCAAAACTGCTTTTTTCCTTCACTATAATTTCACCAATCTTTGCTGAATTCCAGATGCTTCAAAGTTAAGTGAGATTTGACTGGATATATGATAAAACAAAAAGCCCCATATCCACAAAATCCCTAAAGGAATCCCCTTTAAATATCTCACTACAGCTTTGCTATGACCATAGACATTGTCAGCAGAATATTTCCTTGATGAAGTCAGACATCTGTGGTTCTGTGATGAGCATTTAGGGCCAAATTCTCACACAGGTGTCTCTATCTGTCACTACAGGTAGCAAAAATGACCTTTATGAACCTGCAGTTGCACCAAAGAAGCAACATCGAGCCAAGGAGCGCACATGTTGAAAACTGAGCAAGTACCTTTTTTTCTTTTGCACTTAATGACACAGAGAAAACATTGTTTCTCCTGTAGCCTCGAGAAAGGAAGTACTAAAAGATCATTTTTAAGTATCATAACAATTTTCACACAGCAGCTTCTGTGAAAAGGGGTCCCAGTTATTTAATCCTCTCAATGCAAGCAATCCTGGGATGAATCTATTATGTGAGTTCCAAAAATTGAAACAAGAGGCACAATTCAGGCCTAAGACAGACTGTAATTTACCTCCCCAATCCAGTAGCTGGAGGCTTCAAAGAGAAAGTACAGCTGAGAAGAAAGAAAAACACAGTGGAACAAATTATCCACCTAAATGATGTAAAGGGACTGGAATCCAGCCACAAATATAAGATTTAGATTTCTTATCCTCCACAGGAGAGTGTAAAACACAGTGTGACAGGTCTGGTAAACTAAAGGCCCAGGAGTCTCTTTCCACCCCCAAAGGAGAGATATCCTTGCAGAGATTGCTTGGGTCAGAGTGGGCAAAGGAAGGGAGTCAGAGCTCTGCTATCCCACCCTGACATGCCTCTCATTTATTTAAGACAATAACCAACTTAGGAAAGCCACAGAGAGCCACCCTGGGCCATCAGGCCACCCCTGAATTTGCAGGTATTTCCCTCATCTCTTGTAATCTGTTTCAAATCCAGTCATTTATGCTTGAATAAAACTTTTCTTCTGGAATAATAGCTTGATCGAGATGAGGAACTGATGGTTCACTTCATAACTTTTCTCCCCTCAAGGCTCAATGCCCTGTTACTTGATGCTTTACCTCTAAGGTGAACTTCATGGGTTTCTCCTCCACTCTTTGGTTCTTCCCATGTCTTTCCTCACTAGATTAGAAACATATATTGCAAACTGTGCCCTGGAGGCACTCAGACATGTAACCAGGCCACCTCCCTTCTTTAAAAAACTTACCAGACTCAGCCCTTTAGTTCTCACAGCATGGAATACTCTTCACAAATACAGCAATATTTGTGAACTTTTCACTCTTCTTCCAAAAAAAACCAAAGCAAAAAAATTAATTTGTCTTGCTCTACTCTCCATACTCTGACACAATGAAGATCCCTTCCTTGCAGGCAAAGTTCTCATAAAAATCAGCCACAATTTTAACATGGGCTCAGCTGGTGAGGGTGAAGTTGCTGTTTTGCACCTCACCACTGCAATCTTCCTCCAGTTGTAGTTACATGCTGCTATTCATTTTAAATTTTCAATCTAATTTCTGTAAAATGAAGCCAAAATTACTATGAGCATTGATGAGAAGTGTTTAGTGCAGGTCAAGGGAGCAGGGATGCTTCACAAAGCTTTGTACAAACCCTCTGCAAACTCACAAAGCTTTGTACAAACCCACCTTCCTGCCAGCTCCCTTCTCATGCAGGTTTCCATATTTCCACTACAAAGTCCTCATTACTCTCTCATGTTTCTCTCCTTTCACCTTTCCCAACAAATCTTTGCTCTTTCTTCAAGGTTATTTGCCTATGTGTCAGCCACATTCAATTCAAAAACTGTGTTCAAATAGAAAGAGAGGGAAGATGAGTTAATTTATTGTGATAATAAGGAAGATTCAAAGAATTACTTGTTTGCAAAACAGCTATTTTCCTAAATTTACAAGGTGGTGGTCAGAGCCAAGATGAGCTGCTCTTCTTCATGAAATGCATGAGAGCACTGAATGGCTCTTCCCCGTGCCTTTATTTTACTAAACTTGTCACACCAGATTTTACACTTCCTCCTAAATTATGAGCAAAAAGATCCCTTTGTTTGCCATTTTTCCGCTTTGCTGGATATGGATCAGGATCAAACAGTGCAGCCAAGTTCCCATCCCTGCTCACGGCAGCCTGAGCTCCTGGAAATGCCCCTAACGGGTCTCTCAGGGCACCTGGGATTCCTGAGCCTCCTGGGCATCGCTCACACCCTGCCCTGCTCGCCTCCCTCCCTCTGCCAATGCTAAATCGCTCGCAGGGCCTGGGGGAAGGAGCAGCGGGGTGAGAAATGCAGGTCACTGCAATCTGCCTGCACACACCTCTGTGCTGTATCCCAGAGCAGGGTGCTGTGCATGGACACAGCTTTCCTCTTTCCCTCCAACCTCCTGCTCCCTGCCAGCTCAGAGCCTTTATCTGGATCCTTCTCCCCTCTGGCACACACCTTCCCCTCCTCAGCCCTCGCTGCTGTCACCCTCCTGCCATGGGTCACCAGCACAGGGCTCCTTTCCCCACCTCAAGGCATGGAAAACTGGTGGGTGGTTCAAACAGCCAGGGGAGGAAATAATGCTGCGAGCTTGGTCTAAGTTCCTGTCCTGGAGGCTTGTTCTATTATTCACAAAGCAGCAGCAAACAAATGAGGGAAACTGAGCAGTAAGCTCCCACCTCCACCAGACAAACAGACCCTTTTTTCCCTTTTTTATAATTAGTACATCCAGTTTTATGGCTGAAGGGGGGCAGTGGGGGCTGAATATCCTACAGCAAACAGCATCACAGTGAATCTGGTGTGATGGCAGCAGGGCAAGAGCAGGGACAGTAAAACAGAAGAGCTTTAACAGGAGATCCTCGATGCACACCCAAGGCCTGCAGTGACAGAGAGAGCACAGAATTATCCCAGGGAACCTCTCCCAAGGTGTTGCTTGCTCATGCAAAGAGCCCCCACGTTTCTGCATCACACACACACACGAGGTGTGGCGTTTCTGGGTGTGGGGTGGCCCAGAGCAGGGGTGCCCTGCCCGGGCAGTGCCACAGTGGGCACTCCCAGCCCCTCTGCCTGTCCCAGCAGCTCCTGGGCTCTTCCTGGCCCTGGGACACGGCTCTGAGTCACCTCCTCAGGCATGTCCCTGGTGCAGGGCACGTTTGAGGTGCCCAGGACGGGAGCAGGACACTGCAGGACTCCCTGCACGGGGCAGGAGCATCGGGCAGGGGGTGGTACCTGGGCCCCTCCTGCCTCCCATCCCACCTGTGGCAGGAAGGGCACCGAGCACCCAGCCAGGCTCTGTCCCTGCACCCTGGGATCACCTGGCAGGGCTGAGGGCAGCACCACCTTTGCAAGGAGCCTTTTTCACTAACACTGGGGAAATCTTGCTGATCTCCTCACCTTAAATCTCTACACCCTGCAAATGAAGCGCTTTGGAAACTGCCACAGCCCCAGCATAATCTAAGGCAGAAATATTTTTCTTTCCTCCCCTCCTCTCTCTTTCTTTAAATTTGCCCTGATGTTTTTAAATTGTTGCAAAGGGGCAAAAGTTTTGGTGATCTTTTGGGCAGACACAGGCTATGAAAGTCCTTTACAAATATAAACCAAATTGAATCGAAGAATATTTGAAGAAATGTGTTTTCAGTGTGACTTTTCAGGAAACTGCAGGAAGATTCCTCAGATAACTTTCTCATTGAAGAGATACTGTTGAAATTTTCTGAAGTATTTCCCTTTTCTTTTTCCTATAGAATAGTGGCAACTTTAACACCCTAATAAATCTTAATGCAAAACTGTTTCAAATGTAATTGTGCTAGCTTTAGGCTAGATTACAGGTGTCCTTTCAGACACTTTAACTTGCTGTATTTACATCTTGCTGCATCAATTGTATGGCTATTGTAAACTTTATATTATGCAAGGTGTGTAATTACACAACCTCCCCAACTCCCATCACAAGTGCACACCTGGCCTGGTTCTAACAAGCACATTCCTTCTCAAAATGACTACATAATTAGGAAATTCCACTTCTTGGCCACAGCTCTGTGCTCAGCACACGCAGATTTTACTGTGAAATGCGTTTCCATTTCTCTCACAGGGTCACTGGACATGCTGTGAGCTGCTCATTGTTTTTAATGCTAACATGACCTTTATACTAAATACAAAAAACAACCTTGGGATTGAAAAGCATGGCATGGTGTCATGAGCACAGAGAATGATTTCAATGAGCCCAGCGCTGTTTGATCAGGGACCAGTCCTCCCAAGGTGCTGAGTCCTCATTTCCTGCAGGTCCCAAACTGGAGTTTGTAATGTCCCAATTAAAATCGGAAAACGAGGCATTTAAAATCTGCAGCCACTTGGAGAATTCTCACTTTGGGAGTTTCCAGCTTAAGATGTTTTGCCACACCTACGAGTCTCTTGTAGGGAAACCTTCAAAACTTTGTTTTCCTGCATTCACACATACATAAACACTGACTGCCAAAACTTCAGTGGAAAGCGTGATAATTTTATCACTGATTTAACACTGGTTGATCAGAGATGAGCAGGGGCCTCTGCAGTGCCCCTCCCACCCTGAGCAAGCAGGGATCAGCGATGGCAAACATGTTAATAAACATTTGCTGCTAACAACAGGGAATACGCCCTGGGTTCTCTCTTTCCTAGAAGGGAGAGGTCAGGAAACACAGGGGAATTTACAGCAAAGTTTCAGGGCTGGGAATTATTGGAAGTGGTAGCTCCTTTCACACGTATTGTTGAGAGCAGAAGGGAGATAATTGTAAATCATTATGGAAGAAAAAGAGAGCTCCAGATCCCGAGCCCACAGAAATCCTTTGGAAAAAACCAAAACCAAACCAACTAAAATAAATGCAAAAATGTTTTCCCACACACCTTTAATCAGAATTTTAGATTCATCTATGTGATCTGTGAAATAGTCTGGTTATCTGGTTATCTGATTAAGCCCCAAACTTCTTAGCTTAGTAACACAGCCCCATGAATTCACATGAATAAAGGGGCCAGATTTATAGGCAGATATTTTAATTCTTAAACAGTTAACATAACAGTCAAAGAGAGGCTTGCTTACTTACACAAAGGGAAGGCTATAATTGTGAACATCTTTGCTCTAAGGTGAATAATTAAGTAGATTCCACTGACAAAAGGATGAGAAGACTGTGCCTCGGGACATTTAGTCAGTAGAACTAAGCAACAGGTTACAGGGAAGCAAACAAGGATTTATTTAAACACAAACCTATTGACTCGATTATTTTCAATGCAGAAAAAAAATTTGATTCCTAAAATGAACAATCCTTGGGCAGTTTAATAGAATGAGGCAGAATGAACAAATTCAAGGTCACAGATATTGTTGTTACAACTTTTTATGTCAGGGCATCCTTTTACTGCTCTTTTTCCCCTTGACTCTCAATTTCTTCACAACAAAGGTGGCAATAGTAAAAAAAAAAGAATATATATTTATCCTATTCTTTAGTTAATGAAGTCCTTCGATAAAACTCAGCCATATTAGGGAGTGCATTTTGCAGATTTGGCCCCTTGTGTTGAAAGAGTAAAAGAAGCCCACTGCATATTTACATTCAAAACTATTTTTCTTCGTTGTAACTGAGAATTCAAGTGCTCATAAATAAAATTGTAAAGTTCTGTTGTGAGAAAAGTACAGAATTCCTGTGTGGTGATCCACCCAGAAGTCAGAATTAAAGGAACTGCCTGGGTCTGTAGCACTTAGGGAAGGCTGGAAATCACCTCTCTGTGTTGGTTCAGACCAAAAGGCAAGGAGAGGACAAGGGATCTTTCTCTCAAAGTCTTTACATATTCTTAGCATTTATCCCCCTGCTGAGGCTGGAATCAACCCTTCTCCCAAAGGAATGAGGAGATTATCTCCTGCACATCCTTGCTCTTCTACCTGTGGGCTTGGCTCACCCTGTGATGGCACCACGGGAGCCCATTTGAGGCTGCAGAGCTGGCCAGTAGCTGAGCAGTGACCCAGCACCGTGATGCACAAACCAGCTCCAAAAGCCAGCCCCAGTCTGATGTCCCACAAACCCCCCCTCTGCAGGGAGGAGGGTTTCCAGCTGCAGAGCCACTGCCAGTGGGGCACACTCCGGAAAACCAGGAGTTCTGCTCTCAGAAATAATCTAAAGCCAGGCTGACGTCACCTTATCTTGTCTTTTTGTCATCTGGGAGAGAGGGCAGGAGGTGGCTCTTGGATGGCAGTCAGCGAACAGCTCTAATGAGGCCTGGGTGGCAGACGGGGTCAGCACACACACAAACACTCCAGAATTAGTGAATAAATTCACATCCAGACTGCCCACAATCCTGGGGACACAAAAGACAGGAAGCCAAGAGAAGTAGTGGATAGTCCTTCCATCCAGCTGGACTATCATCTTAAAAGAATGATTTTTAAGCTTTTCTTTTCCATCTCCTATTAATTTGTTTGACATGACCTTATCAGGACTCTGCTAGTTATGTTCTGCTTTCCTTATGTAGTTGTTTTCAACAAAGTGAAACTGCATATAGTTGTCTCCTTCTGTTATGCCTTCACTTCTGCTGTGCTGAAACATTAAAACAATTTGAAAGATATGACAACGAAGTTCCTCAGTACAGTGAGCATGTGGATTGATATGTTTTGATTTTTTTCTTTAGAGAACAAGACTTGTCAGTGCTCAACTAGAAAAGCTGCCAAATACATCATCATCTCTCATTCACTATGACCCAGGTGCTGTCAGCCCAAACTGACTGTTTTCAGTAAAAAGAAAAAAATCGTGTTGGGTGAGTTCAAAACGGATCCCAAGAGGTGCCAATTAGGAAGCATTTAAAGTGCAAATCCTAATGTTAATTCTCTGAGTTCATTTGCCCTGGGTCCATTACCAAATCTCCAGTTTCAAATGCACCTTACAGCCTAATTTTGTGCTAGACAATCTGTTTCTTTCCTGCTCCACACACTCTTCCCGTTGCACGTAGGACTAACAAACACATTTAAATATTTGATTCGCTGCCATTAGCAGGAGAGAGGGAGAAGAAAAATGTAATGATGGATGATATGATATGCTGTGCACAGAATGCCTTCATGCTATTCACAGCACATTATTATCAACATACCTCTTCCCCTCACGTGCATTTTTTAGGCAACTAAAACAAACAACGCCACTGAACCCAGAGAAGATTCCCTAGGAAGAGGGATTAAAGTCTATGGATCATATAAATGCTGTTGAGTGATCAGTTTTGTTCAAATCTTAACTGTTTATTTTGGTCCTGACTTTTTTTCAGTAAACATCTTAACATTGAAATGTGGGGCTTTAGTACCTTAAAAAGAGCAGTGAAATGCAATAAATATCTAAAACCTGCTTTTATATACCTCAAAACCAGTCACCCAAATCACTCGTCTAACCAATGCAATCATCAGTGTAGCAGCTTAATCCTGGGAGAAATCCAGATGGAAGGGTTGAAAAATATCTTTAAAACTACCTTTATTCTAAAATGTATTGTTGCCCATGCAAGGCAAGGGTTCTTTGTGAGCATGTCCATGCTCCCTTATTATCTAAAAATAAAAAACCCATCTACAAAATGTGTAGTCCTTATATTTTGCACATTTTGAATGGGTTTTTTTTGCGGCTTCTACTCAGTGGAAGACAACAAAGTAATGAACTGTACCCCAAGTCTGGCACAGGAGGGGAATGACCCCAACCTGGACCTGCCACCACCTGGATGTCCTGCACATGGAGAAATGGAAATAATTTATAAATGATCCTGAAATCACTGCTGTCATTAGGAGTCAGCATATACAGTGATAACATGGTCTGAATTAAAGGTGCTCCCACTTTTTACATGGGTTTTGAAACCAGAGTGCACTTCAATGCATTTTGTGTTGGATGGTTTATTTTGGCCAGAAAAATGTCAGAAAAAGCTAGCTTTTGACACCTGAATTATTCCAGTTTCTAATGGAAAAAAAAACCAAAGCAGGCACCTGCAAAGGAGACATATTTGAGGGCAATGGGATCATTCACATTCTTAAAAACAAGCATATGCACAAAGTAATTGCAGCATTGACACTTTTTAATACTGAAGATACTATGTTTGATTACTTGCACAGGAATCCAGAAGGATCCTGTCCTCTAATCTTCATTAACAGCAGAACCCAGGGTGGGGAAAAATCTCCCTTAAAAATTAAGCTCATAAATAAACCTCATGATCCAATTAAAGGAACCTCCCCTTCTGCGCTGCCACTTTCTCACACAATTACCCACCGCATCCACGATTTTTTTTATGTTCCTCAAACACTTTACTTCACTTGCTTAAAGAGGCACCACAGGGTTAAAGGGATGGTGCAGATCTCCATCTCCAACTGCCCTTTGTGATGTTTTTGGATGAGGAGATGCCTGACCCGCTGTGCCAGCCCCAGGCCAGAGCAGCCCTGGCAGAGAGAGGAGCTGTGACCAGGGCTCAGGCACAGCAGGAAACCAGCCAAGAGAAGGAGAAACCTCCACAGAGCAAAATTTAAAGTGTACAATCACTCCCCTGGCATAGGTCAGACCAAACCTGAAGTGCTGGACTCCCTGTGTGTTTGGCTATCTCTGCTTGCTTGTGTTGCTCCACATTATGACAGGTAAATGAATTCATTTCCCAGCATTTGGTGCAGCCAGCATGTGCAGAATTGCCCGGCCAATGTGAGACCATTTGGTCAAACAACATTTGCAATTTGCTTCTATATTTAGGCTGCTTGCCTGCAAAAGCCCATACATATATTTAACAAGGTCAGTGGATGAATTTGGGCGAGTGGTGAGCAATTTCTGCCGTGGCGAGATGCAAACGTGATGAATCAAAGTAGTTTATTTCTCTTACACCTTAAAATGTAAAAACACACAACTCTCAGAAACACCTGGTGAATCTCATTTCCACTGTGGTGTTTGTTTAGAATATGGTGTCTTTTTAAAACTTTTGGGAAAGAATATAAAAATATCAAATTTGATCGAGATTTTAAATTGATAAAAAGCAAAAAAGTCCTGGAAATTTCTTTGAATAGGAATCTGTGTTTCAAACTCAGTTTCCTCTTTTCAGATAAGCAACATCCCACAAAGAGAAACCAAAGAACAACGACTGAAGCAGAAAAGCACTATACAGATAATTGTTTTGGTGTAAGCCTACATTTAGACTCTGATAGAAGACTGAAGTCATCTTGCATGCAAAAGCCTAAGTAGAAGCTCAATTTTAATAGCTTAAATATTCTTAATTTTCACTTTTCTTGGATAAAGGACCATTTATTGGTACATACTGTTCCTGTAGCAATCAGCATCAGTTTGAATAACTATGAGCATATTTACATTTTTCCTACAGAACTTTAAGCTTTGTACAAGAAGCAACAAAAGAGAGAATCAAAGATATGTTGCTGTCAGGAAATAAGATTTTTTGAGTCCTTTGAAACCCAATTGAGTTTAAATTGCCTTTTTTTTTCTTCTTAAAGTACTTTCCCTTGTTAAGGTTAAAACCAAGGTTCAGAAGGGTCAAACCCTTTTCTTGTTTTCAAGGCAGTAACTACAGGAGCCCTGGCATTGAGGAGTGCTGGAAGGGTCTCCAGACGTGGCCCCCATTCTGCCTTGCCACTGACAGGGGCTCGGAGCAGGCCACAAAATTCCACAAGGGAAAATCTTCATTGCTGCACAACAACTTTCTTCAGGCAGCACTTCTCGGGGAAGTCAGCTCAGGAAGGAAATGTGTGCTGAAAAATTCATGGAGCACAGCCCCCTGCTGAGGGGTGCCTTTGGTACAGGAACATGTAAGGTTCCCAAGCAGCCAGAGATGGAAAAGTGTCCTGAATTCCAAGTGCTCTATCTCGGCTCTATCTCCACATGAGCTCTAGCCTGCAGAAACAGAATTCTCTGTTCCATGGACAGGTTCCAGGAGCTGTTTCCTTGTGTGGTGAATGCCAAAACTGGGCCTAGTGGGCTGTTATTAAAATGTTGCTGTCAAGCTATTAAACGCTTGAAAAGCCCAGAATTAAAAGAAGCTTTATGCATGTACTCCCCACGGTGTTTCTAATCATGCCATTGATGTCTGCAGATCCAGTTCCCTGAAAAATTTAGCTACAGTTTGTGTTTATAAATCATTTCTTTTAAAGGCTGCCACCACGCCACGAAATCTCGGCCTGGGTTTAATCTGCAGCTTGAGCAGGAGTGAGATTGTGCTCACAGATTGCAAAGCATTCTTCAAAGGCACTGCTGAACACAGGTGCTTTAGGGGACTGCTCCTCCCAGAAATGGTGTTTTAAAAGCATCCCAGCCTCCAGTTGGACCAGTTTGCACTGGGAGCCTGCGAGAAACTCCTCCTTCACCTGCATTGCCCCTGTTCTACATCATTCCCATAAATTCCCAGGACTTGTTGGGCCAGCTTGCCACAATTCAGCTATGAATGGCTAAAAGCACAGCATTTACTACATCTAAAAATCTGTGTATCTTCTCATCTAAATGAAAGGATTTTTCCTATCTTTTCATAAGATGTAAGATACTATCTTTGCAAAAGATTTCTTGTTGTCTTTTCACTTCTATGTTCAATACCAACCCCTTCAGAGAATAAAAAATTGAAAGAATTAAACCAATGCCATCATTCTTCTCACCACAGAGCAAGTGGTGAAAGTCACCACTTTCAGAGATAACCAGAGACACATCTACAAGGAAACACACACGGTGAGCAATGCAACAATTGTGAGTGAAGGAACAGAAAGCATACAAAGATTTTAGGAAGTAGGAGCTGTGTGATGGCACCAAAAGCATCAGAAAAACAAGGACAGGTGCAGGTACAGCAGCACTGGGGTCAGCCCCATGTGAGATCTGGGCTGGCTGCATCCCCTGCTCTGCCTGTGTGGACAAAAGGAAAGCACAGATGCAAAGAGCCAAGGATACAAGGTGGAAGGGAAAAATCATCATCCTGTATTTGGCTGTTCACTAATGGAGGCTATTAATTAATGGCCAGGGAAGACCAGGTAATTTGTGGTCAGTGGTGTTGAAAAGATAAACAATCCAGACTGAATCAGCCATGTGGAATCCCTCCATGCTGGAGCCCTCCTGGGGAGACCTCAGCGTTTTCAGGGAAAAGGGAACAAGCATCCATCACTTCCAATGGCACCAATTAGGCTGAGCTCTCTGCCTTATTTAACCTGGGACAAACACCATAAAATATTAGGAAAACTTGCAGCTGTCTGGGGTGTAATAGGTGAGAAGATTTGGGGAGACTTCAAGAAACACAGCAACAGGCACATTTTCATTACAGAGTACCTGGAATAACCCAGATCAAGAGCAACCAATCCAAGCATTGACTTTTGCCAAAGGTGATTTTTAAGCCTGTCCTCATCTAATCCTTCTGTGGGGAAGGAATCATTGGTGGGATGATAAATACCCTGTTCTTTTGCGAGATCTGTGGGAGCATCCTTGAGAGGAAATCTCACGATCCTGAGGCAGAACGTACTTCATACTCCTAATTCACAATTATTTTGTTCAAGTGTTTGATACAAGACAGAAAGGGTTTTGATATCTAGAAAACCTTGCATGTAATTCCCTCCTGACAGATCATTACACGAGTCTAATTGAATTTAGATCTTTAGATATGCTGCTCAGAACTCGTTTGCATTTCACTAGAAATGAGATGATCATCTTTACACAGAAACTGTGACGCATATTTTCAAGCACATGAAACAAATATCAAAATATTCAGGTATTTGTGTGCTTTATTTGCATATAGTTGCTACCTCTGTGCAGGAACCAAGCAATTACTGTAACAGGTAATTATGTACTCACATGTAATTTGCATAAGAGGGCAAAAATATCCTACAGTTCACTCATTCTGTAGATATTTGGGGCAAGAAAGCAAACAGGAGGTAGAAGAAAATCTGCATATTTGCCCAATGGACATAAAGGAAAGAAAAAAGAAATCTCCATTGTTTTCTCATAAACAATTTCCCCTTTTCCCAGAACATATATTTATTCTCCTGTTATTAAATTCTAAATAGCAAGAATAAACATATGTAGAAAGACAAAACATTGCTACTTTTCTTTCTAGACCTTCTGTTATATGTGAATCACAGCCTCTTGAACAAGCTCTCTAATTACTGCAATTTTTGCTTAGTGAAAGAAAAATTTGTACACAGACAGGCCTTTTAATTGATTCAAACAGACACATTCTTTTTTACTCAGAAGGGAATATTTCTTTGAATTACAGCAATTATTTAACAAAGAAAACTGTTCTTCTGGAATGAAAATCAATAACTTGAATTTTAAAAAGAAAACTCTTCAGCACCCACCACTCCTTTCCTAACTTTGTAGAATAAGTTATCTGCCAAACCTATATTCATGCAAATATTTTATTTCCTTAAAAATTCAGGATTTAAACACTTTACTGGGAAGAAAGTCTGGTTATGAATCCAATTCCTTTTCCAAACTTCATCTGTGGCTAAGAAATGCCTGGAACATCTTGCCCCTGTGCTAGTCATTAGTGGGTCTCACAGGCTGCCTCCGTTGCAAAAATTTATAATTAATGGCACACCTGAGATTTGGATCCAGTGTGTGGATGTTACAAAATACATCACAAATTTTCATGAGCTTCATAGAGAGCTGTTTTGCTTGTCCTACAAGTCCTCCTTGAACTCCACCAAAATATAAATTAACTCCCAGGAAGTGAAGACAATTCAGGTTTCTGGTATCTGACCATGGTGGGATTGAAATTGGCTCAGCAATAACACGACAAACCTGACTCCTAGAATCCCTCACTTCCCTAGGGAATTTCATAATTTCATAGGGAATACATGAGGGAATTTCTCAAGTTCTTCTTATATTGTAGGGGAAAGCCTCCAATAAATAATTTTCCCACTAGACACATTCTGCTCTAGGATTAACTAAAAAGAAGATTATGGGGGTTATTTTTACCCCTATCAGGCAGCACAATCCTGTTTTAGCTTTGAGTGAAAGCACTTTCTAACACACCTACAGCCAGCATTCAGAGAAAGGTGCAGCTTCCTTGGGGGACAAACCACTTAAATCAGTTCTCCTTACAGTGACAGGGCAAAGATCTCCTTGGAGCAGCAGCCCAGTGTAAAACTGTGCTCAGAGCTCAGGTGCACAACCAGCAGATAAATGAACATGGAGAGCTAATGTTCTGTGGTTTTTTTCTCTAGCATTTTAGGCAGAAGCTTGGATTTTTGAGTGTCCCTTCCATCCCCTGCTGCGGTTCCCAGCGCTGTACTCAGGGGGACAGGACAGGGACAGGCAGCAGCCCAGAGCAAGGCACTGCACACCCATGCCAGAGCATGGGAATCAGCCCTGCACTGCCTATGCTAAATCCCACTTGTTTATTCTCTAAGCCCAGGGCTGGATAACAGCAAACAGCTGAGTCTCCATTAGTTGCCCAACAGGATGGGACAATCATCACATGGTGCTTTTCACACCTGCTTCCCCCTCCTTTTATTTTTGGGAGGCATGATACTTAAACTAGAAGAATAAGGCAATGCTCCACACCATTTTAGCCATTTCCTTACATCTCAGGCAACATTTGATCTTTTTTTCCCCACTTATCTGACATTTTTTTCTCTGCTTAATTCCATGTTAATCAGCTGATAAACCCAAGTTTGAAGAAATACTACAAAGTTCCTGAACTTCTCTCCAGAGAAATATCAGAAACACCATATTGTTTTTCTCAGAATGATTTTTTTATACACTTTTGCATAGCACTCTATAAAATGTTGGGTTTGTTCCCTCAGCGTTCCTTGTTTGTTTGTAAAGCCCTTCCTCAGCTTAAAGCACCACAGCCAACACTTTGTCATATGAATGTACCGAGAAGCAAAACACCTCCATGGGATTCTCAGCACTGCCAGACTTGTTTAGGACCTTCAGCACATCCTCAGCCAAGCTGTGCCTCATTTTACTGAGCAGAACGAGAGGCGTAATCACAGAGTCTGCAGTTGCTTCTGGGCTCAGATGAAAAATTTGTCTGTGTTCACTTTTAAACTGCTTTTTTTGGCAGAGTTTAAAATACAGAAATGAGAGTTTTGGATGTAGAAATAGTATGTGTGTGTATATATATTTATATTTAATATATATACAGGTACATATGTGTTCAGAGCTCCAGGTAGGAGAACTTTAAGCAAATGGAAATGAAGATAAAACAGCAACACAGAACTTTCATAAAGCAAACTGTGAAAGTGATGTCTAGGCCTTGAAACATCACACACTGCATTAGCCAGGCAAGTTCTGTATTCCCAAATCCCTCTTTGCAGCCCCTTGTCACACAGACACTGCTGCTCCATGGGGGAGGCTCTTGGGCAATGGATGCTCAGACAAGTCACTGGGAATTGGCTGTGCTGAGGAGTTTGGGAGCAAAAGGCCCCCAGCACCTCACAGAGTGAAGAGCAGGGAGGAAAACTCACCCTGTGCTGGATGAGCAGAGCACAAGCCTCATGTCCTACCTGGGTCTGACCCCAACACACACATTTAAAGGGTTTTTTCTTTCCCCTCCTCAGTGTAGTTTGTTGCCACTCGTTGCACTGACCTGTAAAGTCAAGGCCTGACCTTTTTTCCAAGTCCAAGTGAGAAAGCAGATGAGATGCTGGGACAGAGGCAGACTTTTAGCCTCAGAGGCTGGCAAGGGAGGCAGAAGCGCTGCGCCTGAAATCTGTGTTGGGCCATGACCAAGACATCACTTATTCCACAGCCATCCACAGACTGTCACTTCATTTCAGTACTAGAAATAAAGGGTGGTCTGACACATAAGTCATTAGGAAAAAAAAAATTAAATCAATATTCCTAAGCCTCACAAGAAAAGAATGCATTTGAGAGTCAGATTTTTTTCAAGAAGAAAGTCAAGTCCAAATGCTAGTTAGGCTTGTCTGCAGCTGTGAATTGTGCATGTAAAAATATACACTGAGACTTCTTTAAACATGGAGCCAATGTTATAAAGAACTAGATGTAATTTTCCAAACAAAAATGCTATGGTCCCTACCTTAATTTAGCTGACTAGTTTGCATGCTCAGAAGATATTCACACTTGGGGTAAAAATATTAATTCATCTTAGACATGTAAAATTCTACTATTTCACACCCAGAAAGGGAGGGCTGTATCTTCCAAGGAAGAGGGGAGCATGCTTGAAATGATCACCCTAAAATGACACCCAAAGCCTCAAACTGGTGCTAATGCTGTTAATTTATTCTTTTAATGGAAAGTTACCAATATTAGAAATTTGAGGGTCTTTCAAAGACCTCAGTTTATGGAACCTATGATTTGTGTGTCTGACTGTGAGAAGAACACAAATTATTAATCTATCAAACTATTATCAAACTAACATCATACTTTTTCTACCAAAAATGGTCTAATGTTTTCTCAGCACATGAAGAATTCAAAACAGACCCTACCATAGTCAGTGCCTAAATTCACCAGTACCTCATAATTACACCAGAAACACACTAAATCTATTTGATTCCATTTCATTTACCACATTTGTTTAAAGATGGCCTCTTGTTGGTTCATCTGTGTCACAAGTGACCTTATTTATGATCTTAAAGCTCCTGTAAGTTTTCCTTAAAAAGCAAATCTTTCCAGACAACTGAATATAGGCTACATGTAAAACAAAATTCCTAATCATTTAGAATTTCTAAATTTCTCACATGTGATCACCTTTATAAGGAGAGATTATGGTAAAAGGAAAAAAAATATAGATAAAACAACTGTCATGCAAGGTATTTGCTTTTAGCAGGGCCTTGGGTTCCTGTTTTCCTCCCACAGCACAAACATGATGAGCCCAAAGTCTGCAAAAGGCTAACACAAGAATTCTGCTTCAGATTATGACTGAACGTTAGTGACCTGTACAATGACAAAAATCATTGAACCAGTCAAGGCAATTTGTGATGAAAAGTTACAGGGCCGGAACAGAAGCACGCTCGGAGCACTGAAGAACCCCAGAGTCATCCTGCTCTCCTCAAAGCAGAACGGGCAAATCTTCTCCCAGCAGCTACGTCAAATCCTCTGCTAACTCTGCTAAAGAATGAAATATTTAAGTGCCCTCACATAAAAAACCAAATCTGCATCTGAAAAACCCGGCTTGGAAGACAATGTTTGCAGTTCGTAATGAATCCAGGTTTGGCAGAGTTACAAAATTACATTTCAAAAATCTACTTATTTTTCCAGCGTCAATGCTCCTTTCTGTGCACGATGACAAAACTGACTCCAGTTTCAAATGCACCTGTCAGAGCTGTCAGCCATCAGCAGCACTCTTTTGTTGTTTGGCTATGCTGCCAGGCTATTCCAGCATGTTTTCACTGAGAGGAGGAGGTGTCATCTGAATATGGCAAAACAAAACTGTGACTCACTCAGCAGAATCAGACAGACCTTACAGTTTGGAGTAAGGCTGTCTGAGACTGCAGACTCCTCCAGACTATCTTTGTGCTTGCACAGCACCAGGGCAGAGCTGATCCCACTGCAGCAAAATAACAAGGTAATGAGAGGAGCCCTGAGCAGCCCCGTGAATCAGCACTGGCTCCATGCATTGCTACAGCAGCCACAATTAACACCCAGCCCGCACAGCAGAGGTGGCAGAGCAACATGGGAGTTAATGTGGTGTGGCAAATGAAGGAATACATAATATTTATAGAGCAAATCAGGAAGCATGTCGTTCCTTTGGATGTGTACGCCAAAATTAAAGCCATCCAAGCATTCGAGTTATTTTTTCTTTCACGGATTTTTTTTTCTTGCTTATAAATTTGTGCCACCAAACCCAGGTATTTTGTACCCTGTGGCAACTCCTGGAAGTTATAACAGTTGAACTAATGAGATCTGTGAAAGCACTCTCTCTTTGAGAGAGGAAATTATTTTTAGTCAAACAGTTGAGTGTTTTCCTTACCATCTGCACAACCTTTTGTTAAAACACCTTCTATACCAAGACACCTGATCAAACAGATGGGGGAAGAAAAAAAGGCTTTGTTAAAGTTTTGGCATTCTGTTTTTTCAATTAGATTCTTCCAATAAGTTTTCAGCAAAACCAGTCTTATGGTCTGCATATTTTTAATCATAAATCTTTTGCCAAGAAGGGGTAAAAGGAAGCAATTCATGGTGCCCCTGAGGTGTCCTTATATGTCTGAAAATACACTAATGCAAGTTATAGAGCCATAGCATGGTTTGGGTCAGAGGGGACTTTCAAGATCATCCAGTGCCACCCCTGCCATGGGCAGGAACACCTCCCACTGTCCCAGGCTGCTCCAACCTGGCTTTGGACACTTCCAAGGGCAGCCACAGCTTCTCTGGACACCCAAAGCCAGGGCCCCACCACCTTCACAGAGAATTCCTTCCCAGTATTCCACCTAATCCTGCCCTCTGTCAGTTTAAGGCCATTCCCTCTTGTCCTGTCACTACACATCCTTGTCAAAAGCCTTTCCCCATCTCTCTTGGGGTCCCTTTAGGTACTGGAAGGTGCTATAACATCTCAGTTTTCTTCTCCAGGCCGAACAATCCCATCTCAGCCTAGTTTCATAGCAGAAGTGCTCCTTGCCTTCACTCCACGCCACAAAACCTGGCAACCTCTTCTCCACAGGTTCCCTTCTCCCCACAGCAGCAGCTCCCTGAGTGTGAAACACACTGAAGCAAATACAGCAAACATTGACTGAAGTATAAGGGAAGTGTCAGAGAGGTACCACCTCTGCACTAGACTTATCCTTGAAGGCCTGGACAAGCATCTGTTATTTTAAATGTTCAGTGCAGATATCATTCTTGGCCAAAAGCAACATCATGATACAGCATTGGGCCAGCACAGAAAATCCAAAATAAAACACACAGCCTCTTGATAGCTCATATTGAGTGTTCAAAATCCAGGTAACTCATGGCATTGCAAACAAGTGTTTGCTCATATCTAAATGTGTGAAATTCAATGCTGGCAATACTGTACTCAAGATTAGGTGTGTACAGATTATGTTTATAGAGAAAGAGCGTAGCTGAATTATTTTTTTTCTCTTGCCCTGGAAAAGATCACCACCTTTAAAAAAAAACCCTTAAATGTCATTTCTTTGCTAAGAAATGGATTGCCAAGCAACTTGGCAGAGCTCTCAGCCCGTGTACCAGGCTGGGCAGTGGGGTCAGGCAGCTTTGGCAGGAGGCACTGCCTGCCCCAGATGGCTGCAGCGCCGCACCGAGCTGGGGCCCAGGTGTCAGCGGAGCACTGAGCACAGCAAAACCACAGCCCTGCTTCATTTCTCCACACAATTCTGCTTTTAAAAGCTCAACCAAAAGGACTCTCAAACCAGGAACTGCTGAATTCTGGGGGGGTTGGAAAGCAAGCCCAGTGAGCAAGAGCAGTGTCGGGCACATCAGGCAGCCTCCTCCTGGTGTGTGGAGCTCATTCCCCATGGAGCTCGTTCCCCCTGGCTCCTTCCCCTCGGCACAGCCCCTTCTCTGGAGCGGCACTCGGGGCTGTTTCTGGGGGAAAAGCCTGGCAGATGCAAGAGTCAAGTGCCAGGAGTTTGGATGCTTTTTCCCCTCTGCACTGCCAGCAGTGGCATCTGGTTGCATGGCTGGCTCCTCGCTCAGCACTCACGGGGGGGCCCTGGCCTGAACTCTGTGAGGGTCTGGTGGGTCAGTCTGTCACTGAACAGGCACCAAAAATCCTCTCTCTCTGCTCACCCTTTCACTCTCAAAGGGGAAGGGGACAAAGGGAGGATTTTGTCTGAACAGACTCCTCATATTCTCTCTGTGCTCTGCCCAGGCCTGGCCTGGCTCAGCGCGCTCTCAGCAGGCCCGTGCTGAGGCAGGACAGTTTAGCATCAAGTTTTCCTAATGAAATTCACCCTGGCTTCAGGTCGGACAGGAATGCGAAGATTGTTGCGTGTCAGGATGGAGACACCCTGCCAGCAGCCAGGGCAGAGATAGGCACAGGGCTGTGTCACGTTTACCTCAGCCTACACATCGTGCACAGGCCGGGCCTGCAGCTTGCTGTTTGCATGACTAACTATGAGCCTTATGTACATTTACACATTCATTTATGCTGCCAGATTTTTGTATATTCACATGGTGCTACATGTTTTCTGGAAACTCAAGTTCCTGAGTGTTTGGGTGTTTGGGATCTCAGCTGTGGAATCCAAAGGCTCATTCAAAACTAGACACCTTATTGGAAACTGTACACAATTGTAAAACAAAAATTAAAAAACAAGAATGGAATCTGCATTTTTTTTCTCCCCTTCACCTCCACCACATCATTTATATAAAGCCTAAACTGCTCTTCGTGGCATGCTAGTCATTCCAACACAGACAGCAAAGCTGGCAGTTCCCATTGATTCCCCTTGCTTTGAAATGTGTAGCCTAAAAGCAAATTTTGACTTCTGCCTTATGAAGAAACAAGAAAAAAAATGTAGTTCCTAACACACATCTGTACTACACTTATTTCCTCCATTTTTTTAATATTACCATTTTTCACTGGATTGATAACTCAGTAATCTCAGAAGCGTCTCTTGAACTGTTTACACTGCTGGGGACCTCCAAGAGCAAATGCAGGGATCATGTTTGAAGTGCAGGAAGCACAGAAGAGCTTGCACTGTAGTGCACGTAGATTCATGTGTGGGAATGATTACCCTCAACTTTTCAGCTCTTTGATGCATTGTGTGAAAGATACCCACAAATCTTAACCAAAAGTTTCCTACATTAAAAGCACAGCCAAGCAGAGGAGCCTGGTCTTCTGGCTGTGGAGTTTTGCCTGAATATATCCCCATGTGAATACCCTGCTTTGAATGATGTAACATGAAAGGATTGTCTGCATTGTGCAGAAATTCTGTTTCCCATTACTCATACTTGTAAATGTATCTGTTCTACAGCTCCCTAAGAAATGAACAAGCCTTAGCATCAGAAATATTCCTAGCACATTTTTAGGCAAAACAGAACCAGCTAGCTGTTCCATGACATTCAGTAATTCTTTCATGCTTTGCAATGCCTCAGAGTCTCAAGATAACATTTGGATGTGTTTATGCAATTTCTGAGATTCCCTACACAGGTACTATTGGGTCTTTTCCCACTCTGACAAGAGTTTTTCCTTGGAAGCCTGATAAACTGCACTGCTGACAGCTACACAGTGGTGGAAACAGGCAGCCAAGTGCCTCAGATGTTGGAACAAGAAAGTGTTCCAGTATTTTTAGCACCTGGGACTCTTGCTTAGCAAACATCCCCACCCCAGCTGTGGTATGGAAAAATTGCAATCTCTGTACATATTCTGCAAAATATAAAAGATGGACATAAAAAATAAAATCAGGATGTAAAAAAAACAGATTAAGAAAAAAGGAATTTTACCAAAGTGTAACTTAGTTCTTAGACTCAGTTTGATCTCTGAGCAGTGTCACCACTGCCTTCACAGGACTGATTTGATTGAGAGATGATGTGGGACTCCCACACGGAACCCAGCTTGGGTGAAAAAACACAACTGTGCATCAAATTTTGTCAAATTCAGTAAAAAGAAAAAAGCCCAAAACAGGGTCCTGCCTGTACATTCACATCTACAATAGAAGCTTTTGCTACTTGAGAACATCCGGCAGAAGGAGGTGATTTTTACATTTTTATACTCACCAAAGTAACACATGCAAGCTTAAGAAAGCTACAATACATACAGAAACTGCCTCATCTTAGACCTGATCTACTTCAAATCCAGCTTTTAAAAAGGATTATAAGGAAGGAGGTATAATGGTAAATCTCCAAATCACTATAGACTATGAAATTCTTCCTAAATGGCTCCTTTGGGCCTTTCTGCTGAGAGAGCTTCCTGCTTCCTCCAGAGAGCTGCAGCTCTCCAGGGTCCCACAGACCTCCCCACTCCTCTCTGACTCCCAAAGCTGGCAGAAATTGGCACAAAGGAAAGATGATGACAAAGATCTTCCCCAACAATGAGGTGGGGGATCAGACATTAGGACTGCAGTGAAGCAATCTTGAAAAATCTAACCACGAGGCAGCAATTTCTACACTTGATGGAAGATTTCAACACTGACTTCACATAAGTAAGGGAAGACAAATCTTTGAGCTCCTTTCCTTTACAAAGGATCTGTATTAAAATCTCTGAGGATGGTAGATCCTCTTTCATAAATATGGGATTTCACTTGCAGTACCTCACATGCACAGGGTTGTGTTTCCTTTTCGTCCTTAGGAAAGTGGGATGGCTGAACCTTTATCATCCTGTTTATCTCACCAATGTTCATTGGTGAAGGGGGAAAAACTCCCCTCATCTCTTGATCAATAAAGCAGCACCTGCTCTTTCCTGCCTGTGAGATTGCTAATTTGGAGCATTCATGATTTCTCCTGCCTGCAACAACTTATCTACTCAGGACACAAAGTTTAAGTATGACATCTGCATTTCTGCCCTGCTCCATCTCACATCAAGCAAAAGCAAAGTCCCCTTCATTCCTGTGCTGTGTGAGCAGGGATAAGCTGCTTTTGTACATAACATCTTCCTTGAATTCATCAAACTAACGAGGAGAAAGGGAAGCCTGAGGCTGCCTCAAGGGGTCCCCCATCAGTTATCACCACACTTGGACACCTTTCTCCTCTCTGCAGACACTCCAGCACCACAGGGCTGAGGGGGAACCTGCACTAGCACTTATCCCCTTCAGCAGCACGGCGTGAGGGTGCTTCCCAGGGAGTCTATCCTGACACACATCCAGTTTGCAGATGGATCCTTCATTCTCCACACCTGAGTCACTGCAGACCTGGGCTGAGCATCTGCCACCTCTGGCAGCACACTGAGGAAGACAGAGGCAGGCTGCAACACACCAAGGGATTTAACAGGGAAAACCCTGAACATATGGACTGGAGGAGAGGCCAGGGAGATCTGCTCTTGCACCAGAAAAGCTGCACATCTCACAGCAAATGGTCATTTATAAAGCTATAGCATATCACAGCAACATGACTAAAATAAGCCTTGGTGACCTCTAAGACTCATCATCATTATGGGTAACATTGGAAGAGTAGAGCTAAAGGACCAAGGAAAGGAAAAAAGCCTAGAGCACCATTCTTCTGGCTATCAAAGCTGATATGCAGCTCTTCCTTCTAATGCAGCAGAGAAGGACAGAATCTGCTTGGTTTGTAGAAGCAAAGGCACCCACAGAGCCTTCAATACATTTAGGTCCAAATGCCATCAAAAAGACATCATTTCTCCCCTGCTGCCCTTGTCAATTTGCACACCATCTTCTAAATTTCTCTACTGGATTCCCTCTTCTGTGTACTTTTCTAAAACTTTTGCGTGCAGCTACTCTCCAGTAGCAGTGGTTTATCATTTAACAGGGGCTGGCAAGCGTTGGGAGCTTGGTTGCTCCACGTTTTCCATGGCAGTTGTGTTTTTATTTTAAGTGGAAGCAGTAAGATCATTCTAACCGGAACATCCACAGTAAAAGGGGGTCACACTAAACATGCCAGACCTGTCTGGGCAGGTCTAATTTAAACACCAGCCTTTTAAGAACGGGACTGTCTTTGAATGAGATTTCTTTGTACTACTGAAGAAAGCACACACCCTTTTCCTGCTGCTTGATTAAACAGCACTTGCCCAATGAATAGATCTTGATCAGGAATAGAAAATGCATGGAGCTGTCCTGGGGAAAATGTGCCATATCCTTTCCCAGACTCACCTGTGGGAAGACATGTACAGCTATATTGAACACACAAGCCTTTCAAATCAGTCGTCTTGCATCCAGACCTCTGCTCTGTCAACTGTCTGTGCCTTTAAAGTATTCCCCTTATGCATCTGAACATCATAAAGCATTCATGGCAGTGGAAGTGTCTCACAGGAAAGCTGTATATTCAGTTTGGCTTTGCCTCTGGAGGGCAAACACCAACCAAGACACGAACTGTTTTGTGGTTGTAGCCCAAAATCCCTCATCACAATCACAGCAGAAGGCCTGAAGTGCACATTTCACTGCTTCTGCAGAAGTGGATCCTCCCTTGCTAAAAATAACCCTGACTTTACTGCAGGATCAGTCATCCTTCGCCTTGTTCCACTGACCCAGAGCCACACACACCAAGGACAGCAAGGCGGGAAAGTGCCAAGGAGGAGCTGGTGTTCACCTGCAAGGTGAATATCAAAATCTTGCACTACTGTGCCTTAATTCTTCCTATTCCAGGGACTTTGGCTTCTACAAATGCACTAAGTTCACGTGACGAAGGCATAAACTCCACAGCATAAATATGTTCTCATTAGATTTCTAGAATAACAAAGGATAACAGAAAATTTCACTCCATCAGAGCAAGAAAATTTGCTGCCTAGAACAGAGAGTTGGATTAACTCTGCTGTCTGCTCCAGTTTTCCTGAGTTATCTTGGGGAAATCATCTATCTCCCATAGAAATGAGCATGAGCTGTCGGGTGTTGCAGATCCCACTAATTTCAAGACTTTGCTGCTTCAACACATTTCATAAGTTCACACCTCAACCCTGTTGCTGTAAAATGGAAAGAACAGCATTTCTTGACCTCACCATGAGGATAAACATGTCCTAGGTTTTAAACAACCTGAGTGTAACATGGACAGCAGAGAGGTCAGGCTGGCCCCCATCCCCAGGGGTGACTCACTTCTAGGAGAAGGTGCTTGCATTCATTTGGAAGGACAACAAGGCATGACTCAATGGATCAAAGCAATTTATCAGTAGTGAAATCAGCACCTAATGTTAAATTCTGAACTCCTTTCTGCCAGTTCATTTGCATATTAGAGCTTCACATGGTTAGTATTAACTGAAACTAGACCCACTCGACAGGCAGAATGGTTAATTATGTGATTATGAAATTTCTGTAGTGGCTCTGGTAAACACTGTCCAAAATGGAAATTATTTTTGCAACAATTTTTTTTTTAAGCATTGTAGTGTATTTGTTCTATTTTTTGAAGGCTTCAAGAGAGAATTTTGGGAGGCACTCCTCCACCATTCTTTCTCCATCCACACACTCAGCTCTCAAGGGGGTAGAGGACAAAGCTTGACCATGCTGTTACAGAGAGGATTTCAACTACTCCTCAAAAATGCATATTGTACTATATAAACATCTGCCTGCCTCTTTGGATGGCAAATAAGGATCATTCTGCGAAGAGAATTCTTTACAGCACTTCATCCAGCTTAGCCCTTGTCTCCTGGTGCTTAGACAAACAGTTTTTGGTTTATGTAAATAGTTGGTGGATCAAATTTCCCTGGCTGCCACACCCAGCCAGCCTGAATCACCCAGGGAAACATAAAGAGAGTCACCTTTTATGTAGTGCTTTTTCACCAAAGCACACAAGAGTTGCTATGTTACCCTTTCCCCACCAGCAAACAGATTTTTCATTCTGAAAGAGCTTTTCTGTGGATCAACCCCCTGCTTAATGCCTGGTAAAGTTTGATTTGGTTAAGAGGAGGAACACTGGGTATGAAACAAAGCAAAATGAATGCTCTAAGTGAGCCTTGACTTCTGGGCTTCCATGTTGTTCCCACCAACGAGTGCTCATGGGTCATCTGCTCTTCCTGCAGCCTCCTCACGTGCCCTGAGTGCAGGACTGCAGGACTGAGGCAGCTGCAAAAGTCATGGAGAAAAACCTGGAGGAGCCCCAGGAGTTCACCTACATGGGCTTGTCAGCTGCCATTAGCTGGGTCTGCTTCCCTGGAGAGATCAGTTCAAGGCAAAGCCAACTGGCTCAAGGGCACTTACCCCTCTCCAGTGAAAAATGATGGATCAGGAAGCAGCCCTGTGGTCCCTCTCCACCCATTCTTGGCTGTCCTGCTCTGCAAAGCCCCCCCACAGTTATTGGGACAGCAAAGCCCAACACATCCCATGTTTGGCCACAGCTCAGCTCTGCCTCCCTCCTCCAGGAGGCAAGAGATCCATCCTTCTCCCTGTCTGAACCTGGAAGGAAACTCTCCTGAGGCTGCTGGTCACTGCTGCAGCCATGCTGGGAGGAGCTGCAGATCTGCTGCTGATGCTTTTTGCTTCAGAAATTGTTTCTAACTCAAACCCTTGTTTTAAGGCTCAGAGCTGAAATAGGGTGGAGCTGAAATGGATTTTTGGATGGTTCTTTTCTCATTGTGATGTCTCAGAAAGCCTCAGCTCTAGTTTTAATAATCTGTCTCCTCTCAGACTGCCACACTTTAGCTACCAGCAAGCAACCCCAGACTGAGACCAGCCAAGAGCTCCCAGAGATCACCACTCTCCATCCCAGTTCCTCTGAACCCCTGCCCACACCCCAGCTGGACCCTTAATCCCACCTTTAGCCCAACCTCTGCCTCACATCTGCGGCAGGAATTTAAAAGGATGCTGAAGAACAAAGCACTGAGGTCTGAATTCTCTATGGAAACCTAAATCTAATCCCTGCTACGTCAGCAGCTCACCTAAACTTTCCAACTATCACACACAAAACAGTCAAAAAGCCAAACCCACCTGCTGGCTTCATTGATGAAACAGGGAAATTGGAGTTGCTGGAGCTACTCCTTCTTCTTGGCCATTAGAAACATGAAATGCTTTGTAAGGGTTTGATTGATTGCTGGAGAACAATTGCATTGTTGGGCCAGCTCACTTCAGAGCAGAGTGTATAGACTGAAATCTTTTCTGTTTGTTTAAACTCTTTATAGAAATTCTTACATAGTTGTGGTTAAACAGTTGTAAATACATGTTCATTTCCAACTGTGTAACTATCTCTGTTCCATCACTCTTCTAAAGCTTTAACTTTGCACAATTCCTCATTTTTTTATATGGTGTAATTACATTGATTTGTCTCAAGACTCTCCGAATTCTTTTACTTCATTAATTTTGTTGCTATATTACTCAGGTTGATTTTGACTGTCACAGTGCTTATTAGCAATGTGGAGAATAAAATGTGATGTGTAAATCACATAAATCACTGCAATGTGTATTTTACTCTTTGTTGAAGGTGCAAGCCACAGCACTTTCAACACAATTTCTAGGATATATCTTGGCACTATTATGCTTTGAAACATTGTGATAACCAGAGAACAAAACTCCTAAACCCCAACAACTTAAAACAAATAAGGGGGAAAAGAGGAAAAAAAAGAAGAAAACCTCTCTGGGTGGATCTTAACTACAGAGCCACTGGTGATCCATGCTGAAGAAACGAGAAGAAATGGTGGGGAAAGAGACGTGTTCACCAGGGGAAGAGTGTAAGGAGAAGGCAGCACCAGGTGGGCAGGGGCCAGGGCCCAGGGCTGCTGGGCAGCTCAGGGCAGAGCTGCTGGAGTGGTGCTCCCTGTGGGAGCTGGCACAGGCTGGAAATTAACTGATGTGATATATAAATCCTCAGCAAAACTGACTGCACACACCCAGCTCAAAAATGTAAGTAAACAATAATTCCTGTCCTTTTTATATCTATTGCTTCAAGCTCGAGCATGCTTTAATCCTTCATTTTATTTGATATCATTTACCTTATCCAGCACATATAAAAGGATATGTTCTCCTTCTTAGACTGCCTTCAACTTTCTATGAAACTGGCTTTAAGTAGGCCAATATTTGTACAGCAGAGAATACCTAAAAGGGGCTCCCCTGTCTAGATAGGCAGAGAAAATTCCCTTTTTAGGCCTTCAGCAGAGGAAAAAAGTACAATATGCTTCGACAGGCACAGTCTGGCTTCAGCCACTTATTTGATATTCCTTGCATGTGTCTCTCATGTCAGAAAACTGAGGACTAGGTGCCAAAAGTCACTCACTTTTCAGATGTGACATGTCTAGAAACACCCCCGTCTTTGAACAGAAACAATCAGGAGCATTTCCCTCTTGTAGAGCTTTCATACACTGTGAGATATACAGGGTTATAAAGTCCCCAGTGCTTCAAACAAGAATAGAGGGGCTGACAGGGAACAGAAAAGTGGTGGAAAATAGGAAAAGTAGTTAAACAAACAAGCCTGGAGAACTGGGTTCTGTGCCTGACTCCACCTCAGGTGCTTTGTTTGGCCTTTGGCAAATCTTTATCTTCTCTGATTCCTTAATGTTTTTATGGAAACTCGCAGTTGAAATTATGTGCTTGTACAAGTTAGAGACCAGCACTGAGAACAGTGAAAGCATCTCTGAGTTACAGAAGAAAGAAAAGCAAGGAATGAAACAATGGGATTGAAGACTGAATGATGAGAAGCCTCAGCTCTTGCTCTCAGTGTCTGACATCGCTCCTTTATCACCAAGTCATCGACAGAAGCCTGGATTGCTTTGCCTCTAAGGGCCTTATTTTCTCTCCCCACCTGCACAGGGAGGATTTCTCATCTGGAGTTTGCATAACTGAGCCTCATCGCAGTCATGGTGTGACACTGCTGAACTGGCACCTCTGCCTCTGTCACGTTATCACCGCCTCATCTCGACATGGCCCTCATCTTCTGCTTCCTGCAGGCTGAGCTGGGACAGTGGACTGCATGTGCTTTAAATGAACATCCCTCCAGTTAACCTCTCACATTGTTCTCCTAGGGAACACCGTGCTGCACTGCAAGGTTCACCTCTGATTGTGATCTTTGCTAGCAATAGTGTTATATATATTCAAATAAAACCTACGTGTACGGCTGCAAGATGCACAGCAGTTGTTTCAAGTACTTTAAGGCCTTTAATAAATTCAAACTTCATAAATATTTTCATGCCCCAGAATGAATTTGTAATATCTGGTTTCTTTCATCACAGCAGTGTTCAAGTTGCTGAAATAGTCTCAATTGCTGACTTTTTTCTCCAGTCTTATTAAACCACAAAAACTTGTGTACACCCAAAAAACCCAATCGCCTGTGGAATGGAAGAAGATTAGACTTCAACCAGCCTACTTGTAGCTGATCTAAAACCCCAGTGCAAGTGACATTGCAGAAAGTTCCACTCTAGCAGAAGTTATCACTGGATTAGTGCTGCACACACAGCTGGGAAAGCTGTGCTGCCTCCTGAGCAGATGCCCTGCAACTTTTATCATTAAATATTCCTGCAAAGGTCCCTGTTTGTAGGGCAGCTCGCCTGCCTTTAAGGGCTTTCCCAAAGAGGATCTTGCCCTTCACACAGGTGAGACAAAGGCATCGGCTGCACACATTTCTGTAACTCTTACACTGATGTGGGGTGAAAAGTCCGGTCCCTGGGAAGGTCTGGGATCCAGGGTTTGAGCTGGACAAGGTCTGGGTGTGGGCACTGGAACCTCCCTGTGCTCGAGGAGATTCATCTCAGCAGCAGGGAGAGCAAACAATTTGCTACGAGAGCACTTTATGCTGTCTAACAATGTTTGTGTGTGTCTGCAGAGATAAAAAAACCACTTTGTGCTGCTGCTGAATGACTTCTTTCTCCCTCCCTATTTGGATTTACTCCAAAGCCAGGATTATAACTGCTCTTTGCTAAGCAACAAATATTAACTATTGCTACTTCATCAAAATCCTGCACCAATAATGCATTTAACCAGTTTATCAGCCAGCAAGATGATATTTTCATATTTGCTAGCCTGGAGCTCCACTAAAATTAAGATCAACTGAGTACAGATATAACAATTATCAATTTTCATTCTTGAATAACAGCTCGAAATTGCCTTCAGGAAAAAAGGAGGGTCCTTTGCTTTGGATAAAAAAAAATAAAAATTTAGATATAAAATTAACGACTTTTTCTTCCTCAGGCTAAACATGTGGTTAAGCTCACCAAAATTATTCAACAGCTTTACAGGCTGCATCCCTATTTGCTTCAGCTTTTAGGTTGATAAATGAATAAGTGAAAAAAAGCTGTCAGGTAGATTACATGGTGCTACCAGCCTGCACTTTTACCTATCCCATGCTGAATTATTTCCTGCAGCCTGCTGAAACTGTACCAAGAGGGGAAGTTTAAAGAACCGCTGAAAAAATTCCTCTAAAATTACCAAGTCTGGTTGGATACCAAACATTTGAATCCAGAGTTCTGTGCACTGTGGGTCACAGTGGAAGATCCTCTGTGTCAAAGCAGTTTAATGCCAATTGAAGAGACAATAGTTGTATCTAAACAACTTGATAAAAAAATAGAAATATTATAATAGTCATTATTATGCTCAGAAAAATTTAAAAGTTTTACCCACATGAAATTACAGGCAAACTCAGACGCAGACAAAAAGTCCTGCAAGTTTCTTTTCTTTTTATGAGCCTGGCATAAATATCAGGAAGATCTGGGGGCTCCATCTTCCCCACTCTCCAAGCAAACAGAACAAATCTTTTACACGCTCTTTGTAAGTCAGCTCCCAAAGGCAAAGAAAACTAACCACTAGAAGAATAAACAAAATCATGGTATTTCCCCTCTGTTCCTGCTACTATCTTTAAAATTGACAAATGCCAGGTGATTGATTGATTGATTAATTTGCAAAATGAGTCTTCTTCTGTCACTGGAGAAAACAACACTGTTGGGTTTTCTGAAATTTATTTTTCTTTTTGAAGGTTTTCCACTGAACATGCCTGACATTGTTTTAGTGGATCCTACCAACCACAGTGAGGCAAACCCATGCAACTGAAATAATGTCATCTCTGGATTGCTTAAAGCTGTACAAAGATTAAAGCAGCCCAGTTCTATCTTGCTCAACCTGCAAAGATTGCAAACTCCTTCTTTAAGGCACGTGTGGTGGGGCATTGCATGGGACTGTGTATCCCAGGAAAAGGTCAAAGGCACTGATATCCTGTTGAGCAACATTTTCTATGACTGAGACAAATGTAGCATCAGATCAAAAGGGAGGAGGCTGAGTAAAGGATCAGCTTGCTATCAATTTGAAGACACAAGAAAGACAAAGAAATTCCATCAGGAAAAATTAACCCACATAGATAAGAGAGAGATGGTGAAACTGCTTCGAGATATGTTGATAAAGCTGCTTTCATCAAAGTGGTAGATTGCCTATAAAATGAAGTCTCTTAGTGAATTTGGACAGCTTTTTTCCCCTCAGTGAAAACATTTCCACATTAAATTGTATCATTTGTAATTTCCAGACTTCAATTTTTCTTCATGGCTTTTTGTTTTGTAACAGATCATCTTTCTGAAGTTTGAATTTTAAACAGCTGAAGTTGAAACAACACCATAAAGCGTTTTAATTACATCAAACTAACTGCTTTCAGGCTTTTTGTTTTTAACTTATAGCAATTTACATTTTCCACTTTTCTGCACAGTCATACCCAGAAACAGCACCTAATTTAATTGTCCTGCTCAGCTTTCCCCACTGCAGCGGTGCATGGGCACTGCAGGCAGGCACAAGCTCTGCTGGCTTGACTTTGTGCCCATGGAACACAGAACCCGACACCTGCAAAGAGCCTGAAGAGGAAAGGAGAGGCTTTCCCACAGGCAGGAATCTGTGCCCTGAGATTTCAGCTTGGCTGCAAACTGAGACTCGTCACGTTGTACAGGTGGGACACAACCAACATGCAAAAACTCAATTTCTTTCTGATATTAAACTCTGGATACTGACAGAAACCCAGGATGTCTTCCACCACAACCCTGTTTGCCTTGGCAGCCACAGCCCAGCCTGGGCTCAGTGGCAGAGAGCAGTTTCCTTCCCCATAATGTGCCAAAGGATTTTCGTGCTGATTAAGCCGCATGGGTGAGATTAATTCCACCGTATTTGAGTAGAAGAATGAGTGGCACCTTCGGGAAGGTTATTCATAAGGGGAGCTGTTAGGCTGAAGCCCAGCAGGGCTTTCCCCCCCTGCTCCACTTGATCAATAGATCAGGGCAGTAATTACAGGCACCATCAACAGCTGCTCGGTGCCATTGAGAGCCACCGTCCTGCTGGGCACGGAACCGGCTCTGGGATTGCAATTAACACAAGGGCCCTGCCAGAGCAACCAGCTACGAGCCACTCAGAAAGGTTTCATTTGCACAGCCTCAAAGACAAGATGCAGTAAAACAATAGTGTACTTGGTAAAAAAATTAATTGGGAATCTCTCTTGAAGGAGAACAATATTGCCTTCGTTTATTCCTGCTGGGAGTTTGCAGAAGTTTGGTGGTGGCGACAACATTAAGGAATTGTCTGGATAAAACTCCAAGTCTTTACACCTGTTATGGGATACCTGACATAACAAGAGGTTCAGGTAGTAACTAATCCATGATTCCTCCCTTTGCTGGGGCAAAGCTGGCTTATTCTGCCACAGCCAGAGGTGTGCACCCCACCTCCATCCCCAATTTCAGCAGGAATCAGTCAACCAAATGTTCAGCCCCAATGAACACCTCAACCATGGGAGATCAGTGCAAAACAGCTACAACTCAGTCTACAAAGGACAGCCTTTCCACAACAGCAATTTTCCAGGAACTTTCAAACATTTATTTTGTCCCCAAGTCTTCTGTGTCTGGAGACACAGACACGCTCAAGCTTTTGTAGGTTAATATAAACGGTGCATGGAGCTGAACACAGCATTAGGATATTCAGGCCCCTCTAGCTAACCTGCAAATGGAGAGGAAGTTCAGGATCACTGGAACATAATTGTGGAGTTGGGGGAGCCAGCCCAACATTTGACTTTTCCCTTGGTTCAGATTTCCCTGCATATAGAAAGAGTGGGTGGATAAGGCAAGACATGCAGTACTTATATATCAGCTGATGTCACATCTGAATGCAATTCTAGATTTACTATTGCAGCTCTTCCTTCATCTAGGCAATAACTACCTGCCTGCTAAAAGGCATCAGATTCTTTTATTGTTAAAATGAAACCGGACCTGGTACCCTGGGGCAACTGATTTCAATCTCCAAGTTCATATGGTTTTTCTTGCTGACAAGACTGGTTTGAAGAGGAGCCAAAATGCCAGCAGCAGTTGCCCTTGCTAAGGAGAACCTTGAAAGACATTGTGAGGGCTCTTAATGGAGCACACACACTCAGTTTTTTGCAATAAATCCTAAATTATAATCAGTTCCCCCAATGCTGCACATGGGATGAGGAGGGCACAGGAGGCAGTTTGTGCCCTGCTGTGGAGGAGAGAAGAAATCCTGAGTTTGCAGGACATCAGCCTCCCAAGTCAGGTGTTGCACTGAGCTGCCAACATCCCTCAAGTGCAGGAGCTACTGACTGATCATCTAGAGGTGCAAAGACCAGATTTTCATGTGGTCTTAGGGCTCTTGCACAAAAGCAATACAAATTCATGCATTTTGCTTGTGGATTGTAGTTTTTCAAATATCAGGCCTGAAGCTTTTGGGATAAAAAGCATCCAGGAAAGTCACCGATCCTAAAGGGACAGAAAAGCTGGAAATTGTGTTATTCAAGATTTTTAGGCCATTTCAGAGTAAGGGTGTTGCACTGATGGTGTTCCTAGAGCTGTTTCAACACACTTCTCCATTGCCATGCTCTAATAACACAAACTCTGCTGTGGTTTATGCACAGTTACAAATTTTCCAGATACCAGACATGATCCAGGAGGAGCATCCCCCTTTCCTCACCTCCTCTGCTTTCCCTTCATTCCATGGCACTGTTCTCTGTGAGTCTCTACAGTTTTCATAAAGAAACTTCATACCATGCTTACCATAAATCAGACTTATATTCCAGCTCTGCTTTCTCCTCAAGGAGGACTGCAGTTATTAAAATTATTTTTTGTTTCCTTACTACCAAACCACTGCATTTGCAGCGCTTTCTAGGCAGGGGTTTACTATGGTTTGTCTGTGCTAAGCAGTTGCTCTGAATAATTGCACCAAACAGTTCCAGTTTTTCTGGACCTGCTGCATTTTTCTACATTTTGCAAACACTTTAGAAGGGAAAAAAAAAAAAAGAAAAAGCAAAGTAAGGGCACTGTTGAAACTCTAGGGCTGCTGGGCAGCTCCAGGAGCTCTGGGCCCATGGCAGCTCTGGGTGATTGTCTCTGTCCAGCCCAACATGCTTCACACATGTCCCCTTCTGCTGGGGACAGGGACTCTCAGAGATGTGACTTCCTTGGCAATTCCATCTATCTTGGCTCCAGGGTGGAAGCACCTTTAAGGAAACATAAGCAAAGAAGACTCCATGGTTTTCATTCCCAAACTCTGCTCTGTCAGTGCTGCTTTTCTTAGGAGAGCAAAAGTCTGCTCTGCTCTTCCTGGCCAAACAGCCCCAAGGGCTCTCCAGAAGCTCCTTGAGAAGTTGCTGCTCCCCAGTCACAACTGGAGAGAAATCCTGAGCCAAAGCTAGGCAGGCATATTCCTTGAAAGTTCCCATATTCATTTCCAGGGCTCAGTAAAAGAGCTAATTTATTATTACTTTTGCCTTTAAAATAGGCTATCATTTTTGACACTGAAGCTCTGATCTAACAAAATCTCATCAATTGATAAAAATAGCTATTTAGAAGTCAATGATATAAAAAAAGGGATCAAACCAAAAGGCAAATCACCCTTACCCCCAGATGTGCCACAGCTGGAGAAAAAGTCTTGGATGTGATAATTTCAAAGTTACAGGTTTTGGTTCTTGATTTTAATTTGTACCTCTTTTGTACTCATATGCCTGTTCTTACTGAAATTCATAGATATTTGCACTCTACTGTTCTATAAATGAGAGAAAAATCAGATTGCTAGATTCAGAAATATAATACAATCTGTTCCAGCCCACCACATCACTTTCCCTGGTAACCCCATTGCCAAACAAACTTCCTTAGAGCTCAGCCTCTGGAATATCTGCCCACAAGTCAGCACAAACCAGGGGTTTAGTCCTCCTAACTCACCACAGAGTCTCTTTTCCCCTTTCTCTGTAAGAACCTGGGGGTGAAAAGCACTGCTAAAAACACTGTGGGATTCCCAGAGAAAAGACAATTCCCATTTCCAGAGCATTTGGATCTGCATGTAAATAGTCTGTTAATAGAGAGCCACAGATGGCTCTTAACTCAGCAGCAGAATAAATATAGCAAGTTTTATTTGATCTGATCTGAGGTAGTTGATGAAGCCATTTGTTTACAAGTATTTTTTAAACAAGATCATATGCAGTGCCCAGAGCATTGTCTGGGTGCTCTTTTATTACAGTTTGTAAAACTCCAAATAAAAACGGGAGGCGAGCCCATCATTCTCTGGAGTTTTGCCTGTGCAGCAGTAGGGTTCTGGGCACATCACTAAGCATTCAAAATAAATTCAAAATAAAGCAGAAAGAATCAAAATAGCAGATTTTCACAGCTGTGAATTTGCACTTGTGCTCATCCCCACACAAAGATGACACAGCTTGCACATGGTTTTTACTACTGCTGTTCACATAGCTGAGGGTAAAGTAACAAATGGGAAACTGAGGATGCACTGGGGGTTTGCAGTTTGGAGTAGCCTTACACTGTTACACCCACTTTTCTCTAGAACATTAAAGTGCTATCAAATAATATCAGTTGTATACATGCTGGCCCCCTACTGCTCTTATTTATTTCTCTCCCCAGAACAGGTTTGTAAATCTGTAACAGAACATTTTAAAAGAGGCAGGAGAGCATCAGCGAGCATAAAGGCTTCTTTCTCACAGCACTCAAAATCCATGTGGAATTTATTTACAGCTCTGACCTGTGAATTCCTCCCTCATTTCTCTGATACTTGCTCTGTTTGAGTCACATGGGAGCAGAGTCTCCCTCATGGTCCTGCTGTGCCAGCCCCGTGTGCACACCCACAGTCGCTCTTGCCACCAGGAGCTGTCACCACCACACTCAGCCACTGCCCCAGGGCGTGGTGGAACTATTCTGCTTGTGCCAGAGGCAGCCAGAGCAGACACAGAGCAAATTGTGTACCCTCCAATCCAAAACACAACACCCACAGCAGCAGGAGGAGCAAGAGGGTGAGGAACCCATCTGAACTGCGCTGGTGTTTGGATATTGGTCCATGTGCTCCTCAGAAGATTAAAGCAGAGAGGAAATACAACCTCTGGCACAGGCAGACTTGCAAAAACAGCCCTCCTTCCCTACCATGTGCAGCCTTTCAATCCAAACTAGGCACATCTGGGCAGACAACTCAAAGACCTGCACAGAGCTCACTCTGGATGGGACTTTGTGCACTGGAGAAAATTGTGCAAGCAACGAAGGAACCAGCTCAGGGCAGCTGGAGGGGACACAGTCACAGCAGCCTCAGACTGAGCAGCTCAGCTCTGCACTTCTGGCGTCTGGAATAGGCAACACAGCTCTGCTCCCTCCCTCAGTGGCACTGAGGTTTTCTTCTGAGCAGGGCAACAAAGCTCCCTCCCAGCCTCTGTGCAGGATATTCCAGGCTCATCCAGACCCTTCTTTCCCATTCCTTTCTGGATGAGGACAGGATAGGAGGAGAGTAGATGAGCCAGCCCACCTCTGACTGGTGTGTCTGGCTTGTTTTCGTTCTGATTTCATATAAAAGCCAGGCTGGGATGCACATGGGAGCTCCCATTGCTGCCTCAACATCATTTCAATCTCCTGACCAGGTTAAACTCACTCAGAGAGAAAAGCAAAGTGCAATCTCACACTTCAAAAGGCATCAAAAAATCAGCAGGGAGAGGGACACCTGACAAATGTTCAATCACTAGAGAGCATCAGTTCCCTCAGTCAGAAACCTTGCACTTTCTCCAAGGCTAAAGCCCATCAGCCACAGGCCCCCCGTAAAAGCCAAGCTCCTTAAGAGGCATGGAGATACCTGTATTTAGAAAGGAAAATAAAGTTTCCTTAAAATCTCCTTTCTGGCTCCAGTATTGATCTAGAGAAAAACACATGAAAATGGAAGCAGGAAAATACCGAGATTTTCATGCTGCACCCTCTGCAGCTTTAAAAAAATAATGGTGTAAAAGATATTTATCCTCTTCTTAAGACCATGAAAATTCAATTAAGTTTAGAAGGAGGAAATATTCCTCCCTTTAGAACTAAGCTAGAAGCAGGGTAGAAGATCCCAATCAGTAACATTAATATGAGCTCAAGTCCATCCCAAGTGTCCTGACCTTAGTGCTGCCCACTCACTCCTGTTCTTCACTGCCTTGAAAGAACACCTGAAGCCATGGCTTGGCCTCTTTGCCACCTACAGCTCTGCCCTCAGTGCACCTTGGGGACATTGTCCTTCAGAGGAGAGGACATCTCAGAGCCATCTGTCCCCACTTTCCCCTGGCAGCTCCAAACCCACGGGTGCAGCACCCCACGCTCTGCTCCTCGGTGTCCTTGGTGCTGTGACATTGGCAGCTGCATTTCAGATGCCCCTGGGGACAGACGTCCTCTCCCAGCAAGAGAAATTGGAAGTGGCATGCCGAGAATGATTGACACCACATGTAAGTTCTTATTCTGTCAAAGCCTTGCAACCTTGTTAGCTGTCAAACCCGACCATCCTGCCATTGCTTTGCCACAATCCTACATGATGCCCAATGTCTACCAGAATTTTCAGCTGCCCACCACACTCACAAATTCCTTTCCCAGGATTGTACATATACCTTCTGCATAGCCTACAGTCATGCAGGCTTATGAAAGTTCATTTGCTTCACAGATGGTGCTGTTAAAAAATATTTTTGCTTGCTGGACTTGGAGGAGAGGAAGCTCTCTTAAATTGAAGGCGTTTTTAAATAAATAAAAAAAATCTGAGGCAAAACTTGCTCATGTACTACCAAAATATGCTTTCAATGGGCAGGACTGAGGGGGAAATAAAAGCCATTAAAAATAGGATTTCAAATCCTCCCTTTGCAGCATTCAAAGTTTAACCTATACAGGAACTGCCAGAGCAGTTCAGCTGCTGATGAAAACAGTCCTGGATCCCTCTACCCACACAGCCCAGCCCTGGCTACACAGAAAGACACTTTGCAGTACTGCCATGTACACAAAGCTGAAAACTCTGCTCAGTTTTTGTATTCCAGATTGTCAGAAAATGATACAAAAAAAGACCAACAAAGAGAAATGACACCTGTCTTGTCAATAAGCACCTTCCTGCTTGTTCAGTTTTGTACCATGTCATCAAGAAATTAATTTCAATTGTTTCAAACCAGAGAGTTTTTAAACATACAGAGATTTTTCTAAAACAATGAAAATATGGGATGAGCCTCTTCCTTCAGATCTGAGTATCTGCCCAGGCATTAAAATGCTGAACAACTCAAAACAAGATTTTAAATGCTGTGCACTTGAAAGCTCGGTGTTCTACACTTATTTAGACCTTGGTAACCCATCCATTTTGATGGTAACTCTTAATATTTGTTTAACTACGATTCATTTTATATAAAGAAAAAATAAATCAAATAACTCCAACTCCCATTCTCTTTCGTGCAATTTTCTATTAGATCCTGAAAATTTCACTTCAAGAAAATTCATCACCTTTAGACTTCTGCAACCACTTTTAATCCCTTTGTAGGAATTCACAAATACTATGAATTTTGACCAGAAGGAGGAAAAATAAAAATCAAGGCAACACAACGGTGAGACCTTATTTCAGCTCCTTGTAAGGGTCAACAGAAAGACTCCAAATCAGGAAGAATCAGCTGAATCCTCAATTTGTTCTCAGGTCTGCAAAGTTCAAAGAAATATTTCACACCCCACATGCCCTTTATGGCTTTTCCTTATGAAATTTGGTTTAGGTTGGGGTAGAAGATGGAGAACAGAGCCTTGGACATGATGGATTAGGCTCTCTCCAGTGCCTGCCCACCAGGCTGTCACTCCAGGCTGGCTCCTGTGTGACAGGAGGGAGCTGTGCCTGTTCCGTGCCTGCTGATCCCTAAACATTGTGCAAAGCCCAGGGGTGTCTCCATGCAGGGATCAGCAGGAGGATTGCACAAGTTTAAGGGACTGCATTGCTCAGCCTGGGACAGCTCACCCAGATGCAGGATGAGCTGCATGTGGGCTGCCTTCCAGGAGCTGCCAGCAGGATGGAGAGATACCATGGGCTAGGAGGGATGGAGATACCATGGGCTTGGAGGGATGGAGATACCATGGGCTTGGAGGGATGGAGATACCATGGGCTTGGAGGGATGGAGATACCATGGGCTTGGAGGGATGGAGATACCATGGGCTTGGAGGGATGGAGATACCATGGGCTTGGAGGGATAGAGAGATACCATGGGCTTGGAGGGATGGAGATACCATGGGTTGGAGGGATGGAGATACCATGGGTTGGAGGGATGGAGATACCATGTGCTGGTGACTTTCCCCCACACCCCTCTCACACCCACCCAGGGCAGCAGAGGAAAACAAACCAAGCTGGCACACCACGATTTAGGGCTTGGAGTGCCTTGGGACCAAAGGAGCAATTCCTGCAGAATCCAAGGGTGTTTGGCAGGAAATGTTGCAAACTTGAGCAGCATTCTCTGCCCTTTGAGAAGTGAATCACTTGAGATATCTCAGCACAGAACTGCACACTGACAAACCAGCTCAGGGGGCACAAACAATTCAAATACAGTCCATGGTTCTCCTTGCAGGAAGGCCAGGCTGGAATTCTGCAGTTAAATCATCTGCATCTCTGCCTGGGACCACTCAAGGTACAGCCAGAACTGAGGGTTCTCTTCTTCCTGAGCCATTGTTGCAAAGATCCACATTTTTTTGTTTTTTAAGTGGTATTAATTCTATCAGAAAACCAAAAATAACAAAGTGAAAGCAAAAGTCTTATCATTAGCAAAGGATTTAATTAGAAAAACACCTACAAGTCAAGGCAGGAACTGCACCTTGCTTTGCCTTTGGAACGCAGTTTGTGCCTCCCCAGCCTCACCACAGTGCAAATATTCAGCTATTTGTTGAAAGGGGGGGGAAAATATGTTCTCTGCTTGCATAATCTGTACTCCTGAAGCTTGGAGATGCTTGAATTAACACATTCTTGAATTTTAAAAAGCTTGAGTGAGGAAATTCAGCCCACCACTACTTGAGGATTTATTTTGTCCCCATGGGACCTCACTGCTCCGAGAAGACAGCTCTTGTGGAACAGGAATCCTCCCCGTACCTGAGAATGTGGCAAATAAAACATTGGCAAAACAGACTTCAGCAGATTGATCTTCACTACACCTTGATAAGATGAGCTCTTCTTGGATCTTCTGGGGTTTGGGTTTCTTTTTCCTGTTGGTATTCTGGGGTCTTTTATTTTTTTCCCTAGAGTAGTTGGAATATGAAGAAAAGACCTCAAAATTTTCAAGGATTAGCTACTTCTGCTGGAAACACCCAAATCCCATTTTACTCAAAAGCACATTCATTATTTTTATGCCGTGGAATATATCCAGTGAGTAATTCCTAAGGCTTCACCTCAGAGCCATGGCTGCACAATAATTCCCAAGTGAGGAGCCAAGAACTCAAGTGAGGCAGCCAGAAGCAAATTTTTCTGGATTAAACAAGAAGAGCAGATAGGTGGTATGGGAAATTCATCCTAATCCCACTGAAATCATGAGCCATGGAACATTTGGCCAGAAATTTTTCCCCAGCTCTCATAGTGGCAAGTGTTAAGTGGACCAAGACACGTATGTCTTACAAATTGATCTCCCCAACAGATAAACCAGGGATCCACATTCAGTTATTGACAAAATATGTGATTTATCATTTGCAGTCACCTGACACCAGAAATTCTGAGGTTTTACCAGTAATTCTTCCTCCTACATCCATTTCAAGTTCCAACATGAAGTAGTCTAAATTAGTTGGTACCGCCACCCCTAAAAATTACAAGGGCATCACCAGCTTTGTAATTTTGGAAAGTTAAATTTCTCCACAGAAAGTGGAGAATCTCTTTTCAAGAGATTTCTGAGTTTACCCATTTCAGGATCAAATTGGGGTCACTTGCAGGACAGGAATAGCCCCACCTGCAAGCAGAATGCTCCAGGTTGCCCTACTTGTGTGAAGCAGGAAACCAAATCCCAATTTCCCCACTCTCCCAATTAACTTTTTCCATGGTGGCTGGGCCTTCCCTCGCCCAGCTGTTTGCAGCAAATATTTGCTGAGAAGGGATGGCTGGCTTTGCAAAACTCCAATTTTATTCCCTCTGTTCCCACCCAATGAGCAACATTGTCCTGAATTAAAGCAAAAACTTGCTGTGGGGTTTTTTAGAGGAAAATCATCCCCTTCTCTCCTTCAACATGTTCAGGAGAAATGCTACAAGTTCTCTTTTGGCTTTCAATCAAAAGCCCTTTTTTGGGACCAAAACAAGCAGGTATTTTTTTTCTCCTGTGAGTGTAGGCATCCTTCCTCCAGTTTTAGAAGAGGGAGGAAAAGGTGATGTTGCATTCTTCTAAAACCAAAACAAACCCAAGGAGAACAACAGAACATGGGGTTGTACTGCAATGTGTTACATCAGCCAGAAACACAGAACAGACTGAGATCCTTTTCCTTAGTATTTTCAGGACAAGAAACCTTGGTGTGCAAAGCTTCCCTTGCAGTGCCTGCCCGAGGCTGAAATCACTGTTCAATCCTTCCTGGCCTCTCCCAGCAGAGCCACAGCCACGGGATGCTGAACGCTTGGAGGCTCCATCAGTGCAGTGCAGGTGGAATCACCCCTGCCCAAGAGTTTAACAATTCTCTTTGCTCTCACCAGCCAGTATAATTGATAAAACTCTTCCTGCTCTCTGCATTTTCCCCAGATCATGACAGGTGAGCTGCAGAAAACAGCACCTTCAAGGAAGGAAAACCCTAAATAGTTCATTCTCCTGTGGCAGGCCAAGATCTCCCCTCTCCTGGCCTGTTGGATTGCTCCAGGTTACACTTCCAGCCAAACACAGCAAAATAAACCTCAATTTTCTCCACTATGCTGCCCTCCATTAGGGAGAATTTTAACAATTTGCTGGTAAATCCAACTCTGAAGAGTTGTAGTGATGACTAATCACCAACAGACATGTAGTCACAGCTGCTCAGATATTTATTTCTTGTCTAAACCCAACTCTAAATACTTAAGCACCTTAATAGAAGGAGAATAATAAATACAGTCCAAATATAGGCAGCAATCCAACAGAGCCATCACAGGTCTCTTAAATCCCCCATCTTTCAACAAGCTTCCTGCAACAGCTCTCACCATTGTATAACAAGAATGTAGCAGAAAGGCAGAGTAGGAAGGACTAGCATAGTTGCCATATTTACCGCTTTCACCTACTTCTTTATTTTTTTTTTAACTCAGCACATTCAGGTTTGTCTCAGATTCTTTCCCTGTGCACAGCAATCACCTCCATCTCCTGTAACAGACAGAGATAAATCAGTCCCAGGCTGCTGGACAGGAGGGGGAAGGGAAACTTTACTGGTGATCTGAGCTTTGGTTTTGTCTCACCTTGAAGAGAAGGAGAATCCCAGGGTTAGGACAGACAGACTGGGGGAAGGGAAACTTTACTGGTGATCTGAGCTTTGGTTTTGTCTCACCTTGAAGGAGAGGAGAATCCCCAGGGTTAGGAGACACTGGGCCAGAGCCCAGCCACTGTGCTCCATGTGAGCAAAAACTCTTGGAGCCAAGTGCTGGCCCAGGGAACAGCCAGGACAGGCACCTGGGCTTCCCATGGCCAAGGGAATCACAACAGAGTCAGAAGCAAATACCTGAGACACAGCTGCTGCTCAGGAGCTGGGGACTGATTGGTGCAGTGACTGCTGCTTCAAGGACAACCCCGAGCATCAAAACTAAAGCTGGATTGTACATCCTGGGAATCCATGAATCACCCACAGGGGAAGGAAAGCAAAGCATCTATTTTTAAGCTACATTTTGATGCGTCTTAGAGGCTCTCCCCATATAGTTAGTTTGACTTTTTCTGCGATGAAATGTATAAACTTTTATGTAAAAAATTTTAGAAAGTCAGGTGATTACAGCTTTACAAAGACTAAAATCTCTAAAATATTGACCTCCCAGTAAAAATCAAAAGCTTGTCAACTTTATCTCATACACTTTTTCCTGCTTACGTTGAGCTTGCAAAGAACGAACAACAGAAACTAAATTATTTTGTCTCAATAACAATATACAAGCAGCAACTCAAATGAGTATCAGTGCTTTGAGTTTTTCTTCATGAGGGTATGGAATCTTAAAATGCAGAGCAGCACTTCAGGAACATTTACAAACTTTGGGGGAAAATTTAAAAAAGGCTCGTACCTGCCACTATACACACATTTAGATTTCATTTCGAAGTTAGGTATGATCTCAATCTGCCTTTCAGAGTTTTCCCCTTCTTCAATTTACTTTAATAGACAAAACTCCTCATTCTTGACCTGGCCTCTGTCATAAAGGTTGGTCTTTTCCCTCAGACACACAGAGAAGGTAAATCCTGCTCTTGCAGTCCATCAAATGAGTTTCTGTCTCCACTAACCTGTAATTGAGGTTGTAACAGATGGCTTTGCATTTTGCAAGACCAAAGGTTGTGCAAGAGCAGCAGCTTTATTTAAAGGGACAGATTTGTCAGAGCAAAGAGTGAGGCAGGAGTTTGTGGGAGATAAAAAAGAATTTCTGGCTTTGAAGGGAGACTCAGAGGAACAGCACTTAAAGGCTCATCTGCCTGTGCCTTCTCCATTCTTATTAGTGGAAATAAAACATCCAGCAGCTTTGTGTGATTAAGGACTTCCACCTTCTCCTGCAATATTGCCAGCATCTCTGCTGCCAGTGCCACGGGCTTTATTGCACCGAGGTCAGGCAGAAAGGCTGCACAAGCACGCGAGGTGAGACTGCTCCAACAGTTCCAAACCTCAGCCAGGAGAAGCAACATTTTGTGGGAGATGCGGCCTTGGCTTGTGATGCCAATTCTTTGTGCAGCACCACAAAAGCAGGAGCAGAACATTTGGAGTCAAAGCATCAGGAGGGCTCAGCAGGAGCTCCAGAAATCACCGCTGGTCTGGTACAAAAGAGTCTGTGGGTCACAGAGCTCCTCCAAACCAACCCTGGTGCTTTCCAGAGGGATTTCAGCTGGCAGCAGGCTCCAACCCAGCTTTATTGGGATCACACCCAGCAATTTGTCTGGGGACAGCTTCCGGAGCCAGGCACTTGCCAAGGTTTTGTTTGTTTGGTAACAGGGATGGATGGGGAAGAGTCCCAATGGCCCTGAGAGAGGTTATTTCAGTGCTGCACCTGGGCACGTCCCAGAGCAGCTCCTCGTTTCTTCTCCCTGTTGTACACACATCCCTCCTTTTAAGCCTGTCAAGTGAGTCCAGCCCCCCGGGCAGAAGGGTGGGACCTTCCAACTTCCTGGCTTGCCATGGTCTGTTTATCAGATCTAATGAAGACATTTATGGGTTGATGGTCTGACAGATGCTCGATTTTCTGACTGGATAAGGAAGTCAAACTGTTATATAAGAAGCCCATAAGTACCGTTCATTCCTAAAGCAATAAAACACTGCTGCGTTTCCAAGTTAATTGGCACAAGCAAGCCAGTTTGCTGCGAGTGTATTTAATCAAATTTAATCTGTAGTTAGGGGCTTCTGTAGCACCCTGCACTATCCTGTCAAGCATCTAGAACACTGGTGATTGCTTTTGAAATGCTCTGTTTTCTGCAGCTCTAGCCAGGATCAAAACACACTGCTAACACAGCAGAACAGTCCTGGAGACATTCACACCTCTCATCGCTTGCAAACGTGGTGAGGTTAACACAGAGATTTGCCCACAAGTTAAAGTTCAGAAGGTTGTTCCTCTCCTTTACCCAGAACATTTGGATATTCTTAAAAGTTCTGAAAAGAGTTAAAGATTTCCCTATTAGAAAAATCCACCCTCTAAAAAGGTTTTTCTCAGCACGGGTTGTGCCGAGATGTTTACTGGAGGCACCACTTTGCCATCCAGCATATATTAAATTCAGGAGTGTTTTGTGCTGAAGCACCAAGGCTTGATGGGGCACGTTTGGTGTGCTTGTTACAGGGAGCCTCTGCAGCGTGCAAGGCATGAGACCAAAGGCTATGTCCCATTGGCTGCCTGAGTCATTTATTAATGGCCCCATTAAACATTCCCTCAAGCTTTCAGTTGCAGTTATCCAGTTAACTTTCAAAATATTTTTTTTCATTTGACTTATGCTTCCATTGCTGAGGAGTTTCTTAGGGAGTCCCAGCGAGGCACTCAGGGGTGGCTTCTGAAAAGCCCTAAGCCCAGGGCCTTGGTGTGGAGGTGTCACAATTCCAGCTTGGGGCTGGAGGCTCTTGCCATGGGCTCTCCTGCCTTCCATCCCCAACCCATGTAAACACAGGGTGTGCATCAGGCAAGGCAGAGCTTGGCCACCTCCCTCCTTCCAGAGCTCCAAAATCCCTCCCTTCAAAGACCAAGGAGCCTCCTTCTCTCATGCTTAGCACCAGCATTTACACACAGCAGGAATAAGACATTATTACTACTACTGCTACTACTATTATTATTATTATTATTATTATTATTATTATTATTGCTTTGAGTGTGCAGGAAACAACAGCTCAGGAGTAATTCACCTTTCTTGCTGCCGTGCTGCTGTGAGATGCACAAAAAAAGCCACACAAACTCCATGTCAACCTTCAAGAGCCACTTTCCCCTCCCAGAACCTGTCCATCCTCCCTGCCACTGGATTAATTGCATTCAGCAGACAGAATTAATATCAGTACTGAGCTCGGTGCTACCTCGGGAGAGAAATGCAACCACTCGGAAGTGACAGAATAAAGGGAAAACTCAGCCCCCCAAATCACTCCCCCATCATTTACCCTGTTGCTGCTGCATTAGGAAATGCCAGGCTGCATCTTTAAGAGCAGACCTGTCTCCGCAGCAAGAGCACAGAAAGCTGGCAGTTGAGAGAGCAGAACGGATGACAGTTTTTGGCAGCGGTTTCAGCTGTCTTGTTGGGTTTTTCAGATTAATCAGCCCCCTTGGAACACTGAACAGATCATCAGGACAATCCCTCAATCCAAGACCTTTTGCAGTGGAAAATAAAAAAAAAAAAGTCATAAACTGGGACAGCAGCATAACAGAGGCAGCATTCTGGAAGGGACTCGTGGCTCTGAGAAAGGTCCTTATCAAGACAGTGTCTAAAGCCAATGGCATTTCTGCACCATCACCCTCTGCGTATGCTCACACATGGTGGGGGATTTTCCAGTGTGATTTTTCAGGAAGTCACAGACTGAAAAAAATCTTCTCTCCATGCTCCCCATCCTCACCATTTCAAGCTCTGTTAAATACATTCTGTTAGATGCCAAAAATATTGACTGTTTTCTTTATGTGAGAACCCTCCCATCCACAATATCTAAGACTATGTGCACAGGCCCAACAAATTTTATTTGAAACTCTGAGGATCAATAGGAGACAAAAAATCAAGAACCTTGATTTTCTTAAAGATTCTTTAGCAACAATAAATTTTCAGAATCTTAGTTTTTCCACATGAATTCTGAATTCAAGGCTCTTCTGTGCCTAACCAATCTTTTCTTGTTGCCCTTCCTGGCAAAAATAGAATTCCATAGTGTGAGAACAGAAGATTTATTATATCAATTTAACCACTTAATAATCTGGTATAGCTCTGTATAGCACCTCACAGTGCTGGCCCTCAGCATTTGGAATTTAGGAAAGAAAGAAGCAATTTTGCTAAGGAGTTCGCTTTTCCTCCATTACACAGCAAACTACCAATTTGCTGTTATGCAAGTTTCTGCTCACCCTGAAGTGTGCTCTGCTTTCATCTTGCTGAAGGTAGCCAGCTTGGAGGAGCCAAAACTCAAATTAGATTAATCCATCGTGCTCTTGACCTAAAGGCAGAGCTCCCTGTGCCGATCTCCTCGGCTTTCAGCAAGGATTTGGGATCATCTGTCAGGATGTAACACTTCACGTTATCCCTGCATCTCTCTGGGGCTCCCACTCGCACATCACACAGCTGGGCACAGCTGGGCACAGCTGGGATGTGACAGCCAGGACAGCTCCAGCAGGCTCTGCCCTGCCCACCGTGCACCGGCATGGGACCAGGGCACTCAGGGCAAGCCCCTCTCAAACCAGCCTGGCACAAACCCAGAGCTCATCACCCCTAAAACCAGAGCCCCGAGCTCGGCTGTGTGTGTGATCTCACTGGGACAAAGGGGCCGTTTCCAGAGGGAATGGGCACAGCTGATGGGCCAGCACTGCCAAAGCGTCCCTCAGGCTCCTGTGGTGTGCCTGTGACTTCAGTGCTGCCTCCAGCCCCATCCCCTCATGCCCTGGCACGGCCCAGCCCTGGCACAGCCTGGCCCTGGCACAGCCTGGCCCTGGCGCAGCCTGGCCCTGGCACAGCCTGGCCCTGGCACAGCCTGGTCCTCGCATGGCCCAGCCCTGGCATGGCCCAGCCCTGGCACGGCCTGGCCCTCGCACGGCCCGGCCCTGGCACGGCCTGGCCCTCGCACGGCCCAGCCCTGGCACGGCCCAGCCCTGGCACGGCCCAGCCCTGGCACAGCTTGGCCCTCGCACAGCCCAGCCCTGGCATGGCCCGGCCCTGGCACGGCCCAGCCCTGGCACGGCCCGGCCCTGGCATGGCCCGGCCCTGGCATGGCCCAGCCTCTGTCCCTGAGCTTGGTCCCCGTTCAGCTCCTGCCTCTGCCCCGTGTTTTATTGCCGGTGCCCGGGTGGGTGAGGAGCTGTGCCCGAGCAGGAAGGGGCTGCAAACAGGATGTGCCAGGGTTACAAACACTGGCACGGAGAGGTTCTCATCACAGCATTTAGCAGGGACAGGGATGTTCTTATCACAAGCAGTTCTTGCAGCCGTAGCCCTGAGAAATCCCAGCAGAGAGGAAGAGATGACTCGAGTCTTGTGCAGACACTTTACACATCCAGACATTCTTGCATATGAGAATTTACCGCGTATAAAAAATGACCTCTGACTTTTTGTGCCTCTCTTCTACACTGTCATAAACAAGAATATAATTTCAAGAGATGCTGTCAACTTATATTTAGCCTAGTTTTTTTTATATTGTTTAAAAATAAAAGCCTTCTGTAAAGCGTAAGATGAACAGAATAAAAAAAAACAATTCTTTGAAACAAAACAAAAAATTGTGTTGTTGCTTTTCAAACCCTTACCCTGTAGCACTGAAAACTTGGAATTGTCCACAAATGAATATGAGACTGACATGATATTTATTATCCAAGCTTAAAATAGCACAGAACAAACAGAATACAAATCATGGCAAGTAAAAATTAATTTAAAAATTCAATTTAATAACCTAACAGTTCAGGGGCAATATGTGGTTTATATTGGCAGTGGCCTTTTAATCTTGCAAATCATATAATTAAGAAAACTTAATTAGTAAAAGCAGTGTTTGAATATTAGAGCTGTGAAAATATCTCTGAAAAAATGGCAAGTATTGGCTTGAACTTTTTGTAAGCCTCAGTTCTGTGTCTGCATGCACTCCTATGAATATAAATAAAAGGCAGGCATAAATAAATGGCACAAGCACTCAGGAAATGTGAAGTTAGGCTGTTCACAAAAACCAAAATTGCAACCGCTTGCACTGGGGCCCGAGGCACAGCCCAGCAATGAGGAGCCTGTCCTGCTCTTCCATGAAATCTCCCCATCCCAGCCAGGCCAGGATGAGGGAGGACAGTTCCTAGAGCGAGCACAGAGCTCCTCTCTCTCCCCACCAGCCCTCTCAGAGAGCCTGCAAACTCCTCAGCCACAGAGAAAACCCAAATAAAGCAAAGACAGCTGCCTGCTGAGGAAAAGTTGCCCAGCAGTCAGTTTGGAGAGAGCCCTAACTTGTTTCATCCATCCAAAGGAGAACAATGAAGGGAAAAAAAAGAAGAAAAAAAAGAAAAAAAAAATATTGCTGGCAGTTTTCAATCTTAGAAAGCCAAGGAAACTTCAGACCTGGAGCTGGGTTAAAAGGCACCAAAGCACCATCAGGTCTCCCTCTCCAGAGGGATCTGTGAGATTCTCACAAGCTGCAAATCCTTGGAGCTAAGACATTTCTCTCCAGCCCTGCCGGCCTTTAAAAGCACAAAACCCATTAAACTCACATTTCCTCTCAGCCAGGTAGCCAGGGAGAATCTGTACGACATGGAAACTCCAAAGACTTTGTACATGCAAATGGTGCAGGCACTGAAATAATGACAACCACAGGCAATATGCCCACTGTTCTTGAAGCTCTAGGCAAAAGGGGGAGAAAAAAGCCCACAACAAAACTGTGATTCTGTAAAGTGCCAAAATATTCCCTCTGTGAAATCTCAGAGAGGCATTTCTCTGCAGAAGCCTGGTTTAATTACTCCTGGACCACTAACATTGCAGAAAAGATAAAAGTTTGCAGGAAACCATTTTACACAGATAGAGGGATTGATCATATTTAGACTTTTTTTTTAAATATTTGCTCAAGAGAGTTTTCATTATTGCTCTTCTGCTTTGGGACATGTGCTGCATTTTTTAAAGAGGTGATTTACCATTGCCTTCAAAACATGAAGAATCTCGCATTTTTAAATCGATCGGATTGCTTTGTTCTGGGGGACACTCCAGTGGTTTTTATTTACTTTATGAACAACTCCCAGTATGGAAACAAAATTAGGAAACTGAAGAAAATCCAAATTTTCCCCAGGATCTTTGAGAGTTTCTGCTACCCTTCAAGCTGTGCTTTGCTTAATTTGCTCAGAATAAAGCCCTAAATCCCCACATGCAATCCAAAGTTTGTCCCTGCATCTGCCCTTCTCCATCCGACTTCTTTTTATTTGGCACCTTTGGAACAGCAGCTACAATAAACTGTGGGGTTTTAAATAAAAAGAAAGACATGGAATAGGGCTCTTGGTGGCCTGAATTCTGTTCTTGTGAAACAGAGGCCATTGCAAGCAAAGGTAACGGTGATGGATTGTAATTTCAGGAGAAATCTGGAATGACTGCCAGGTAATGTTATATATCTGTGGAATTTTGTGGGATAACACTTGTGGGATGTTCAAAACCCTCACTTTTGCCCTCACTCAGCCCCAATGTCCTGTCAGAGCTTTCCCACGTACCCTAAACCCCTCTGCACAAGGAGCTGTTCTGTTTATCAAAGCTGCCCTATCAAGAAGCTCATTTTTGTCCCTCACCGTCTGCAGGGAGCAGTGCTGCTTGGCAGCTCTCATCCAGCCTGAAATGGTGCCACATCAAAGGGTTTGATCTCCTAGAACTGGGAAAGGCTCCCAAAGAAAACAAGAAGTGTACAAGGAGCACCTCCCCATCCTGAGTGTGCAGATGTCACCACGTTAATCCCTGAGCCCTCGTTCCACACCTGGAAAGAGGGAGGAAATTTCCTGTTTTTCCAGCAGTCCCTGCTCTGTGTGTGCAGAGACCCGTGCTAGGAACACATCCTGATCATGGAAACTTTTCTCTCCAGCTGCACCACGTTTCACAAGGCAAACCAAAAAAGATCCTGGTAGATTTTAGCCTTTACACATATGCAAAATGCCCCAGGTATTGGCTGAAGAATCAATGCCAGAAACACACATAAAAAATTTAATTGTGGATTTATCCTCTGAGCTGCAAAGTTATCAGCACACCAGGAAATGACACACTAAGGAAAAATAAAGATCTGGACCTTATTTATACCTGCCAGAGGACTCGGTGAAGGAGGTTGACCAACCAAGAAAATTAACATTTGTTTCTGATAGGGATCTATGCAAAGCAACAGGGTTTTAATTTAGGGCTCTTTTCATCAGAATGATAACAGCTGTCATCTACTGGGTGAGCACAGTAATTACTGAATACCCAATGTTTCATTTACACAAGAATATCTCAATCTGCAGTGCCAGAGACAGCCAGCACATTCCCACAGAAGGACTGACACTCATCCCACCTCTGAATTCCTGCAATTTCACAGGCAGTTCCCCTAAAAACCTCAACAGTTTTTAAGTTCCTTCCAAAAAAGGCCAGAATAGTTTGTTGTCAGTATTTATGACCCAAAATCTTCAAAATCTGGCCTGATTTATCCATTCTTTCACTAGTTCATAGAATTTTTTTTAAGTAGCAGGAATTTCATTTTCATATTCAATTTTAGCTTCTTATTTCCAGACTTATCTGTCACACACACAAGGGTTTTTTGTTTCATTCATCATTTCCACACCAGCACAAGAAAATAAATTTTAAAAACACAGTTCAAGATTCAGACATCATAGGGATTTTTTGTTTTAAACAGAAACTTTTGAATATGTTTATCACCTAAAAAACAACTGACCTGAAAAAGAGAGCTTGCTTTTAAATTTAATTTCTCTGAAGTTGAGGATTTTTAAATTTTTTTAAAATCTTTTTAAACGAATCAACTCTGATCCAATTTCATAATAGAAACAAATTTGGATTTGGAAAGCTAAACAACCTGATGAGAGACTGCAATTCTTTTGCTTGCTAATGGAACAGTCTAACTAGAGTCATTATGGGAATGAAACTAATTTTAAAAGTGTGTTTCCATCAAAACATTTGTAATTGCACAGCAGAGATCAGTTTAAAAGTAGATGTTTCCTGATCATTAAAACAAGTGAAATAAAATTATATGTTTTGCAGAACTGCTTGTACCAGCCTGGGCTGTATTATGAGGCAGGGGGCCAAGAATTAAGTGCTTCCAATCACTAAAAAAAAAAATACCAGCAATTCCTGTATAACCTCACACCTTGGAGAGCAAAACCCTTTCAGTGCTTTGTGTTGTTTTTTCATCAGTTGGAGAGGATGTGGCAAATAACTCTGGATTAGATAAATCACTTGGAAATCTATTTCAATCAATCATTTCTCCCTTGCCAGCCATGCCCTGAAGATGTTTTGCCGAGGACTGGTTTGCATTCAGGGGAGTTAAGCTCCTCTGCCTTTTGCATCCCCTGCCGTGGAGCAGCACCTCGGTCTGACTGAGATTCCTGTCCCCCCAAACTGCCTCTCACAGCTCCTTCCCTGCTCCAAATTCACGGAGCAACTTTGGGTTTTAGAGTCTGATGAATTTTCAGGGCAAAAGCAGCGAGGTGAGAGCCTGAACGAGCTCGTTTTGATAAAACGAGCTCCGTGTTAGGCAGTGATAAATGGGAAGTACCCAATTCATCTTAATATTTTCAGGCTTAAATCCTATCAATTGCAAAGCCCTCTCAGCCAGCTCTTGATGGACTTGATTAAAAAAAAACAATCAAAAAAAAAACCCAAAAAAAACCTGCTTGAGTTTTCAAAGGAGCAAAGGAATCAGGGCGTTCGTCTCCTTTGGAAATCAAATGAAACTTTGGATGTACAGAATAAAAAGAGTTCCTATGAAGAACAGCCAAAAGTCAGCCTGAAGGAGATGTTTGAAGCAGATGGCAAGAAGCAGGGCTTCTATTTGCAAAATAAATTTAAACTTGAATGAGAGTGAGTGAGTGTCAGACACTGATCCCTTTCCACATCAACGTAACTCAAGACTTCATTTTTTTCTCTCCTGCAGACAATATGTTCTGATGAGAGTTTTTTCTTTCACCTATAGATATATTTCTGGAAAAGCTGGCAGGAAACTGCCAAAGAGCTTATTCACCGTGTTCCATTTAAAGGAAGACACTTTTCTGGAAAAAAACTGCAATCCAGGGCAGAAAAATGAAGCTGACATGTTTACTTGGAATAAGAATGGTTTTTCAGTAACTGAAGTTGCAACTTTTTAAAATGACTTCTTCTAACTCATTGTACAAGAGTGCTTACAGCAGTTATTAAAAAAATAAATCATTAAATTAGAACAAGAGGGCTGGAAGGGATCTCAAGCAATCTTCCAGCTATTTCCCTCCCTGCTCCAAGCTGATGTTTGTCTAATCTTTTCCTCAGCTGAAGCTCACAATCTATTACAAATATCCTCATATGGCTAAAAATGATTTTCTGATGCCGAGCTTTGTAGTCAAGAAATTTATTTTTATGGGTGAATGGACACAGAGGATAAACTCTTCCTTCTTTTTGAAGGTTTGTAATGCTATCCTGGTCTTGTCTGCAAGAAAAGCAACCCAATTTGGATCTTTTTTCACAAACTCTTTACCCCTTCCTTTTTAGATACTCTTCACCTGGCCCATATCTTTCCCAAATTATGGTGCCTAAATCTGGAAATAATCTTTCTCCTAATGCTCTGCCAAAACCAAGAAGAGTGGAAGGTTATGTCTGATATCTTCTGCAAATTTTATTTCATTTATAATGCTTATTTTATTTTCTTCTGGAAACAGCATAACTTCTGCTCGTGTTCAGCAGGTGCAGGTACAACCACTACATCTCTTTTCCAAAATGCAGACACAGACAGGTTTTCCTGCTGGGATCTTCTAAGAATAGTAAGATTTATACTTCAGAAAGCCTTGTCTCCAAAAAAATGAGCTGAAAATCTGCATGGATGGTGAATATTTTAAATAATAGACATAAAACTGTGCATCTGCACTTAGAAGATGGTTTCCCAGCATTCTGTAGAGGTGCAATTAAGTGAGGGTTTTTTTAAATACAGATTTAAATTAAGATTTTGCTCTTTATTACCTGGTAGTTTCTCACTTTAACTTGAGTAAAACAATAATCAAAGTGCTACTAAATCATCACTCACTGCTCATCGATGTAAGCCTGCATTTGGGTCGCAAAATTAAAATAGGAAAAGACAATAATACACAAGGCATACTATTTTCTATATTAATTCTATATGTTACAAACAAAATCTTTGCTATTACAAAACAGTGATTTAGGCAACTGAACTAATTTTAGAGCATCTCTATGCAAATGTGCTGCTGAAATCACACCTTAAGCACGAGTCACCCTTCAGTCTGGAGACTCAAAGAACAATTTCATCAGCAAATGGTTTTGTTGGGAGCTCCACCAGGTAAAGGCAGGGCCCTTGTGATGCTGTGCTGTCCTTTTATCTCGTCACATAATTTCTTGTCACAGATGCACAGGCTGAGGTGGATGTCTCAAAGCAGGACTTTTGTCCTTTCTGCAGCTGCATTCCACACTGGCAATCCCATCTCGTTCCCTCACCATGTGAGATTGGGAGGACAGATGGCAAAGAGTGCAGAGCAAACAGGAGAAATCAGTTTGTTTGTCAGCTGGGTGAGGAGTTTTATGGTCCAGCAGTTATTTTGAAGCCCAAGACAAAGAGTGTTCCAAGTACTGCTGAAATGTCCATGTTCTGCATCTCCAATGCCTAAAGATAACTAAACAAGAAAAAATTGACTCCAGAGGTCACACAAACATTGAGAGCAAGTAACAAGTGCTTTAAACAGAGTTACTCCTTCAGTTCTCCAGAACAGGAATTTCCAATGGTGCAGATTCCTGAAGTTTAGGGGATGACACAGCCCTGCTCTGACACCTGTCCTCCCACACTGCCAGTCAGGTACAGCACACCAGGGACATTCCCATGTCCCGTTGCCAAATCCACCACTGCCACCATGTCTACAAGCAAAGAAATTTCAAAATAAAGCCCAGCATGTGACAGGTTGGCTCATTTGCTTAGGAAATGTCATTTTTGCCATTTGATGTACAGTTGAGGAATGATCCCTCTTGCAAAGGGAAGGCAATTGCTCAACCCAGCACACTCTGGCAATTTTCACATAATTAGCAGAATACATTTAGTCTTAACCTTCTTCTGATGAATTCAGTCACACCTGTTTATGTGAAATCAATTAAGAGACCTTAATCTTCTTAGACCGTTTCCAGCACTCCATCCACAGGTTCAGACCTGCTTCTTGTATTGCGAAGTTTAAGTTATATTAAAAAAGAAACAATTATCCTATAAACACAAAGACCTCAATTATACCTTAATAATTAAACCCAGTTACACTTTTAGTCTGCAGCCTCTTGGTGGCCAGCCACATATCAGTGCAGCCCGTTTGGCCTCAGAGAGGGGAAGGGGGAGCAGAATAACCCCGCAGCCAGGTCAGCAGGAGCGTGTCTGTGTGCCTGCCCCTGCCAGAGCACACGCTGCTGTGCCCGGGTCTGCCCGGGACTTGTGCACTGACTCAGGGGAAGAGGCTGCTCACGGGGTCATGTGAGGAAAGGAAGCCCAGGCTACCTCCCCAGAGCATCCAAAATCCCCCTTCTTACCGAAGAATTTTTGGGGAAGGATTTAATTTCACCTCACTTCAGGCATGTCCCTAAAATAGACATTGACAGCAAGGCAGATGATTCATCCTTCAGAAATGCCTGCGTTTCCTCACTGCAGAGCTCCAGCAGAAACTCAGGTCAGACATCCAGAGCTGGAGGAGACAAATCCCACCATTAGTGAGGATGCACAAACAGCACTGATGTGTAGTGAGAGAACAAGGTGCCTGAATCCCTGCTCACCTCTGCAGTCAGAAGTTACCTGACTAGTTGCAGCTAAAAAAAGAATAGTGTTCCCAGTCTCCACTGGGCATAGTTTGTGGTTTACAGCATGAGGCAGTGTTTTATGCCAAAAGAGAATTTAAATCTCACATCTGTGTTTGTTTCTTGGATCTGCTATGCTGGCAAGTGAGTCATCCTGAGAAACCTTAAATTACTTTTCATCATACATCTAACATCATAAAAAGCATTGAATCGGTGTCCAGAAATAGTTCAAATTGCAGTAGGAGCAAGAAGTCTTAGCACACTCACGTGATTATCTCGTGGGATACACATGAAAGGAGCTGGGAGTACCTCGAAGGTTTTAGAGCAAAACCTCTGCTCAATCTGCAGAGCTGCACAAAACTGCTTTGAGGTGAAACAAAACCAATGAAAACCAACAACTTCAGCCAAGGAAACCCTGACATTTAGTGTGTGACATGTGTGACAGCTGACCACTCCATGAAACCTCCTGGGAAGCTCAGGTCCTGCTCACTGCAAATCAGGAGTTTCTCTTTCAGTTGTACACATGCTATCTTTCCATCCATGTTCATTACACTGTTTTTAGAAGGTGGAGGAAAGAAAGGAGGAATAAAAAGAAAAAAATGTAAAGCCTCTTTTTTCCCCCTCAGCCATTTCCAGGGAAATATTAAGTAGCAGCTAAAATATGTTTGAGATCAACTTTTATTTTGTAAACTTTGGGTTTCATTCTAATTGTTAGGGAGACACATAATAACTGGCTTTAGCATCATTTTCCTTGGACTATCTCCCCAAAGCCACAATTAATGTAAATACCAGTGTCTTGTTAGTAATTTCCTTTCATTGGTAAACGCTGAAATGCAACGATCCGACCACAAATCACAAAGCAAATAAGTTTGCAGTGCTGTTCAGGCTACATGGTGATTATGCAGTTTGTACAGGGAAGAGTTGATAAGGGAGATGTTTTGTGAGCAGAATTCTTGGACTACTTGGAAGGGTTTCATTACGTGGTAAAGGAATAACTCTCACAACCTAATGAGTAATACAGGTTGCAGCTTCCAGGGAACATAGAGGGGTAAAAAAAGCAGAGTCAGGTCTCAAAGTCAAGAGCACCTGATGCAGATGTGGGATCAGAGACCAGGCTATGGACTCTCCTCAGTGCACAAGCCTGGGGGGATTTACTTCTGCATTTCTTGCAGGTCCTGAGGGGCCTCTAGTGATGGACAATACAGAGCAGAAGATGCAGGAGATGAAAAACAGCCTCTCTGTCTCTTTTCTCTGTGCCAGGGAACCTTGGTGAAGAAGAACCACCACCTCCAGGCATGCACAAGTCTCAGTGTTTCTAGTTTTGCTGTCACTACACATCTTTGTTACCATTCACTTGCTGGTGTACAAAACCACAGGTATTTTAATGCTTATTTTCATTTTATAACTGGATATTTTGTTTAACAGCCAAAAATACACATCTCCAGTCAAACATCCAGATGACAGAAGCAGGTTTCAGTCAAAATCCCTCTTTACCAAATCACCTCTTCTTTGCCAGTCACAGACGGAAATGCTACTAAAATATGCAAGAGTAGAAGATGCTTTCCAGAGAAAAAATTAAAATCCTTGCCTGAAGTACAATTGGGACAAACAGAGCAGAACAAAATCTGACTCCACGACCAGACTGCCCTGTTTGGTGTTGCAGTTTTCCAATACAGCCTTGCCTTCATAAAACCAGTGTCTACCAAGTAGAAGTCCTTGGGTTTAACTTGGCATTTTGTGAAGGGAACAGTTCAATCCCAGCTCTTCCATGCTGCTTTATCAATTAACTTCTCAAAAGCACAGAGCCACCACTTACCAGCAGGCCAGAGCTGTCATTCTCCCAGTAGGGCCTCAGGAGTCTTTTTCCTGGCAGGAAAAGCTGTCAGCTGCAAGGAAGAAGATGGAAGGATAATGAAATTAATCCCTTTGCCTTCCTAAGCAACTATCATCCTTCCATATCTGACATCTTGCAGTTTAGACTCTCTCCAGGGTGAGATGCAAAAGAGACACGGCCCCGGTTTTCAGTGATAAGGAAGGTACATGCCAAGGGGAGAAACAATTTACTTGTGGCTGTGCAAGGCACTGGGACACAAGGAAATTGGTGCACAGCTCTACTGCAGGCTCCAGTTTTCTGCCAGCTTTCTGGACCCTCTAGCACTGATCTCTGTACTTGCTGTGCTGGTGGAAGGGAAATTTGCTTCCCCAAATGAAGGGCTGGGTTTTTGTGCCACAGTCACAGCCAGCTCAGGTATGTCTGCTGCTTTACAGTGGAGACTTCCATCACTTCTCAGTCAGAGGCAGCACCTAATCCCTGCACCACGTTTTCCTGTAGGAGCTGCACAGTACTGGGGCTTTGCTCATCTCTATGATGGATGGTTTTGAGAGGCCCAAACTGCTTTGCAAGGATCGCAAAACATGTCTGAATTTGTTTTCCTGGTCGCAAAGGGTTGGCACATCCCTTCCCAGTCCCACAGCACCTTGGCACAAGGAAAATATGGAAAAAAAACTCCAAAAAATCCCCACTAAAACTCCACACCAGCTTGGAAGTTGACAGTGTCTCCAGAATTGATCAGATACATGTGGATGCAAACACACAGACAATGATTTATCGTCTTGTGTATACTTACATTCCCTATCCCCTCCTATTTTTCCTCTAGGCTGTTTCTGTATTCTAATTCCAGCTCCAATTTCTACTCTGGGTTTTCATTATGCTTCTGGTGTAAGAGCCACATATCCCTTCCCATCTTGTTCTTGCCATTTATTTGGAAATGCCTATAGATGATTTGCAAAGGCCTGAGACCTTGCTGGAGTACATTTCTCAGCATGAAGCTCCTCCAGCTCCCTGTTGATCCAAATCACTCTGAATTTTATTACCCTTCTTTGTATTGCCTGACTCCCTGACCCTGTAGTTTATGGTTAGTCCAATCTTTGTGTTTCCATCAGAAGACACTTCTCAGCTAACATTACATTTGAGCTTATTAGAGCTGCTGAAACAAGAGGAACCCCTAAGAAATCCTGAAGGGTGGAACTGGGAATACAGCATGAGAGCAATAAGCTTGTTCCCTAGCAAACATGATCAAAATGATGGATCTTGCCAAAAGTGTGCATTGCCCAATTTTTGCTCTCACCGAGCTATAGGGTTTCCTTCACACCCTTCAATTACTCACACCTTACTTAAGGAGCACGGCTCAAACAAACAAACAGGAAAAAAAAAGTTACAACAAGGTAGCATGATCTTGACATAGAAGATGTCAGAACCATTATAAACCCCTTTATTGCAGAATGATGTCTTTTGTGCTTAGAGGCATGCTTGCTATTCATAGATCTACTGCTCAGCTGTTCCAGTTTTTAGTTCTGCATAAATGCCCACTCATTATGTCCAGAGGGTTTTGCCTGTAGCTTTGTGTTTGTAGCCTTGAGGCAAATGTCTTGATGGCTTAGGGAATGACCAAATAACATCGGATTTTCCACAGCAACGAAGCCATTATGGGGCAGCATTTCTATGTAACAGCACCCTTCAGTGTGCAATCATTATAACTAAGGATTTAACCGGGCTCTGGGGACATAACAAAATCACTTTGAAGCCAAAAAATCCACAGTGAAATCTTAAGCATTAGATTTCTGAAATGCTTGAGTCAGGCGGCTTTGTCAGTTACAGTAAAACCAAGTGAAGGGGAAGGAGTTCTATGCACATCTTAAGAATGAATCCGAGTGTTTGGACCTGCACAGGCAGAGCTGGGAGTGCAGCTTTCCTTGTGCATTCCTTGCACACAGAGTTCCCTGCAGCTGCAGCTGCAGTCCTCATAAGCGCACACACAGCCCTAGTTCATCTTTTTAGCCATAGAATTTTAGCTATGGCTGCCGCAGATTGCACAGAGCCTTTGTGATCCCCACGGCCCAGGGAACCCAGAACTTGCAACCTGGCCTAGTTCAGCTGAGGCACTCCCCACACATTAAGGGATTTATCTGGAGGGTTCCTGCTCAGTTAGAGGCCGGTGGACACCAGATTAACAATAGAGAAGGAAAAGTCTGTGATAAAATCAAGGATACAGCTGAAGCACTGGGTGAGCACAGAGCTGCACAAGCGTAGCGGGCTGACCTCAGCCTCCAGCCACCCACACCGCCGCTCTTCTCAACAGGGGAGAATAGAAGAGTGACAAACTCATGGCTCAACATAAAACCCATGGAAATCCCTGACCAGCTGCTGCCATGAGCAAAACAGATTTGATTTGGGGAAAACTAATTTAATAAGTTTGGATGGTGAGAAACGAAGACAAAGGTGAAACACCGCCCTTGCACAGGCCCTCACTCTTGTCCTCTGCTCAAATCCTGAAATGGCTGCAGGAGATCCCTCGAGTGCTTTGGGCACCTCCACAGGGATGGCAGGGCTGTTCCTCACCCTTTTCCCAGCACTCCTGGGCAGCATTTTGTCCTCTCACACCTTTTTGCATGTTAAGCCCCTCAGCATTGCTGACAGACCTGGCTGTGGGCACGGACGCCTCACATAGCTGGGAAATACAGGAGAGGAAACCTGGACCTCTCCAGGGAGGGAATCTCTCAAACTAGAAGGGAAATTATGGTCAAAACCCACCAAAACTCACTCCCAGCTCTGAGGGACTGGGCTGGAAGAGGAGCTCAGGCAGAAAGAGAGGTTGGTTTTGGGGGGAATGTGTGGAAATAATTCCCTGAGGAGCAATCTGTGCCAGGGGCCAGCCTTAATGAGCTCCCTGTCGTGGCACATGGGAAACTCCACCGGTGCTTCCAGGAGAGCTCCCAGGTGGCACACATGGCCTCTTTCTCCCAGCAGAGGCAGGGACTGAAATCCATCCCAGGCCTCGTCCAGGCATCCCTGGGAGAGCAAGAACAAGGCACTTCTGGATGGTTCCTTCTACCCCTCAACACAAAGCACCCAAGCCAGTCTTTTCCCCAGCACACATCCTGGAGGATGAGCTGTGCTTTGATTAATCCATAGAGATGCTGAGGGTTGCATAAGGGCTGCATTGATGAGGCAGGAAGTTGAAGCATGGAGCAGAAATGCATGATTGAGTGGAAAAATCAGAGGTGTGCCCACACAAGTGACCTTCTTGGAGAGTAAGATCAAATGGATAAAAATTGGTGGATAGTAAGGTGATGTGGTGGAAAAGGAGCTCCCAGCCACATCCCTCCCCAGTTTGCAACCCTCCCTCACAATGGCTGGGCTGTTTTGGCAGGACTCAGAACAAAGGACAGAGCAGGGGTGGATCTGACTGCGCATCCCTCCCCAGATCCAGCCTGACTTTTGCATCTCCAGGAAGGCTGGATTAATAGCAGCAGCCAGCAACATCACTGTCACATCGACTTAGCACTGCCAGGAGAAGTAACAGGGAGAATAACCTCTACAGCACAAAATGGTTCAAGCCAGCAGCATTGCTAGGCAGGGCTTTAGCCCAGCAGTGACTCACCAGAAATGCTCACCCTGCTCCTTGTCTGGAGGAGGCTGAGGAAGGCTCCCCTGGGCCAGTCCTGCAGCTGCCCCACCATGGCCAGCTCAGCCCCAAAGAGCAGTTGTGCATTTTACCCCCAGCCTCTGCCCTCCCAGGGATGCAATTTCCCACCTGCCTGCTGGCTCTGCGTTTTAACCTTGGTGGAAGAAAGAGTCTGGGCCCCAGGGGTTTTTTAGGTACATGTTTTTGAGAAGGTGTTCTTTGACACCTTTCCCTTGTATTGTAAAGGTCAGCTACTACATCCCAGAGGGAGCACTCTCGCAGTGATTAAAAATCCTAAAAAGATTAGAGAGGAAAAGTTTAGTTCTCTCATTATTTGCCCAGTTCAGACTTTGTAACTTTTTATGTTTCTTCCTCAGACACAGGAACTTTCTTCCCTTCAAACTGCTCATTTGGGTACACTGGGAACAACAATTTTTGTTGCCTATAAAGTACGTGGGACACAGTCCCAAAGTTGCCTAAGTATGATGGTGCTTCAAACCTCAAAAATAAGTACAGGGCACAAACACCAACTAAAGTAACTTCCAGCAGCCAGACATCAAGTCACCAGCTCCAGGAATCTTCTCTCACACCCAGCAGCAGCAACACAGACAGGTTTGCTTGACTCGTTATTGTAATGAAGCTCATTAAAGTCCCAAGGGAGGCTGCTCCACAACATCCCAGCTGCAGTGCATCCTGTAATAACCATTTCCACCTTTCACAGAACCTCCCAGAGTGGAGCAGGTCAGAAGGGATCACTGCAGGTCATCCAGCTCAGCCTCTCTGCTCCAGCACCCTTGAGTGCTGGGTCCCCTTGAGCACCTTCCTCAGGACTGTGTCCAGGTGGATTATGAATATCCCCAGGGAATGAGACTCCACAGCCTCTCAGGGCAAGCTGTTCTGGTGCTCAGTTCACCCTCACAGTAAAGTCCTCCCCATTTTTTGGTGGAGTTCCCTGTACATCTGTTTCTGCCCATTTCTTCCCATCCTGTCACTACCAATGAGAGCCTGGCTGTGAAATAAAACCATTCCAAGGTGATTGAGAGTGGCCTAGAAAGGGACAGAGGGATGGAAGGGCAGGTGTGATGACATCTCTGAACACACACAGACCCAGGCCACCTTCAGAGTTCAGAGAAGGGCACACAGGCACCATAGGAAGAGTCAGCTTTTCTTGTGTCATCCTCATAAATGCAGCATAACCTCCCAGTGGATCTGTGCAGGGACACACTTGAAAGGGCAGGGATAGAAACACAACAGAAAAATTGGAGGAAAGAAACAGAAATACAAAATGCTGCAGTTAAATGAAGCTTATTAGCACAGACATGGAGCTACTCCTCCATGCAGTCCTCTATTTCAACTTGTTTATTTCCCTTTATCCTGTTTTTAAGTTCACACCCTGGTAGAAGGCAGGAAATGTCCCCCTCTCCAACAAGTAAATTCATAAGAGATTTAAAAGGGGAGAGATGAGGAGGAAGAAACATAACAAAAACTTTAAAATGTAAAATTTTTCACTAGACAAGTCCAATTCCTTGTACAACCACTTTTTAAGGCCATGCTGACAAGTGCAGATTTCATGCCCCTCGCAGTCGCTTGACAAGGAATGATTTGCCTTTTTAGTAATGCAAAGTGTTTAGGTATTTCACTGTGACTTATTGCAGTGAAAATTAGGGGCCCTAAACATGTGCCTGATCTGCCCATAAATACTTCAGAGGTAGCTCACTGTGGCCAGAAATGAATTTCACCTCCCAGATTCAGAGCAGGCAGCTGCCACTGCCTTTCCCTGCGCACACAGATGAATAAGGACATGGACATCGCTGGGGAAAAGCTGAACAACCAAACTTTGGAAGTCCTGCAGGGAATGGTGGAGCTGGGGATTAGGAAACCAAACCCTGCTAAAACAAAGCCTCTCAGGACATCCAATGCTGTCTCTCATTCAAGTCTCTTCATTACCTACAAGCACAGGGCTGTGCTGGAAGCAGTTTGGTTGGTTCAGTTCAACCAGCTATTAAAATCATAACCAGTTCCTTAAGTAACAGCTGAAAGGAACTTCCAGCCAGCTCAGCTGCCCAGCCTGGACTCCCCACTCCCAGAGAGAGAGCTGGGCCCCTGCCCTCCTGCAGCTTCACACACCCCAGGTTTCACTTTCAGGGGAACAGATGACTCAATTTCCAGGCCTACCTTTACATCCAGCCAGCAGGGACATTATTTGCTTTCTGCCCTCCTTGAAATATCAATTTTTAATTTTTTTTTTAATGCAGCAGCTGTAGCTAATGAGCTCCATGGCCATAGCTATACCCTGGAGTATTTACCAGGCTTTCACAAACCCTCCCTAACGCATCACAACAGAGACAACACCCAAGCTTTACAGTTTCCTGAAATTTTTTTGCCTCAACTCCACATAATTTGTCCACTGAAGAACCTGTGCAGGATCAGCCTCTGTGGGAAGCAATGAGCCCAACACAGGAGGCATCAGCACGGATCCACTGGTGGTCCTTGCACAGAACCCAGCACTGGCCAAGCCTAAGCTTAAAGCACATTTTTGGAGATCCTAGGCCATGTATTGACCTCAGCATCAATATCTGAATCTGAATCACCTCCTGTAATTAAAATGCCTTGGCCTGGTGACTCTACAGGCTTTGGCTCTCCCTGCCACAGCCCTGCTGTGGAAGGAAGGATTTCCCTTCCGTGTGGCCTCTAAAAGGTCTGGAGAAAAAGCTCATTCAAAAGGGATGAGCCGCCCGTCACCAGCACGATATTTCCTTTCTGTGTTGTGCTCCTACCTCTGGGTTATTGTTTTCCCCAAGTACACTAGGACAGATTTCCAAATGAGACAGTCACTCTTGAAATCCTTTCTGACCAATATCTGACACTACCATTCTTTTTCAAAAGGATATCCTTTTGAAAAGCTCTTTCACCTCTTCCCCCCTCCCCATTTAATAAAAAACGAAAAAAGAAAAAAAAGTTTCCTCAGTTTTCATTTCGTACAACCCATTATGCAAATACGTGGTGTTTATGTAAGGTGATGGCCCGGGGCTTCATCACCCCTGGCCCCGGCTGTGATCTGCTTCCATCTCCCAGCCCCGGCAGGCCAGGACCTGCTGCGGGACCTCGCTGCGAGCCAGGAGCTGCCGGAGCCGGGCGGGGACCAGAGCAGCGCCCCCGGCCCGAGCCTGTACCCACCGGGACCCGGGGACAGCCGGGGCTCCGCGCTCAGAGCCTCCGCAGCATCCCCGCATCCCGCACATTCCCCCATCCCCGAATCCCGCACATTCCCCCATCCCCGAATCCCGCACATTCCCCCATCCCC